>SSNS01000096.1:1233160-1305738 GCA_006937985.1 Aphyosemion australe
TAAATATAAAATCAACAATAATATGTGCAAATATACACAGAGTAGCAGCATTAGTTGGGTTCTGTGCAGGCCACTATTGTAGGCAGAATTTTAGCATATTGAGTGAAACTCAAATAGCACATATAATTGTTAGCCTATATAATAATTATAATTGTTATATAATAATTATAATTGTTATAATTGTCAGCTTCATCCAGGCCAATGCAAGGAAGTTGGTCAACCTCATCCTGTGATGCACACCTATTGCACAAGACAAATACATTTTATATAATCAGTGAATAGAAAGTGAGAGTGGGGATGTTACTATGGTATTAAAAAAAACAATAATAAAACATACCTTATTGATATTGGAGATACATATTCTGAATCATACGGGTCTAAAGCTCCTTCCTTCTCTTTCCAGCTCTAATCTGGAAGTAAAAACAGCAGCAAAACATGATTATATATACTGACATATAGCCATTGCATTTCAATGAGAATAATTTGTTACTTACACACTGTTTCCAAACTATTGGCTTGTTCCTCATCTAAAGAGTTCTTTCAGCTCCATCGATTTGATGCTACAAAAACAAACAGAATACATCAATTACAAAAACATAGGTAATGAATCAAATGATAAAAGCTCTGCATGTTTCTGCATTTACCAAGACTTCTCATAAATGATAACCAGGACTGCTGTATAATTTATTCTCCACATCCAGACACAATTATCCTATCTTCTGTCTCATGAACAGAAGCTGGGATGTTTATGCCCACAAAGGTTTCTTTTTTGCTCCAACAACACACTCCTCTGGTTATGACTTTTTATTTCTTGTGCTCCTGATCTATATTTCCTCTCCACCTCCATGGATCCACCTGTCTGTCGGCACATCTGACGCTGGTCAGATGCTGCGTGTTGTCAGTCATTGAGGGAACGTGCACGGTGTCGGAACACTCGTCTTTTTTCTCTCTCTCCTCTTGCCTGAGCTGACGGAGCTGTACGCGCGGCGCACATCATCTCCAAAGGCGCATTTGGAGATGATGTGCGCCGCGCGTACAGCTCCGTCAGGCGCATTTGGAGAGGATTTGGAGAGGATGCATCCTAATTTGTGTCCCCTCTTGTAGCGTGTGTTCTGCCTATCGGGAGCTTCGGGTCAGCGGCGCTGGGGGGGATGTGTTTACTTGGAGACGGATATATATTTGCAGAAATCTCGGAGATTTCCACTAAATGAGCGGCAATAGTAACGGTACTCATCCTACCCTGGAAAAAAGTCCCAGTGCGCTGAGAAGTAAAAATAAGAATAAGACTAATATTAATATCCTGACCAGCACTGACTCTGATGGAGACACGCTACACAAGCAGCCTAAAAATGTTCCTACTATGACATACGTAAGCCCCCGGTTTGCTTTGAAAGCACCCACAACCCTAACCCCACACGTAGTTAGTAATAATTTCTTACCTGTCCAGCAACAATGATGCCAACTGCGGGTCTTTTGTCTCAGCATTTTCCACTTCTGCCGGCCGGACCGATGTTTATCCTCGTTCTTTGTCTTCGGCAACCAGACTCGAGTTTTGCCCTTTTTGTCGCGCTGGAATACACTCTTGGGTTCTTTGTCTTGTTTGGGGTCTGGGCTGGAGTTTCGCTGGTGCTTGAAGCAGCTCTCTTCTTGTTTTTGGCTGAATCAGAGCTACCAAAACCACCTCTCGCTCTACCGCTAAGCTACAGCTAGCAAACAAACGCTGCGGGCGCGTGAGCGCGCATGACGTCATCACGCATTACGCTGCCTCTGGAGGACACCGGGGAAGCCTGTTTGCTCGACCCGAGCACAATCTTTTCTGTGAGTTTACAGGCCTACAGAGGCAATCACAGTGAAAATGCCAGGGCTCATTCTACAGGACCAGGGCATTGCAGGAGAATGTATGAGGAACAAATTTAAAATTTCTATACTTGTATTAGCTGTTAAACTTCCATAATGTCCCTTTAAAATGAGCTGATTTATATCAATAATGGAACAGCTGAGTGTTCAACAGCAGCTGTTTTAAACTGTGCTAAACTCACAATGTTTTTACTTTAAACTTTAAAAAATTGTGAAATATACATCAGTGTAACAACCTAATGTCAGCTGGAACTGATTCTCTTTGAGCATAAAGGGGCCCACTTGTCTGCATTGAGTCTTACAAGCAACAACTGAGGAGAAGTCAGGCTCAGGGATTTCTGACAGCCGGGAGCTGGAGGGCACAGACTTTACAGACAAAAAGCACGTTGAAGCGGCAAAAGAAAGGATCAGGAACAGAAAAGAGCTCTAACCAGTAGGGAACAACACTTTAAAGTGGAAAAACTTGTGCAAAAAGTTAATAGAAAGTGGTAGATCATGTGTTTCAGTGTGGGATCCACACCAATGCATGTGTGGAAATGTATTTATTTATTTATTTTTGCTAATGGCTTTTGATGTCATTGTCATTTTCCATTATTTCCATCAGCCTAGTGTGAGTGGAAGCAGGGAGTGGTGGTTATGGGATGAGTCTGTTTTCATGATTAAAAAGACGCTCTTTGTGAAAAGTTTGAGAAATCTCTCCTTCTGCTAATCCATTCATCTTATGTGACCAGATGATGCGATGCTGCAAAGTCACTTTAATCAGGTATAATGACGCCTGAACAGAAAGGAGGCAGCCCGAGCGCTCACCGCCTCTCCAGCTGTGTCTCCTGTTTAACATCAAGAGCAGCTCAGCCGTCTGTGCTGCTGATTCATCCATTGTGAGATTTAACTTTCACTTTGGTCACTTGGGTTAGCTTTCAGCTCATGAATACAGGTAATTAATGCTGTTTCTCCACAAGAGGATGCAGGTATCCTACCTTGAGCAGACATAATGCCTCTGGCTGTCTTCGCCTCACCTTCAACTGGATTATGAAGAAATCGTGATCAAAGGTGGGGGGATTAAACTGGACGTTTGTGTCTGAAAGGCAGAGGCAACACGTGTGCCTCTGTGTAGCTACAGTTTACACCCAGGCATTGACCCAGTTATTAAAGAAAGATTTCAGTCATTTTGAAGTGTGTTTCTGTTTAAAAACTATAAATAGTTTTGTGCATGTTGTTGATTTTATCCTGAACAGCCTCAGTTTGGAGAAATTGAGTTTACATGCAACAGGACTGATAAGCTAACTGCTAGAGTTTGTTGATATGGTAAAAAATATCAGGCCTCTCCTTTTTTTACAGTGAAATAACGGTTGAAATTTTATTTATTATATTATTCTACTATCTTTCATTTTTCTGAGCAATGCAGCCAAACTATTCCCATCTGCATAAACTGCAATAGTAAACATAACAAATCATTTAGCCAATGACATTTAAATCAATTTGAGTAATATTGCAATGGCTAGTGTGGCTTGTTGAAGGGGCTTATGAGGTCAGAACATCTATCTGTCCCATCCAGTCCATTATTTGATAATCCATCCATTACAGTGTTCCCTTGCACAGGTTTATACGTGATTACATGTGTTTAATGTGAATGAGTGGGTGTCTGCAAACAGAAGAACAAGAAGACAATACGTATAGAGTTTAACTGTTTAATTAATCAACATCATTCTCTCAAGAGAACACTTAACAAGCTGTCTATCAAGTTATCTGTTTAAATGCAACACAACAGCATACTAGGACATAGCATTTGCTGCTTAATGCTAACAGATACTATAGAAGCATATTGGCACAGACGAACCATAATTAGAATGTGTTAGATAATTAGTGTAATCTCATAATGCTGACATGGGTACTACTACACTTGACCCTCAGCTTCATCAGACCATGAGTACATGTATCAATTTTAATGAGGTCCAAACTGTTTGTTTACTCACAATCAGATTGTCAGATAGGTGCAACACCTGATGGTATTCACATCATTTCACAGGGAATAAAATTGGTTTAAACCAGTCTCACGCAGACAGGTGATCCAACATGGAAAGGCCAACTTGGTAGGTGAGTGGTGCCTAGCATAAGGTATTTAAGATGACATAAGTAGAAACTGACTTTTCATCATCATGGTGGTGGCTTCAGGGGGTCCAGAAGTGTGTTTTCTGTACCATTTTTCTATATAAATCAATTTAACTGAATCATGATTTTCTGGAGTGTGTTAGAGAGTATGCTAAATTGTGTCAGCCCCTTCCCTGCAGGAAAAGAGCCAGGGTATGAGGTCTGCTCGCTGAGGAGATCCAATGAGATGGAGCTTTTTACGGACCTAAAATCTTACAGATGTAAACCACCAACTCTAACTACAGTTATGTTAACAAAAGCACAGCTAGAGATAATTATGAGGTAAACACATCTTCTGTATTACAGTCATGACCACATTAGCAGTGATCAGGTTTTGAGCGTGACATCTGAAATGGTCCAAATGTAAACGATCCTTAGACATTTATTGTGCTCAGTCTTCCTGAAGGAACCTGTCCTCCAGATGAATCGATGGTCTTTGGTAGATTTTCTGCCTTCTTCTGTTGTCATAGCAGCCAGGCAGGTTTTAATAGGTGGTACAAATTAGAGGAGGCCAAAGTAGAATGCTGTCATCTTTAACAGCTCTAATCCCCTAAATTTCATAGTGATTCATGCTATATCCAACCTTTACACCAGCGTCTGTTTAACATTAAACTCTTTATTTACATGGAATTCAAAGTTCATTAATAAGTGCAAACATCACCAGCAGCAAAATGTAAACGTTACATCCAAGAGTCAAATCAGTCAGTTATTTTCAACATTTCTGCTGAAATAACTAAGTAATGCAAAACCAACATCAGTGTAAATGTTCAAAATGTAATAATGTACAAACCCTGGTTTAATGATGGCATCAAGATGCATTTGGAACTGTTAGTTTATCACACCTGTCAGAAAGTAATCTCTATTTTGCTGAACTCAGGCCGCTCATGGAGCCGTACACAACAGGTGATGTACGGCTGTTGGATCTGAGTTGGATATGAGTTGACATAATCTGGTCATTATTTCAATTCTTGCAAACATGCAGCCGTGTTCCTTTGAAAGCAAATCCTCAGATAGAGAGAATTTTAACCTTGATTTATGTACGCAGGGTTCTTTTAAATAATCTGAGTGGGTGACGTGTTTGCTCAGCATGGCAAAATTTAATCGTCTTCAATGTGGGATCCAGGAAGAAAGCTTTTACTGTAATTCAAAGTCAAAAGAATAGCTTTGTAGCATGGCTGAAGCTTTAGAGGAAGATTGTCCTGTAAGGCTCTGAAAACATTAAAACAATGTTGCTACTGCGCCATCTCCAAATTAAAATGTTTCTAGCCTGATATCGGCTCATCCGTGTGCATCGGGGGAGGGGGGGATTAAGTTGTCTGGAAGAGAAGAAATCAGACCATAACTCACCTTATCCAAACCCAGTTCCATTAGGAAGGACACAGCGCCGTTTTCCAGGAATAAAAATCCTGCTGGTTCAAATTAAATCATGTCATAGGAAGCGAGATCTGATTAGTAAATGATAATAGTTCTTACGGGAGAAAATCAGAGAGACACTAGGAGGCAAATCTTAAACGTTCCCTATTATTCATGAGTTAAAACGGATTAACAATAAAAATAAAAAACAACCAGAAGCAAACAGTTTGACTCAAGGGGTTTCATGCCACTTTCTGGCAGCTACTTATTAAAGTGAGAATGATTTTGTTTATTTTACTGTCATTATTTTGTGTTTTAATAGTGTGAAACTGTAAACTGTGGTTTCACGTGATGCTATCTTGGCCTCGTCTCCCAGGGGAAGAAGTTTTTCATTTCCCTGAGCTATTATCTGGTTAGTTAAAGGTTCTTTGCCAAACTGTAATAAGGTAACTGAATTACCATGATGTTGCTTATCTATTTTTTGTTAATGAGCATCATTTGTAATGCAGACATGATTAAACATTTACTTTTCATATAGTTCAATGGAAATATAAAACTGCTGTTTCATTTTAATAAAACTATAAGTTCAACTACATTTAACTAAATACATTTAAATACATTTAGGTATGAGAGAAAAGCACCTGATCAGTTCAGGAAATGAATTTGTAGAGAGCAAACTGATACAGTTACACAAAGCCTTTATCATACACACCGGGAAGAGTTCTACTTATCCTGGAAAAATAGTCTAGTGCTTTATAAAAATAAGCTTCGACAAGCTAGAACTGCATATTATTCGTCACTAATTGAGGAGAATAAGAATAATCCTAAATTTCTTTTCAGTACAGTTGCTAAACTTACACAGAATCATAGCTCTGAGCCAGCTATTCCCTTAGCCTTCAGCAGCAACGACTTTATGGAATTCTTCACTAATAAAATAGATTCTATTAGAAACAAAATCATCAGCATCCTCCCCAACACGACTTCTTCTTCCTCAGTAAGTGAGGCAGCATCTGAGGTAACTGTAGAACCTCATCTGTGTTTGAACTGTTTTGATGCAGTTGAGCTTTCAGAGTTATCAAAAATATTAGCTTCATCTAAACCTTCAACTTGTATTTTAGACCCAATCCCAACCAAATTATTTAAAGAAGCATTTCCTTTGGTTACTGCCCCCATTTTAGATATAATTAACCTATCCTTAGTAAATGGATACGTACCGCAGGAGTTTAAGGTTGCTGTAATTAAACCTCTACTTAAGAAACCTTCTCTGGATCCAGATGACCTAATGAATTATAGACCAATATCTAATCTCCCATTTTTATCTAAAGTCCTTGAGAAAATAGTGGCCAGTCGAGTATGTGAGCATCTAAACACTAATGATCTGTTTGAGGAATTTCAGTCAGGTTTTAGAGAGTATCACAGCACTGAAACCGCATTAGTGAAAGTTACAAATGATATTCTCACGGCCTCAGATAAGAATCTTGTGTCTGTTCTGGTCTTGTTGGACCTCAGTGCTGCTTTTGACACAGTCGATCACAATATTCTCTTAGAAAGGCTTGAACATGTTGTAGGGATCAAAGGAACAGCGCTAGGCTGGTTTAAATCTTATTTATCTGACAGATTTCAGTTTGTTCATGTACATGAGAAATCTTCTTCATACTCTAGAGTTACTTGTGGAGTACCACAGGGTTCAGTACTTGGACCAATTCTTTTCACTATATATATGCTTCCAATTGGTAAAATCATTAGACAACATGGGATAAACTTCCACTGTTATGCTGATGATACTCAGTTATATTTATCCATAAACCCTGATGAACCTAATCAGTTAGGTAGATTACAGGCTTGTCTTGAAGACATAAAAATCTGGATGACTCTAAACTTTCTGCTGTTAAATCCAGACAAGACTGAAGTTATCATCTTTGGACCAGAACCTCAGAAAAGGAAACTGCTTAGTCAATCACCTAATCTAAACGGTATTAAATTAGCCTCCGAGAACAAAGTAAAGAACCTCGGTGTAATCTTTGACCAGGACATGTCATTCAAATCCCACGTTAAACAGGTTTGTAGGATTTCCTTTTTCCACCTTCGGAATATTGCTAAGATTAGAAGCATCCTTTCCAGGAGTGATGCTGAAAAACTGGTTCATGCATTCATTACCTCAAGGTTGGATTACTGCAATTCATTACTATCAGGAGGTCCACAGAATGTAGTCAAAAGTCTTCAGCTGGTCCAAAATGCTGCAGCTAGAGTTCTGATGAGAATTAAAAAGAGAGACCACATCTCTCCTGTTTTAGCTTCCCTACATTGGCTGCCTGTTAAATTCAGAATAGATTTTAAGATCCTCCTTCTCACATATAAAGCTCTTAATAATCAAGCTCCATCATACATCAGTGATCTGATTGTTCCATATGTTCCTAACAGAGCACTTCGCTCTCAGACTGCAGGTTTACTGGTGGTTCCTAGAATATCTAAAAGTAGGATGGGAGGCAGATCTTTTAGCTATCAGGCTCCTCTACTGTGGAACCAGCTCCCAGCATTAGTGCGTGAGGCAGACACCTTGTCTACTTTTAAGACTAGGCTCAAAACTTTTCTATTTGATAGGGCTTATGGTTAAATTCTGATGTTAGCCCAGGTTTAGACGAGTGGGGAGCAGAGGGAGGTGGAGTGTACAGAGGGGACTACTGTCGTTAAAGACTTCTCCCTGGCCCTGCCTCCCACATGCCTCCATCTAAAAGGCTAGGTTATCCTGAGTTATCTCTGTAGTTATGCTGCTATAGGCTTAGACTGCTGGAGGACATACTGACCACTTTCCATACTCTGCTACTCTCTTCTACCACCACTCTCTAATTGCATTATTTCCTGTTATTTCAGCTGTTAACTTTATTTTCTCTCTAAGTGTTTTTCTCCCCAGAAGAAGCTACACTGGCGTTCTGCTGAGCTGTGGTGGCCTCATGGAGGGGGCCATCGGCTGGCACACTGCTGCCAACCACCTAACATTCTCCCTTTCCTGATATTACATCTTACTTTCTTTAACATAGAATGTGCTACTATTAGTTCACCTATTGAATTAATTATAGATTCACTCAGATAAAGACAATAAAGTTTCTCTTACTCTTACTAAATAGAACTTCTACTAAGAAATCACAGTGTAGCCATAGAAACACTACTTGATATATGTGGTGTGTGTGTGTGTGTGTGTGTGTGTGTGTGTGTGTGTGTGGGTGCGGGGTGTGCCTGTGCCTGCTCTGTCTTCTCAACCCCCAGTGAGCCGTAGCGGATGGCTGCTCATACTGAGCCAGGATCCTCTGGAGGTTTCTTCCTGTTAAAAGGGAGTTTTCCTTCCCACTGTCGCTAAATGCTTGCTTAGTATGAGGATTGTACCAACACAATGACACTAGTCAGTGTCTTGATGCAATCTGCTGGGTCCCTTATATAGGAAACTTTTTTACTGATTGGCTTATGAACTGAACTGTATTGGAATGTTTACTTTGTGAAGTGCCTTGAGACGACTCTTGTCGTGATCTGGCGCTATATAAATAAACTGAATTGAATTGAATTGAATCATTCCTAATTTAACTTTTTGAAACTAAAAATAAACAAATAAAAACTCTGTTTAAACAATATTATTTGAGTTGAGCCACCATGGCTGCTGGAGAAGCAACACATAGATGTGAAGATAAGTTTGTTGTTTAAAGTGGTCAAACAGAGCTAAATCTCTTTATGACAGTATACCAAACAGCTCTGATTAATCTGACGTTATTTAGGAGACAAGTTCTGTGCAACATGATCAGGTGTCCATGTCTGAGTTCAAATTCTTTTTAGGATCAGCCTTGAAAATAAAGTTTTGATCAGTCAGGACAAAAAAAATGTCCTGTTCTTCATCCTTTATAAAATTAAAATCCAACAAAAGACAGAAAGACATTCAGGCGTGTTTAAACTGAGTTAATGAAATGTTTCAGTCTTGTTTCGGCGTGTGCTCCTTTCACAACCAAACCAGAAACTACACCTCCTCACACACCTCAAGCTGTTTCCACACAGCTGGGAGTCTCCGGTCATGCTTCAAGGCAGCAGAATAGATTAATTTCTAAGTTGACCACGAAGCTGGTCCCTTGAATCATGGTGGATGAGAGGCTGTTCATCACAATGCAATATTTAACAGTCAGCTGAAGACAGAGGCCTTTGTGTATCCAGAGAACCCACAGAGGGAATCTGCTACAAAGTGCATCACCACAGCATCAATAAAACACAAGCTGTGCACAAGATGGTGGCAAACGCCTTCAGAGCGTAACTGTCAGGTGATTTGCCTAAAATTGAAATCCATCTTGAAAGGAACATTTGTACCTGTGAGCTGCGTTAGAAGTCATTGTTGAATCTAAGTGATTTCTTTTGTTTCAAGATGTTGGTAGCTTGATGATCTGTCAGTTATTGTGTTTTAATTCTGCCTACATAGAGATAATTCACACCCCCTTCATTTCACCTGTAAATCCTTTATTTGTCTCTATTTTGGGCATTTTGAACCCATATGTACATTTTTCTCATCAGCTATTTGACCAAAGCCCAGACAACACAATATAGGTCAGATTGATGGATTGCTGGAGTGATGCTGTTTGTATAAAACATTTTTTTCATCTCTATGGAGGGACAAGAAACTTGTTTTCCTCCACTCCAAGACTCTTGTTGCTTGGTTACAGACAAACCAGAAACCCGACTTTTAAAAGTTCTGTTTTCTTTCATCAATAAATGTTTCACAGCAACATGTGTGGAGGAACATCTGTGAAGATAAAGTAGATTAAAACATTTTTTTACAGAATTATGGTGTTTATTTTAATTAATGAATGTTATTCCAGTTAGCTTACTTATTAGCTAATGTTATTGTCAGAGAGCTGCTTCAATCTGCTGGTGAAGGTTCTCAGTCATCCAGGTCATGGTAATCCAAGAGGTTCGAATGAAGGCAACTGGACCTCTTTGGTTTCTTGAAGACGTTTCGCTTCTCATCCGAGGAGCTTTGTCAATTCTGACTGGATTATGGGAGGGCCAAGCATATAAACTGTAGCTGTCTATTGATACAAAAAGAAACTCCAAGGCACTCTGAAATGGAGAAAGTTAAAACGCCTTTATTGTAATGGCTAGGTCACATATGGCCTTTCTAAAAGACTCCAACGCGTTTCAGCAATGTAGCCTTCATAAAGGCTATCTTCTACTTAATCTTCCCATCCAAAGAGCACCTCAAACAAACTTATGTTGAGTCCAGGAAGCGCTCCTTGTTAGAAGTTTTTTGTAGCTGTCTATTGTTGCTCGACGAGCAGAAACTACCTATGAATACCCCTCCTCCCTAACCCCTGAGGAGTCGTTGAATGGTTGTTTGATTAGATGAAGGAGGGTGTGACCTGGACTGAAACTGTTTTGGAATTAGGCTTAAAGCTGCATTATAGGTGCTGGAAAGCTGGAAAGGTATTTCAATCATTTTGGGTGGCATGTAGTGGATAGTTATGTGTGTTCCCATAAAAAAAATCACAGATATAACAGTTTTGGTCTCATCGTGTGTGCTGTCTGACCACATGGGAAAGAAAACACACCACACACGAACCGATTTCACTCATGAACATTGCCAGATTAAATGGGCAATCTCACTTAACATCTCAAGATAAAATGTAACTTCAGAGTAAACAAACATGTTGGAGGAAGAGAATTTGGAATCTTCTTGCTTGGTGCAGTGTGCTTCCGTCACCTCACTTTCTGATCGGCTACTTGTCACACATAACAGGCACCTGGTGGAGAATTGGGTCAAAAATGGCATGATTATCTTGCCATGTGTACCCTGTGGTCTAAATACTTGATTGTGTTTTTTGTTTTGTAAAACTAAATATTTAGCCATGCTTGATGTCTTGAAGAAACCACTGTTGTTATCATTGTCAATGACTTGATCAGCCCTAAAATCCTTGATTTCTGGTAATCACTATCACCAATAAACTACAAGGTTTGCTCTCATTTTCAAACAAAGGAAGTAGACCTAGATGCTGCATCTGATTAACATCGATGATCAGATTGACACTCCCACCACCACCACCACCTCTATCAATGAAAATGCGGGAAATTGTGTTTTTAATGGGGTGATTAATTTGCAATAACATGAATATCATTCAGTATCACTTCACTCAATGGGTAATTATTCCTGAGGATGCATGTCAGTATGTAAACCTGCACCTAGCAGCTGGGTCAGAGGGCCCTGGTCTCCATGGCAAATCTATGCATGGATATACTTATTTATGAGTTTTAGAAGCTATTGTAGAAGATTTACCATGGTAAATTTGAAACTACAGAAACAAACATTAAAAGGTAATATATTCCAAGGACCCTTGTCTTTAGAGAAAACATCCACATGGAGTGCAGACATCACCAGTAGCAGACCAGATTAGTTGATGTTTAAAGTGAAAAGTGTAATTAAGCCTGTTTTACCTGACATAGCTTGTTCCAGTCTTCTGTTTTATTTACCTGTGTTTGAATATATGAATATATTAAATTTGTAATTAGTAAAGCTTTTTCGAACCCTAAGATTGAAAAGCATTTTTAGGATCATAAGAACATGTTAACAAGGATGTTCTCATTGAGGTAAAGTGGACAAACAGCACCATCATTTGCATGGTTGCTATGGGACTGGTATGTGCTGCAGTGCACTTACGAGTCTCAAGGAAGGAAAAATGTCATTTAAGAGTTGGTTCTTCAACTCTGTTTACCGCCTGCTGTCATTAACGCTCTCCACACGAGAGCTATGGCGGATATAAAAGAAAAAAAAACCTTTGAACTGGAAGATTGAGTTTGCCTTCCTCCCCCGTTACCCTTTTGTTTGTCTTCCATTCCTCAAAAGTCAGCGTAATATCCATCTGGCTCTCTCCCACCTCTGCTGCACCTTTTTTCATCTCTCAGCCTAAAAGACAGAACAAGAAATGATTATCTTTGCCCAGCAATATCAGGCTCTGACTCCAATGTAAACTCATTTGGAAAGCAGATGCTCATACATCATATTTCACTCACAAGAATACAAAGCTGATTACCATGACACCAGCTGAACCATGAGCGGCAAACTTAGTTTGAGGGCTACCTACTTTGTTGATGAGCCGTCACACTGTGGTGTTTTTCTTTTCGAGTATTGTGCGTTCTCAGCCGATCCGTGGAAACAGGACATTACCCTTTCATTCATGCGGTATGTTTCACAGCGGCGTGTCATTCTTGGATAAAAAGCAGCTCAGATAAACATCTGTTTCCACAGGGTTTCATTTAAAAGTTTACGCTGGTTAACTCAAAAAACGGTCACAGGAGGCCTGAATAGTGTTTAATGCATTTGGGAACCACTTAATGATGTTTGAAACACTGAGAGTTTAGTAATTTCAGCTGTTGTGTTTTAATGTTTGCATTTTATCTGAGAAAACAAAAAATCAGTTTTATCCAGCTCATTTCCTGTGTTTCACCGCTGTTGTTTGGACCATTATTTGATGCTTTGCATCAAAGTGCTGTAAGAATTAAACCCCAGAACAACCCAGTATAAAATCTATATTTAGGTTTTGCACTAAAATTCTAATTGTGATCTCTGGGTTTGGATCCTAAATTGATTTATACTCCATTCACACTGGATTAAGGCCTCACTGCAACATACAAATAAATGTGGATGTTTTTTGTCTTCAAGAGCATGTTACAAATGCAGAACATTCTCCATTATAAAGTGTGGTAGCTTGATGATGCACAAAAGGTTTACTATTGTGATGGTATCATTTTAGGGTCCTTGGTGTTGCAGCAGATTGGTTCCAGGGCCATGCATGATGCAGCCATTGAAGTAATTAAATATTTCCATGCAGCCACCAATTTTTTTAATTGATATAATTTTAACAACTATAAATTTATTCTGGTGGGGAATTTAAAGGTAAAACTCTTAATTTTAAGTTTGCAAAATAATAAAATAGCAATTTTATAGATGTGAAAGTTTTTTGAAATTGCTGGTCATTACTAAGTGAGTAATTGGTACCTTTTTATGGTAGACAATGATTTTTTTCTCCGGTCATCAGACCATTCTGACCTTGTAGAGAAGGTCATTGGTAGGTTTCAGCTCCAGAGAATCTATGTGGAGACAAACAGTGTTGGGAGTAACGAGTTACAAAAGTAATTAATTACTGTAATGCATTGCTTTTTGCTGTAACGCGGTAATGTAAGGCATTACAGAAAAAAAATCAGTAATATTTTACTCGGTACAATGTCAGTAACGCGTGCATTACAACGCATTTTTAACCAGGAATCAATTAGTGGAGTTTCTTCAGGGTTCTAATTACATGGGAGCCTGAATAAAGGTCCAGTTTTGATATAACATTATTTATATGGACTCTCAGCGCACCAGGGCGTCTTTTGAGCGGAGAGGACAGAGACGCTGATGGTTCATGCGCTCCTGACTCGCGCCGCAACCTCAAAGTCATGCCACCAAAAGAAAACAATTAACACGCGATCGTTCATGTCCGCTTATATTCTCGTATCCTTTTATTTGTGTCTGACGCGCGCTCCCCCAGCAGAGCTCATCTGTGCCCCGGTGACATCACCTCACTGCAGCGGGCGCACAGAGCACATTTCTCTATTTCTGCGGCGGATCCCTGACCTGATTAGTTCAAAATGTGAAGAAGTAGGAAATCCAGGAAGCCGTTTTTCTGGAAGATTGAAAGGAGATGCAGGAAGATAAGAGACAGACAGGAAAACAGTCAAATAAAACACGAGAAAACTAAATAAAGTTCTTGAAAAGGAAAACGTAGGTAGATTTTTACCCACTACACAACAATGACAATATAAAGCAATAATTTATAAACATGTAATATTTATTTATTTGATAAAATTCAGATCACCTTCAAAACTCAGGTCCACACCCTGGGCCGTATCCAGGCATTTGGGGACCAAGGCAAAATACAGGGTGGACCCCCCCACCACCACCACACACACACACACTCAATTAATTTAAGCTAGCAGCATACAATATGTTGTTGCATTTATTTAATAAAAAATAACTTTCTGGGGGTCCTGGCCAGCATTGGGCACGTTCATGCCCAGGGGCAATCATCCTCCAGCCCTGATGGAGGTGATCAGAAGGACCTGCAGAGCAAAATCTTTCTGCTTCTGCTACAGTGTGTCTAGATTTCTAGGCTACACAAGATCAGCAGAAGAGAAATGTTCACGCAAAATATTTCACTTCCTGTAGTCAGACAGAGCAGAGATGAGTGAACCTGCAGCTGATCTAACGTTAGAACATTCTCCGGATGGGCATACACCCATTACTTTAAGTTTGTGAAGAATGAGGATATGAAGAACGTTGTAGTCAAATGCTCTTTATGTGCTACATCTAAAGAACTGTTAATTATGTTTGACTGTTTTAACCACAACCCCTAGCCCAGTTAGATACCACATCACCTTCTACTGGATGTCTGATGAGCTAATTGAGCGTCATGAGCTACATTTAGATAGCCAAATCCATATTATTTTGGTGAAAGTAACTTAAAGTAATGCAAAAGTAGTGTAATGCCTTACATTTTAAAATGAGTAATATTGTAATGTAATGAATTACTTTAAAATGAGAGTAACAAGTAATAAATAATGCATTACAGTTTTGAAGTAACTTGCCCAACACTGGAGACAAATGGCATCCCAAGGATACAGATGAAACACAAAAAATTTGAATATGGTGCAAAAGTTAATTTATTTCAGTAATTCAACTTAAAATGTGATACTAATACATGAGAAAGACTCATTACAAGCAAAGCCAGACATTTCAGCCTTTATTTGTTATAATAGTGATGATTATGGCTACAGCTGATGAAAACCCCACTTTCAAAATCTCAGACAATTAGAATATTGTGAAAAGGTTCAATATTCTAGACTCAAAGTGTCACACTCTAATCAGCTAATGAATCCAGAACACCTGCAAAGGGTTCCTGAGCCTTTAGATGGTCTCTCAGTCTAAGTTGATTTATTGAAATAAATGGACTTTTGCACCATATTCTAATTTTTTTAGTTTCACCTTTAATAATCTAAATAATATGTCTGAGTAGCAACATCTAAACACTGTGTCAAAAACACATGAAGCTGTAGTTTGTCTTTCAACAGGACAAATATAATAGATAACCTTGAGAGGCCCAGCCAATGGCCTGCGCCGACCACATCTGATTATATGCAGCTGGTTAGGTCAGCATCTGTTATACTACCTGGTCCATTTAGTCCCCAATAAAAACCAAATTGAGAATCTTCTCTACTTCTGCATTTGCTGACGTTGCAGTTACCTGCTCATGTGTGATGATGTCAAATAGCTGCAACAAACTTATAGATGGATTTTCTGCAGACATCCTGTTCAATGATAGGATCTGTGTGGTAAACAGCCAAATTGCCTCATTTTGTTTTCTCTTTTGTATTTAAAGTCACTTTATGAATATAAGTTAAATGTGAAGAGAAACACCAGTTTTCTTTGCTATTTCATGCATCCATTGTTTGAACCGCTTTAACCTCACTGGGGTCATGGTGGAGCCGGAGCCTGTCTCCAGCAGTCATCAGGCAAGAGGTGGAGGACACACTGGACAGGTCTCCAGTCCATCACAGGGGTAAACAAACATTCCCGCACTCACTCACACCAATTTTAGATTTTCCAGTAACCCTATCTGTTTTTGGCCTGTGAGATTAAACCAAAGTACCTGGAGAAAACCCACACATGCATGGGGGAAATAAAGGTAAAATAGAATAGAATAGAATAGAATAGAATAGAATAGAATAGAATAGACTTTATTGATCCCACAGGGGGGAAATTCACTTGTCACAGCAGCACCAGCACTCAAAAGGTAATTAGAAGAAGATAAAAAAAACAAGGAGCATCGGGTACTGAGATTAGGTTATGTATGCACAAAGGTGCTGTGAAAAAAATAAAACAAAATTGGATGTAGGTTAAAAAAAAACAGAAAAGTCTAAACTAATGTAGAGAATGTAAACTTACTCATTACTTAGTGATCCAATTTAAAAAACGTGTGCTTTGTATCAAAATTATGTAGGTAAATGTGTCTCATTTGCTTTTAACACTAAATAACAAAAACCAAATAAAAAAAATAAAGGAGTTCCTTCAATGGCATCATGCTAAATAATAAATTAGGTCAATGCTGCCTCATCTTTAGCATGAGAGTAAAATAATCACTTTTATCATATTTCATAGTTATTGTTTTCCCCAATAATGCATTTGCTCACTAATTCCACATTTCATTTTAGCAATGCTTTTATTGACATAGAATGACATGTTAATGATGTTAAAAATATACTTCTTGGATATCACTATACTGCACATTAGGATGTTTATTAGTCTGGTATAATAAAATACAACCTATATAAAATGTTTGCAACACATTGAGTAAGTCTAAGAACATTTAAATGTCATTGTTATACAAATACAATATCGAATTGAGACTTTAAAGGTCCTATGTGGAATATTCATAGAAATCATGGTAAAAATTGCGACTGTTTAGCGCCATGCAGTTCAGAGTAAGTATTGCAGCTACGGTGGCCCACTCAAAAAGGCAACAACTCCAGCATTCACTCCAGCCATCTGGTTCGTTTTTTTATAAAAAGCATGAGATTGATTTATTTCCAATCTCTGTAGCCTAACCCACACAAAGCATATAACTACTCAAGCAGGTAAAAAACATTTTTAATGACTGTTCAGTCTTAATGCATAATGCCAGGCGTACCCCCTCTCCCCCTGACTAGACGACGCGCGCACCCCCCACAGTCAACAAGCATCACGACTGTAAACATTTCTAGGGGAAACACTGCTGCTAGCTGTTATATCAACCTACCAGTCCTGAAGGAAGCTAGCATAGCTGCCACCGATTCACACATGGAGGAGGGGTGGCATCTGTGGCGTCCGGTGTCATGTGGATCGGAGCAGCAGAGTAAACAAGAGTCTGCCGGTTAGCCATCAGCTGATCGTGGCACATGGTGTGAGCCGCAGTGAAGATAGAGATGGAGCTAACATCAACCACTGGCTGTTTAGCAATCGGATAGCCGATGAAGTTTGGCTGGAGCTGGGGACACGATGTGGAAATAAAGTAACTAATGCTAACATAGCCACTGGCTAGCGGATGACCGCTGAAGCGTGTTGGAAGAGACACGGCAGGCTGCGGTAAGAGAGGAGACTTTAATAGAAGGAACTTTCTTGAAGAAGGACTTTGGAACTGATATGTTGGGACCGGATTGGGAGCTTTATTATGAAGAAAAGAAATGATCAGCTTGAGGTGAGTCAGGAACAACACTTGGAGGCTGGTGTCTAGCTGTTGCGGGCGGGGTTCTCATCATATGCAGCTGCTGAGTGTTAGAAATCAATAAGGCCTGACATATTTGATGTATCTTTTGATTTCATTGTTCGTTATTCAACCTAAAAAAGTTACAGCAACAGTGTAGCAGCTAGTCTCGTCTCTCTTAGTTGCATTGTCAGACGCCATGCTTCCACGGCGCACTGCTGCCCTCTGCTGTTTCTTTCAGGTTACAGTCATAGTGCAAACGCATAACGTGGAGCTCACATGTCCCTAAATAGCTACCGTATTTCAAGATGGAGGATGACCATGGAGCGTCGACCACAATTTATGTATTAAAAATGTAAAATTTGAAGCTGAGAGGAATATTTAGAATTGATGTTGGTGAGAAATATTAATGAAAAAGGACAAGTTTGTGCACTGGATACACAGAATTTGGTAGTAAACAGGTAAAAATATTACACACTGGGGCTTGAATGAGAATTATTTTGCTGGAAATCAAAAGGAAATGATTTTCTGTGAACAAATGGTTTGCCCTTCATGCCCGTGTGTTAAACTAAAACCATAATATGTTGGGAAATAATTGAGTTACTAGTAATTTGGTCAAATTCAAATAAATGTGTGTAAACTCAGACATATATTCTTGTTTGACCTGTTAGCACTGTGAATGTCTCTCATCTATCACTAGTTGTAATTTAAGCTCAATATTAGACTCTAAAGGTGAATTAGTGTTCATCCACTGAAGACTTTTTAAGACTTTCATTAGAATCTATTTAGTGGTTAGGGGTTTCTTTCTTTACTTTTGTTAACAAGCACAGTTGACTCAAATAGTTTGTTGCAAAGTTTGAAACAAGAAGGTTGCAGGTTCAAATCCGGCCTGCAGCCCTTCTGCATGAAGTTAGCATGTTCTCGCCATGCATGGGTGGGTTTCTTCCAGGTACCCCGGTTTTCTCCCACATGCCAAAAACATGCATGTTAGATTATGTAAGTCCCTTTGGATAAAAGCATCTGTAAAATGAATAAACATAAACTAATGTTGAGAATTGTTGCCTCACAAATTCCTGTTTAATAAAGATTACGGTTAGATTGTGAAAGGCAAAGTTACATTTCTGTAAATGTATTTTTTATTTTGGAGAAGGATTCATGTTGTCTGCATCTTACCCACCCTGACAAGGTGACACACCAAGGTCCTCTGGTCAATCACAGAAGAGCCAGGTGAAAATGGAAAAAAAAGTGGCTCGAGAGTTGTTATGAATAAGAAATGCTAACTTCATGAAAGATTTAGCTCAGTCTGTACGGAGATTTTTACTTCTGATTTTGTGTCACTTGAAATGTACCGTGGCCTCCGTGAGGACTCCAGATTGAGCAACTTTTTTTTTCTTTCTGCATCGTAAGCAAATGTCAGGTTATGTCAGTGGGCAAGCAGAACAAGTTAAAGGTCTCTGCCTCATAGCTGCACTTTCATAATAAACGAGAACTTATTTAGGAGATGTGAGAACATTTAAATAACCCACAGTATTGTACAAGTTCTTACATGATCACCTCAGAAAGTGTTTGCTGACATTGACCATGCATTCAGTTAAACATAAGGAAGAATAACATCCTCAGTACATGTTTAGGTATTTTTTACTCACATTTAAAAAATTCTCATTAAGACTCTGAGACAGTGTAACTAAGATTTAATTTGATGGCCTTTATTTTTATAGACTTGGTTGTGGTACAAAGAACCTCTGGTCTACGCGGACCAGGAAAAGGTTTTCCACCATGTCACCTGAGTCATTCTCTGAGTGCTGGGGTCACTTTGACAGACTATCCGGTCCCTGTACAACACAATCCAAAGCTGTGTCTCCGTTCTTGGCAGTCACAAGACTCTTTACTTGAGTTGTTTGGACCCAGCCAGTGCAGCCTCTCATGTTAATCCTGCTGTGATGTACAAGGACAGAATCTCTATGATTAGCCATGGAGACGATGTCTGGTTTGGGCTCCTATGGGTATGTTGTTCTGTTGGCCTCATCAAGCCATGATCTTCAGAGTGCACTGGGGTGGTTTGTAGCCAAGCGTGAAAGAGCTGAAATGAGTCAGCTCCTTCAGGTCTGAGGTCATGGTTCTCAACTACAGAAAGGTGGAAAGCTCCCTCTAGGTTAGGAGTGAGTCTCTGCCTCAAGTAAAGAATTTCAAGTGTCTTGGCATCTTGTTTACGAGTAATGGTAGGATGGAACAAGATTGATGGCTCAGGGCTTTGTCTGCAGTGGTGACGGCATTGCTCTGGTCTGTTGTAGTGAAGAAAGGGCAGAATAAACGTCTTCATTTCCTGGTCCATTCCAACCCTCCAACTTTTAGGCTTTTAGGAGATTTGGATCTCAACCAAAAAAAAAAAAGACAAGATCCCTGATACAAACAGCATTTCCCCTTCATTGTTTTACCATTTTGACACACAATTGTTTTTATGGTAATGGTTTGTATTTATTTAGTGCAATCTAGGGTTCTACAACCCCCCAAGTCGCATTACAACAAAATCAGTCTTTTACCCATTCACACACTGATGGTGATGAGCTAAATTGTAGCTACAGCTACCCTGGGACACACTGACAGAGGCAACGTTGGCGAGCATTGGTACCACCAGTCCCTCCGACACCCATCAGGAAAGGAGGGTGAAGTGTCTTGCCCAAGGACACACCAACAGACTGAGTAGGGCTCAAACCTGCAACCCTCCGGTTACGGGATAGAAGCTTAACTTCTCTACCACTGTTTTTATCTTCTAAATTTATTTACTTGCATTCAGCTTGAGGTCATTTGAGGCTTTATGTTGTCCCTTAACACCTTTAATGATGTGACAGATGGGAGGGCAGAACTGCTGCTGCTAACTCTTGTATAAGAATACAATACCATTTTTCTCAAGGGGATTATTTTACAAAGGCCAAAATAGGAGCTGTGTATTCTGCTCTGTAGCCCTGATTACGTGCACACCTACGTGTGCTTCTAATGGCACAAGGTTATGTTATGTACAGTACCAACCATTTCCCTGCCTCTGCACAGCTGTTTATTTTCTTTAATGATTAACATGTAGATATGAAGTAAATAGAATTGAATAACAAAGCCTTTAGCCAAAGCGTGAATTCTATTTGCAGTGGATAATTGCTGTGTGTACGCCTAGAGTCCAGCCTAATAGACACAGCTTAGTCCACCACACTGCTGCTGATTTTTCTTGTATTAATCTGAGTAAATAATGAAATGGAGAGTGAAAAATGCACCTGAGGCAAATCTGCGGATTCTCACTGAAAATTATATGAGAAAAACAAAGATGACAAGCACACTGCAGTGATCCATCAAGGAGGCGGTTGGGGTTGTACGTAGATATTCATCACATCTGTTTAAAGATGGATGGATCTCTCATCCTGTTTCTGTGTTAGTGAAAAGGACACAGAGTGACATACATACAAGGTTTAGTTTGCTGTAGCATTAAGTGAAACTTTGAAACTGGGTGTATCTGTTCTGTTCACAACCCCATCTGTCAAGAATCTTCCCACATGCTTCCCAGAGCCTTTGCATCTTAGGGCTAGAACATTTATTTATTTTCTCCCAGTTTCAAGATTGTCAAAATGTTTAGAAAAAAGTCCATATGCCAAGAACAAAAGTTGAAATAGTATTTCCAGAATTAAAGCAACAGATGTTTTTATCAATTAAATTCTGGTCCAAATTCTGATTGCTGATCACTTTGAGTTTGGGATTAAGGTCTGGGGAGTTTGCAGAATGTGAACCCACAATTTTAATGTTCCATCATGTTGAAAAATTGCATTTTTTAAATCACAAAACAGTTATTGGATAATTGGAGGAGTTCCTCTGGGAGGATGTTTAGGTACCATTCTTTAATCATGGCTGTGTTCTGAGTCCTCTGCCTTGGCTGAGAAGCAACCCCACACATGAATGGTCTCAAGAAGCCTTACTGTTGACAGGACACATGATCTCTGAACCATCCTTCATTCAGTTGCCTTAAAAAATCCTAAAGGGGATTAATCAGCAGTACCCTTAGCTGAGTTTTTAGCTGATTGTTTAATAGAGAGAAGTGGTTTCATTGCTGTCTTCTTGATAACAGGTCATCAAACAAAGGTTTTACTCCTACTGTGCAGATGCACTAAAACCCACCAGCTGCCTAAGTGGCTGTGTCCTTGTTGCTCCATGATGCCACATCTGGATCAACTTTAGAAGACATAAGTTCTCAAGCTGCTGGACTTTTACAGGTATCTTTATCCTTTCTTCACAATGCATCCATCCATCCATCCATCCATCCATCCATCCATCCATCCATCCATCCATCCATCCATCCATCCATCCATCCATCCATCCATCCATCCATCCATCCATCCATCCATCCATCCATCTTATATCTGCCAATTATTCTGGGTCAGGTCACAGGGGCAGAAGCCTAAGCAGAGAGGCACAGACTTCCCTCTCCCCAGCCACTTGGGCCAGCTCCTTCGGAAGAATCCGAAGGCGTTCCCGGCCAGCCAAGAAACAAAGTCCCTCCAGCATGTCCAGCATGTTGTAATTCCAATACAGACCCTTAATCTTAGTTAGTTAGTTACCAATAATTAAAAAAATAATGAAAACAGGATTCAGGAGCACAAAGTGATTATTGTCTAACTTACTGTATACGATTTCATTTTTATCTCAATTTTTTTTTACTTTTTTTGAAAAATGTTGGCGTTACTCCTATAAACCACAGATATATAAACCCTCCTCAGTTTTATTTTCTTAAGATAGGCCCTATCAGCTCTGGTTGTGAACCAAGCTGAAGCACAGATCAGTACTAAGAATGTTCATCTGAAGAGATGGACACAAACTTCTGTATTATGAAATCTTCTGCTAGATGAGCTATAAAAATGCAATCTGGGTTTTATGAAAGTCCTAGAGCATTACAGAAACTTAGACAGGTGAGTGTGTTTTTGTTTTGTTTTTACAGAACACATACATATTGCAAGATCTTTCAAAGTTCAGGAACATGAAGCAATTTTGGCTTAAAACACATCCATTAATGCTGTTTGGTTTTCATAGATCTTTATAACTTAAGAAACTATAAATATGGTTCATCATGGGTCCACATACGTCGTTTTTTTATACATCTTACAGAAATGATCCAGTCATACCTCCAGCAGATATAATGTAGACGTTTTATTTTTAAACATCATTTGATAAAGTGGTGTGAAACTAGCTGCAGTTACACATGTAGGATGGTGTCTTAAACTAAGGTGTGATAAACCTGATCTCATAAGTATTTATATATGTTTGATATACATTGAAAAATAAATGATTATTCATTTCTATATAATATCTTAAACTGTAGACTTTCATTTGCTTCACCTGGATTGGAACAGTCTCACCTAGCTACAGTCCTAAACTTATAAATGGAATTTAACCTTATTTGAATGTTTTAATTTTAATAAATCCAGCATGCAGGAAAAAAAAGTCTTTATATTTAACAAAGGTATGCTTGCCTTTCTGTTGCCCAATACTACCTCCACCTTAATGTACCTGAAGAACAAACCCAGGAACAGGCCTTTGAAATGTGTTGTATCACTTAGAAATGGAAAAGCAAAGAAAAGATAATTATAAAAACTGAAGCTTTTTGTTTTCCACAAAATAGAAACAACTTGAATTCTAAGCTGCTTTCAAATGTCAGTGTCTATCAGATGGTTCAGAATCAATTAGCCAATAGTTTGTTGTGAATTGTTTCTTCAAAGATACATTTTCATTAGTTCTTAGTTGACCCTCTTGAATGGTATCCTAACTCCCTCAGACTGAAAACAGTTTTCAGATTTCACTTTATTATTTTTTCCACGTCGTGAGAAAGCTTTTTCAACAGTTTCTCTGAAGGTGTGAAGTGTGTGAAAGCTTGAAGACTGTCACAGCCTCGGCCTGGACCTCCCACAGGGCAAACCTCCCGTGTGGGTGATGCGGCTCCACCGCCATTGCAGTCAGCCCGCTTATTGACCCTGTGGATCTCAGTGGACTTGCTTTGAAATGGCAGAGTTTAAAGTCTGGCCTGCCAGAAGGCTAGTTGGGTAAACACAAAGCCTGTTTACTCACTTGCATTGGAGATTTATAATAAATTGTCTGTTAAAGAGACACAATGAGTTTTAGGTGGATAAAGGATAGAGTCACTGTCAAGGAGGCCCAAATGGTTTGCATTACAACTTAGCAAGTCAAATGTTTTATCTCAGCATCTTCACACATGTCTGGCACTCGTGAACCCTTTGAACATAGTTCCATAACTCAGCAGTATGAGTAAAATGATACAGCGTTCAGAGGTGTTGGCAATCAACTGGTGAATAAAATGAGAGAGAACTGGAAACAAATGAGAGATAATTAAGAATGTTTTTGACTAAACAGCCTTTTTGTAATTACATAATTATACCACACAACCTCATAAAACCTGCTGCAAACAAATGTGTTAGGGTATATCTGAGTCCTAATTGAGTGTACATATCTATGGTTGGCCCAAACCTGTTTCCCTTCCATTGATCCTTAATGATTTAAAGCAGCAAACCTTTCTAAAACACTTCAGAAGTTTGAACACAGTGAAAATCCCCGGCACCAATCACTCTTTTTTATTTGGAAATGATATCAATGATGGCTGGTTTGATTTTTGCCTTCAAGGGTCCAGAAACATAAACAGTTACTTGGCGAGAGGATGAGGGAGCTGTTTTTAATTTTCCCCAGAGACCGGCAGTTTATTTACCATAATCCCAAGCCTGAGGCAGCATCAACTTCTAATCACCCCATCTTCCCTCCTCTATGCCGATAGAGATCAGTGCCCGTTATAAACCCACTAAAGTACCAGGCTTTAGGATGATTGTCTCTTTTCATGCACAAAAAATGGTCATGCATACCACTCTGTGTGTGTTCAGCGCGTTTTAAACATTATTATTCATGAAATGTTTTGATTAAAAAGGAATAAAAAACAAACTGTCTTGATAATGAAGGAAATTCAAACAGTGTTCAAATTAATAATCAATAATGTGCTTCTTTAAAACATGGAAGCCTGGCCAGCCATCATAGCCATTAAGATGAATAACTCATGATAAATGAGTGGGGCCTAACAGAACAGTGGCAGCACCACCAGGAAGCCAAGCTGGTAGACAAAACAGTCAGACTTTATTACCAAATATATAAACTTGTGGACTGCCTGAACTGACTACAACACACGCTTACACATATGCTGGGTACTGGACAGAAACTAGAGAACATCAGCAGAACACCAAGATCATTTATTGAGAACCAAATGACAAAGTAGAGGACAACCTTTGAAGCAATCAATCAAATGTGTTACTCTCTTTTACTTTTCTGCATAGGCCTGAACCCCTGACCCATCTTACCAGGACAGGCATTGGAATGTCATTCAAACTAGATAGAGTAGAATGATATCTAGCTATCCCAACTGAAGGAGTTGAATTATTTGGGCAAAGCTGGGCAATGGCTATGATGATTAGGAGGCATATATGATATAGGATATAGGAGGGAAGGAAATCAGCCACAACCAAGTATCTCTAAAGAGAAGGACACGTTTTGAAGAGCCAGCTGAATGGTAAGAACAAGATCCAACCCTATCCCTCAGCATATACGGAGGGTTTCATCCCAAAACTACGAGCCTGTAAACTGAGCAAAAGGAGTGAATCTAAGAATGCGAGTAGTCGTTTTTCACAATGAAACAAATAAAATCCTGGAACGCATCAGTGAGAAAATCCCTAATGACGCAATGCTGAATGAATGCCTCAGGCAGCAGAAACCCAACGTGGAACTGGATAATAGGAGGTACCATCATGAAGGGAAAATGTGCAACATGCAATGTACCACAGGCAGATTGGGCAAAGAAGGAATCCTACCAATATGTAGAGAAGAGTAGACTGAAGGACATTACAGGGGCACTAATCATGACAGCGCAGATGCAATAGAGGCCAGGTTCTGTTGCACCAGACAGGACACAAGATACAGACTTTGCAAACATAACAGTACCAACACATATTAGCAGGGTGTGGATAAGATATACAGCCAGTGATAAATGATAAATGACCTGCACTGGTATAGCCTTTCTGAGTCAGAGGACTCCAAAGTGCTTTATAAATCAAATCAAATCAACCTTTATTTACAAAGCACCTTACATGCATGAAACATGCCACCAAAGTGCTGTACAATTAAAATAAAACAGATAAAACCAGCAGGGACAATTAAAACCAACAATATAAACTATATATATACTACAGCCAGTCATTACACACTGGTGGTGATGAGCTACATCGTAGCCACAGCTGCCCTGGGGCACACTGATAGAAATGAGGGTGCTGTAATCCCAGTCATTATCAACCTCAACATGATAAACTTACACTGTTAACAGGTCAAACAGATCCCAGGTGCAACTTCAAAGAGCACAAGTCCCCAAGTGAGCAAAATAAGAATTTTGTTTGAAGCTGTTCTAACCAGAACTGTTAAAATGATTTGTATTATTTTGTAAATGATGTCTAGTGTTTTTAGCCCACTAAACCAACAAGCTGTCATTGGGAATTATTATTAGAAAAAGGTTTCAGACAGACATTGAACACCCTTGTGTGGGACTCACACCTGCATGCATCTGTCCACAGGTGTGAAAAACACGCAACAGTTTGTAGGCCAACAGCAACCTGCAGAGACATGCTTTACCATTGTAGCAGATGCTTCTTTTTCCTATTCCTTTAGACAGTCACAAGTCATTATTGTATGATGTGTGTATCATTTAGCTCACACAGTTAAATATTTAAATGTTGCGTGTACACGTAGTGATCAGCTACATGTCTGCCCTGCATCTCAACAGGTGACAGATTGGGCGAGGACGCTGGGGAACGTCACCAGGTGTGAGCCAACCATCAAAACTCAGAACCGTTGTCAGGTTATAGTATATAGCAGCATAAAGCATATCACCTCCTAAAGGGTGGGGGGTTGTTGGTCCACCATATTGGCAGATCAAGCGAATTAATCCCTTCTTTATTCTTAATCCCTTTCCTTATCATAAGATTATGAAAATCCAGATCTGTCCCTCCTCTCATATTATTAAATTGCACCCATCACATAACTCCTGGCTTAAAGGGAAAAGAAGAATGAAGAAATAAAAAAAGACCCAGACCCTCAGCTCTAGCAAAGCCATGCTAAAGTGCTCTTTGTTTTGAGTTTCTTTCAGTGTTTTCTAATTCTTGCAGCCGGTGAGCCGTGTCCATGGCTTCATGAATAATGTCGGGGGGGGGGGCAGCTGGATTTTGGTATTCAGTAGTTGACAATCTGCTTAAACAGAAGCAAATTGGGAAAAAATAGCTTTCAAACGCACTTTCATTCCTGTGTGTGGGGAGAGGTTGAGGCAGGGTTATTTTCTCAGCAGAGGGCGTTTTGCTCTGACAGCACATCAGCCTCTCCACCACCTTCTCTCTGCGATGTGTGTGTGTGTGTGTGTGTGTGTGCGTGTGTGTGTGTGTGCGTGTGTGTGTGTGTGCATGTGTGTGCGCGTGTGTGTGTGTGCGCTTGTGTGTGTGTGTGTGTGTGCGTGGTTGTGTGTGTGTGTGTGTGCGTGTGTGTGTGTGTGTGTGTGTGTGGTGTGTGTGTGTGTGGGTGTGTGTGTGTGTGTGGTGGGTGGTGTGTGTGTGTGTGTGTGTGTGTGTGTGTGTGTGGTGTGTGTGTGTGTGTGTGTGTGTGTGTGTGTGTGTGTGTGTGTGTGTGTGTGTGTGTGTGTGTGTGTGCTTTGCATAAAGCTCTAAAACATTTGTGTCAGTGCAGTTTCATCTTGAAAACAGAAAATATTGCCATGCTGCTTTTTTTTTTTTTTTTTTTACAAATTTTTTAATCACACAAACTTGTGAAGCCACAAGATCATATTTTTATACACATCACTCTGCAAAAGTCTTTAGTCTACTCTCATTTCTTCATTTTCCTTCCAAGCAGCTGAACTTTCTTGTGACCATTTAAGTGACCTTGATCAATTAGATCTTTTGGACTTTGACTTCTTTTCAATAACTTCCTGTCTATTTTTAAAGGAAAAGCTGTTGTTCAGGCCACTTTGTTCCCATGTATGAATCATTCAGACATAACAAGGTTCCTGAAGTCACAGGATGAACCAAAGTTGTATTGGCACATAAAAAACATCTTGGCCAAAACATTTTAAATGAGATCTTTAGACACTTTGTTATCATCAGTCTGTCAGAGACACAAATCCTTCACATTTCTTTAGCTGAATCATTAGAAAACACTAAAGATAAAGCAATTTTTAAAACAGAAAATCCTATTTTAGCACCAAAAAGTTGATTTTTTTGCTGTAAACTGAAGGAGGATGTTTTAAATAAACAAATCATGGGGATATATTCACCTGCTGTAGTTTTGTGGTCCTGATTCTTGTTCTTTTATTCCTCTCTAGCCTATTTTCCTTGTTATATTGAGCAAATGTTGCTCAAAATGTCGTCTCTGTGCAAGACTAGAAAGTATGTAAGTGAAAAAAATGCTAAACTCCAAAGAAAACTTTGAAAGACCTGCTGAGCAAGATCATTTAAAAATACTATTTAATATTTGTCCATTGGTAGCCCAAACTAAAACTCAACCTCTAATGATCTTAGTCATAATTTGATTTGCTGCTCAAGCTGTCTGAAGCAGAAATCTGGTTTGGCGCTGAAACATTTGTCTTTTCAGGGAGCCCAACAGGAGTCAGGCGTTGAACCAAAAGTGAACTCAGATGAATCTGTTCCCTCAGTTTAGTAAATCATATGCAGGGATTTGGATATTTGGACATGTACTCATAGATTGGCTGGTCTGGTATCAGTAAGTCCAAACCAGAGCGTTAAAACTCAAACTGTGTCTCTCTATAACTGCAGTGAGCTAATCAACACCCTACAGGATCATTTGGATCATAATTTGTCTCCTTTGTTTGAAACAAATCACAGGTTTCAATGCTGTGAGGAGTCTCTAGGGACCGTCTGTAAATTAAAACACCCTTTTGCGAAAACCTTTAATACATTCATTCTGACTGATCCTGTAGACAACAATTCACAGGAGATACAATTGATTGATTGATTATGTTGCAAACTTGAATAAAAAGGTAATTTTTTCCTTATATTGGGGTGTGTGTGTACACATAGAATAAATGAAGTAAAATATTAAACAACTGAACTTCTACAAACTTTAGTATAACTACTATAATGACCTCAATATCCAATCCAGATGTATTTATATAGCACATTTATCTACAGCATGACAGCTGACCAAAGTGCTGAACATAAAATAAAACAGCGATAAAACATGTAGGTCAGATTAAAATAACAAGAAAATACAAGTTAATAGATAGCAAAAAATGTAAGTAAAAACAAATAAATACTAAAAGCAACATAAAAGACAAAAAAATTAAAACCAAGAGACAATAAAACCATAAAATCAGAAAATGAGTCATTCATTCATACACGCTACAGTCATGTCTATAGAATCAAACACCAAAAGCCATAGTGAAGTAGTGAGTTTTAAGACCGGATTTAAACAGGGCGATAGATGGAGCTGAACGAACTGAGAGTGGCAAGCTATTCCAAAGCTTCGGAGCTGCGTGAGCAAAGGCACGCTCACCACGAGCCTTGCACCTCATCTTTGGAATACACAGCAAGAGTTGATCAGCTGAGCGGAGAGACCTAGGGGGAGCATATGAGTTGAGGAGTTCTGCTAGATAACCGGGAGCTTTGCTACGGACAATTTTGTATGTAAATAAAAGGATTTTGAATTTCACCCATAGGACACTGGGAGCCAGTGCAGCTCGGCTAGAGTCCAATTATGTTTAAAGTTATTTGGGGAACACTAAGTTGTAATTCACGTTTTTCATATATTTCTCAAAAATTACGAACTTCAGGAGTAGCAGTGCTGCACACTGAAACCTGTGTGATTTATTCCACTCAAGGAAGACAGATTCTGATCCAAATGACCCTGTATGGTGTTGATTAGCTCACCACAGTTAGAGAGAGACACGGTTTGGGTTTTAACACTTTGGTTTGGACTTACTGATTCGGGAAGTACGGCTCAATGAATATCTGTCCAACTTAATTAGACCTGCAACCCATTATCCAAATCCATGCACACAGTTAAAAGAACTGTTCAAACAGCCGGTGAGTCTATCTATCTATCTATCTATCTATCTATCTATCTATCTATCTATCTATCTATCTATCTATCTATCTATCTATCTATCTATCTATCTATCTATCTATCTATCTATCTATCTATCTATCTATCTATCTATCTATCTATCTATCTATCTATCATTTCCAACTTGAAAATGGGAATCTACTCAATTCCAATTGAGGACTGTGGTCCCACACTTGGTAAAAAAGTGTCTAGGCAGTAGTTTTCTAATGTTGCGCCCTTGTCTGTAACATGAAGGTCAGTGCTCTTTTTTAAATGAAATGGTAAAAAAATGACAAAATCTCCCTTTTTCAAAGTAAAATTAGCATCTTAATTGACATTTATCGTCAGTTTGGGTCTAGAATTAAGGAACACAATTATGATATAAATCAACCCTGATCCTAAAATACCACATCGGCTTTAGGTGTTTTATTGGTAAAATGCCTGTTTTTACCTTATTGACATGACAGAGTGTGGTATGACAGACTGTGTGAGCACATCCTCTGTCACCTTTTGTTTCGGGTTAAACTGGACATTAATGAGGACCCTTTACAGAGGGCAAGCGAGAAAGCTGCAGTACCTGCCACTGGTGGCAAGGGGCAGCTCTCTGACAATACTGCATCATTAGCACATTATTAGTGTTGCTAAATGTCACGCAGCCACAAAGGGGACATGAACTATTGGAAAACTGCCTTCATGTGAAAGCCAAACTCTAATGTTGTGTCAGGGTCCACTGTGACCTCTCAGAAAGTCACACAGGAGATTATATCTTAGATAATGTGGCTCCGGTTAGACAAAGCACTGGGTCTCACAGAAGAAAAAGTCCTTGGATGAATGAAAATATTTATAGTCTCAGAAGGACATGCCGCCAAGCTGAGAGGCGTTGGAAGTCAACTAGATTAGAGGTTCATAGGCTGCACTTTAAGGAACTCATAACATCTCTGAATGAGATGATCACAAACTCCAGGGCTGTTTACTTTGCTCAGCTGATTTCCTCAAACAAAAATAATTCTAAAGTCTTGTTCGACACCATAAACCAGATTGTTTCACCTCACGCCCCTCACATGCCTGTATTCTCAAGGTCTGACTGTAACAACTTTCTTGCATTCTTTGAGAATAAAATCAGAAATATCAGGGCAAGTTTTCCACCCCCATCCTCTTCCCATTCTCCCATCCAGCCACCTCCCTCCCAATCATGGTCCTTCTTTACTGCTGTAAATTTCCAGGACATCTGTCTCATTCAGAAAAACATGAAACCAACTTCCTGCCCTGTTGATTTTCTCCCAACCACTTTGCTTCTTAAGGTCTTTGACCAAATTGGCCCATGCATTGTGGATTTTATTAATCTATCTCTCCAATCTGGCTCTGTACCTTCTGTTTTCAAACATGCTGTTGTTGAACCGATCCTGAAAAAACCCAGTTTGGACTCCTCTCAGCCTAATAATTACAGACCCATTTCTAAATTGCCCTTTATCTCTAAAATCTTAGAAAAAGTCGTGGCCGATCAACTGATTACTTTTCTGGAAATTCACAACAACTTTGATAAATTCCAATCTGGTTTTCGTAAAAATCACTCAACAGAAACAGCTTTGCTTAAAGTTTCCAGTGACATCATGATGGCTGCAGACAACGGGGAATTTACAGTCTTAGTATTGTTGGATCTTTCTGCAGCTTTTGACACTGTTGATCACAGCACCTTAATTAACAGACTTCATGACTCGTTGGGAATCTCTGGAACTGTTCTAGACTGGTTCAGATCGTACCTTTCTAACAGAAGTTTCAGTGTCTGTATAAACCAAATCATGTCAGATTCCACAAACCTGTTCTGTGGGGTACCCCAAGGCTCTGTTTTAGGTCCACTCCTGTTTTTATTATATATACACCCTCTTGGACAGATAATTGATGCTTTTCAAAATGTCTCTTATCACCTATATGCAGATGACATTCAGCTGTACTGCTCCTTTAAGGAATCTGAGCTCCATAAACTGGCTGAACTACTAGAGTGCCTATCAGCGATCACTAGCTGGCTAGAAGATAACTTCCTTCAGTTAAACTCTGAAAAGACTGAATGTCTGATCATTGCCCCTGAGAGCATGGCTCCTCTGATTAGTCAACAACTTGGTCATTTAGCTTCTGCTGTCAAGTCAAACATGAGAAATTTGGGTGTTGTCTTTGACCAATCAATGTCTCTTGAAGGTCACTCAAAAACGCTTGTCAGAAACTGTTTTTATCATTTGAGAAATATCTCCAAACTACGAAGGTTGGTGTCAAAACATGAGCTTGAAATGGTTCTCCATGCCTTTATCTCCTCCCGTCTAGATTACTGTAACACCCTTTTCACATGTTTTAACAAAAAAGCCCTTGACCGCCTTCAGTTGGTCCAGAATTCTGCAGCGAGGCTCCTAACTGGAGCAAACAGAAGAGCTCACATCACTCCTATTCTGATGTCTCTGCACTGGTTACCCATTAACTTTAGAATTCATTTTAGAATCCTGACTATAACATACAGGGCTCTACATGGCCAAGCTCCTCCTTATGTTACTGAACTGTTAAAGCCTTATGCTCCAACCCGAGCCCTCAGGTCCACAAACCAGAACCTTCTAGAAATTCCAAAGACCAGATATAAAAGTCGAGGTGATCGATCTTTCCAGGCTGTTGCACCCCGACTTTGGAATGAACTTCCTTTATCCCTACGTGTTACTGACAGTCTGGTCACCTTTAGAAAGCAGCTGAAGACCCTTTTGTTTAAAACTGCTTTTACTTAAATCTTTTATGTTTTATTCGTTTTTTCTAACTTGTATTTATAATCATCTTTCATTTGTTTTATCATTTTTATAATTTTATGACTTTCTGTTTTCTGATTTTTAATGATTTTATGATATTCTGTTGTTTTGTTTTAAGATCATTTTATGATGACTATCTTGTGTTTTGTTGATCTTTGTGAAGCACTTTGTGATTCTTTTTCTGTGATAAGTGCTATACAAATAAAATTTACTTACTTACTTACTTACTTATCATTATTAACCTTCTGCAGAGGGTGGCAGGCACTGGAGTTTGCACTTTTGTGCACGTGTGCTCATATTTCTGATTCCCTGTAAATTGTGTTCACACACAAGGAGGGGGAACACCCAGAGAGAGGGGGGAGAGGGGGAGAGAGATGGAAATGAAAAGAAATGGAGTGTTCTCATAAATCAAGTCAAGGTCCAGCCAGCCGCTGGTGCCACAGCAATTTTTCCTCCACCGTGTTCCCCGACGTTTGACGCTTCCATCTTCTCCTCTTTTAATCGCATCAGGCCTAACAAGTGCAGAAGGCGGGGGCAGCGGGGCTCTGCGGCGGGCTCTCCACCGAGTCAGATGAGGTCTGTCGATATCTCTCATCAAACAGGAGCTGATCAAAGACCTGCCTGTGCCCATGCAGGCTAAAGGATTAAGCCACATCATGCACAACCTCCTTGACAAAAAAAGCCTCTCCACACGAATAAAGAGATTAAGTCAAGAGCGAAATCAAATTCAAGGGGAATTACTGAAACAGGGCGTCCATGTTGTGTCCTAAATCTGATAAGATCTGTGTATAGGTGTGATGCATTTTAAAGCTCTTTTGCACACAGATTTTTTTTTCTAGAACTTTATTTTTATATGTACTGTTGTGCTGATCTGTTGTTGCTCTGGTCTGGCATTTTCCATTTACAAGAATTCTCTGGTATTTTGTTTTGTTATCATGTTGCCTAATCTTAAAAAAATGTGCTGCATATTTATTTATTTATTTATTATTTGTTCCTTTTATGTTAAAACAATTTGCTTTTATGTTTTGAATTGTTCTGAACTGACCTCACTAAATAGAACCACGCAACGCAGACTTTGATGAAAAGCTGCTTGATGAATAAAATCAATATTAGTAAAATCCAGTGGAAAAACTAGGTTGAACATATTTAGCTAGTTTTTAAGAGGTGTAATTAAGGGTGTAATTTATAAAATTTTATAACTAAAGATGAAATTTAGATTTACAGAAAGTTTGCTTTAAATTTGGATAACTTTTAAAAGATAAAATTGCAACAACAAAAAAAATTGTGATACAAAGCCTAAAAGACAGATGATAATATTTTTGCCTGCATCTGCAGGTGTGTTTTGTTTGGAAATATCTCAGGAACCACTGTACCTCTACTACTGGTTATGCTTTGGAGTCTATTTGACCAATTCAAGATGGCCACCATAGATAATCAACCTAAGCAAGCATGACAATGGTTACAGCTCAGTTTTAATGCAGTCACAGTTTTTTTTTGTCTAATATCAAAATAATCAACAAGAGGAGAAACGGTATCTCCATTGATGACTGGGAAATGCAGCATGAAAGTGAGGAATCAGTCATTGGTGCAGAAAATTCAACTTGTCCTCAGCTTGGTTATATTTAAAGGAGTCATCACCTGAAATTTTCACTGATCAACTTGAAAAAATGTCTATAATGGCTTCCTAATGATTTTTCTCATGACTAAGAAGCTGATATTTAACATTGAAGCATTTGTTTAATCTTGCTTTCTTCAACCAGCTCACATGCACCCCACGAGCACGCGCATTCCAAAATGAGATTTGCCTATGCCGACACAAAGGCCGAATATAAACAAATATGAACCAGCAGCGAACAAACCAGCACAACAAAGCTCATTTCATAACGTGAAACGCATAAATTGTCTTACCGTTGACGACTCGTGTTATAATCCGTGTTATGGGAAACAAAACTCCACTGGGTTTGTGTATTCCATCTTCACAACAGCATAAGAGCCGATGCCTGGCTGTTAGCTTGCTTTGTCCCAACTCAACAACAAGCGAGGGCGCCATTACGCACGAGGCGAGGCTCGGGCTTGTACATACACGGTTGGATCCCGTAGGTCATTGCCAGGTCGGGTTCAGTTATAACTTTTGTTATTTTGGAGCAAGACGCTGAAGCTGCGTCCTGCTTCCTTCCACCAATCACCGCGCCCCTGTGATCTCGTGAGAAAATATGCCCTTTACAAAAAAGGATCAGAAAAGCACATCTTTAATTTATTTTTCCAATTCAATCTATTTTAATGGTCTAAAAGACTATAATAGGATGTAGATATCCACAGTATTATAGGTGATGACTCATTTAAGCAAGCAGGGAAAAGGATTTATTAAAAGATTCAAGATCAAGTAAAAAATGATAAAGTTAAGTGGAGCATCTAAGAGGATGCTCTTAGAGTTTAGTGAGTAATGTTTTAGGCCTCTGATGTTGGTGATTTGGAGATGAAGTGTGCATCATGTGTGACTCATAGAATAGAGGATTTATAATAAACAAAATTGAAGCAATTATACTTCAATTTTTGCTTTGGTTTTCATTTTCCTTTACTTGTTTTTCACAATAGCAATAACATAATGTGGGTTATAATGTTTAAAAATAGAAATGAAAAAGTAAACACTGGTTTCTTAGATTTCTTTTGGCAAGTTAAACCTGCCTTGGGTTCAGAGGTTGGACTGATCTTAAGGTGGATTTTCTAACGTACAAAAACATAAAATCCACTGGGTGAAATGTTACATAGTCATAATATAAACGTATTGCATTGCAACAAACAAAACTGTAAATGTTGTCCTGCTTTGTCTAACATGTTCATAAAGCAAAGCATATAGAAGCTTTATTGCAGGAAAACCTCCTTAAAAGTCAAACACCAACAAAAAACTCAACTCCCTGAGGACGAGTCCAAACATTATCATCACAGGACCAATCAGCAGCAGGGATTAGAGAGGCTTTGATCCAAAGTCTTGCTTTGCTTTGTCTGATCTACACCTCAAACGGCATTTAGGCGCTAAATAGTCAGTCATGATTCACTATCCTTAATGTTTCAGATGTACTGAAGATCCCTAACTGGATGTGTAAATCACACTGGATTTGTGTCTATTACTCTTTTTACCCTTTATAATTACACAGCATCTCAGTTTCCTGAGTTATTCATATGACTCTGTAGCTGTAAGTTGCTCAACTGTACAACCAGTTATTGCTGATTTAACTTAGAGATATCTGGAATATAATAAAAATGGACCAATCTGAACTTTCTTTACACAGACACCATTAAGACAAGGACAAATATTTGCTTGATTTATTTGGTTGATGAAGAGCAGATAAGTCCATTGCAATTTAAAAGGTGGCATAAACCAGTTTGCATACACAATATGGCATCATGCGAGGACTCTTTAGGTCTAAGTATGACAGATTTCTTAATTTAAGGCTCAACTAAGGTATTAGACAGTAAACATTGACAGAAAAGATGCCTGTTTTTGCCTAAATGTAGTCAGATTACTTGAAAGTATCCTTTTACAAAAGCACTTTGCTGTTATTTTTTATAATTTACTTTTTCTTCTAACCCATCCCTCTATTTTTGTCCTTCCATGCAATTACAGCACCCATTAATGTCTCCATTCTCCCCCCTGCATAGATAAAATACCAGGATCAGTCTCAGATGGGAAGGAAGACTGAAATAATCTCCGTATGACATGCATGTAATATAACAGCCTGAAAGGATGATTTAATATTTATTCATGAATGGTGGAAAGCAGATGACTTTAATTCTAACGTTTCAAATGTCTTCTTTTTTTGGATGGAAACCAAGCTCAGCTGCACTTAAACTACTTAACAAGATTCAAGATCACATCTAACAGAAATCAGGGGCAAGCAGACAGATCAAATATTTGGTCTTTTTCAAGCGTAAGTGACCATTGTTCATTTATCTGTAATTATGTGTTATTGTGACAAAAATTATTTGACAATAAAAGAAAAAGCGTGACGTTGAAAGGATTTTCTGCATCTTACTGTAGACCAACAGCGTGGCGATGCTTTTTCTGTCATCATGCTTCATCTCTGTGACCTACAAAGGCATTTTGGCATAAAGAATGTGTGCATGAATGGATGTTTACTGTAAAAGACAAAACACACCGAGGTGTTTGCACGATATAGCCGTGGAAGGAAACTGAGTGATCATCCTGTTGTGATGTGTGGGCGACAATACACCAGCAGGGCAGTTGCCAGAGGAACTGGAGTCTGTGATGGTGATTCATCGCTCTGCTACTAGACATGGGATATAAAAAGACTCTGCTCCTATGGCAATATATCAAACTTGCACCATGAGACACTCTTAGGGGGTTTGATCCATTCAGACCACACTACAGAGTTGAGTATCTTGAGCTGAGGAGATCTGGTGCATCTGTCAGAGAAGATTTTGATGTCAGCCCCAGAGAGGACAGAGTGAAAATTAAATTTTGAGGGTGAGACATCATGAAAAAATAAAAATCTTTTGGAAAAAACATATTAGAAACACATTAAAAGTATATTTTGGCCCTAACAGCAAAGGTGTGAAATACATTCCAGTGAAACGCTTGTCAACAGGAAGCAAATATTAATCCCAATTAAGTTTGGATTATTTAGGTGTGCCAGGATGAAACATCAGCCAAAACAAAGAATCCCATTTCCTTGGGTTAACCCTATCTGTGCATGGTTAGCATTTTTACCCCATAGCAAGATGGTCCTGGTTTCAGTCTGAAACACTTTTTTGTATGGGGTTTACATGTTCCAGCCTTTCATGCATGAGTTTAGTCCAGGACCCGTTTCCTCTACAGACTAGCCTCCTGTTCATAGTGGGCCCAATGTCTTGCTCAATGACTGCAGGAGTGATGGACCAGCTCCCAAGAACCTTAAACAGGAACAATTGGGCATCAAGAATGGATGGATGGAACCCGGCCATTAGGTTTCAAAAGTCTCCCTTCACCTTGAGTTCAAGGAGTGGGTAAAGGATTTACTACAGAAATGTGGCAGTCCTCCATAAAATCCACCATCTTACTGCAGATGTTGATAGACAGCCCTATTTTTAATGAAGAACATGCTAATTTGAATAGTGTAGTATTTCCAGGTGCAGCCTCACATAACCCTACCAGTTCATACTAATAACACAGAAATGTAGAGACAAGTGGACAAGGTAACAGAATGAAATGGGATGTTCAGAGCAAAAACATCAAAATCCACATTATCAGAGACCTATTTTAGACAGCCATTAGCACATATATTTAGCATACACATAGTGGGTATTGGTACCCCACTTGCACAAATGACATGAAAATGACACATTCCACTGTTTCATGAACAGAGCTGATAAGGACAACAACAACCTGAAGGATGCAGACCCATGTGAGCGGACACTAATGAGCTGCCATTCATCAATGTAATAAAACCAGCAGGAAGATAAATCCTGCACGTTGCTTCTAGAGCTGGTGATTAACCAGTCATCAGCATAAACTATGAACAAATCACTGGTGGTTACATTCAGATATCATAACTTTTTAATACTCTCAAGCACAATTAACATTTTTTTATTACAGCAATAATTGTTTTGTATATATGAGATGTTGAGATGTGCCTGATGAAGGGTACAGTCCTGGGTTTTGGCTCATCAGTTTATCCTAACAATAAATATACAGTTTATATACAGAGTTTATCTTTATGTTTTTTTGCACAAAATTCTTGTTTATACTGTGTTTGAATATTTGCTGAAATGTGAGAGCTACTCCCCCACCATCTACTTCTAAGAAGGAAACCCAGTGGGAATCTTGGAAAGCACAGGTGGTACTTCTCAGTGAAAGTTCATGTTACTGCTTGGAATTCAAACTGATTAACAAAGATTTTAGACTGTGCCTTCTCAGTTTTATGATAATATCTTAAGTTATTTGTTTGAGATAAACAAAAAGGACGAAGATAGAAAAGAGAGTTTAAGCTAATTGGTAGAGGCTATTCACTATGCCTCAGGGAGTCTTCACAAAAAAAAGCAACATATTGAAATAAATGCCAATTTTAACAGCTTTAACCATAGCACAAACTGTTCCCTCATGAGCTCATTAAAGTCTTTTTTTTTTTTACTAATGTAGAAACGAACCAAGATATTTTGTTTTCTACAAACCTCATTTGTTTAAACACTTTTGTTGTGCTGCCTTTTGTTTGAAGCTAAGAATATCTGCCAGGAAGTGGTGACTTTTCCAAAAATGTTTCTTGTTATGAATCCAGTGGAGGAAAACACTTGTCTTTATGTTATCAATCTCCTGCCTGCCCGGGCCAGTCAATCCAATCAGAATGTAACCAGTAATCTCTTTGATTCCTCCATCAAAAGTTGATGGTCTCCCACCTCGTAAGCTGCCTATCAGATAATAAGGGGGACTTGAACACCAGCCGGTTTGCCACAGTGACGGTGGTCCTGGTGTTTCTACCTGACGTCCAACATGTCTTCGCTAGCCCTGTCTCTCTGTTCTCTCCTGGGAAATCTCACAAGAGCAGCTGTCCTTATCAATGCTGCGGCTCCCTGCTCACTGACTGCCTGGGCTGCACTCTCCATGACAGCAGCACAGAGGTAGCGGTAATCTGCCAAGACTTCAACAAAATTAAACCGCCAACCAGGCCACCTGGGGAGAGGCAATGGGGAAAGATTTTCTGCTCACCATGATATAGCAACATAGGCAGAAGACACTAATATGGTATTGCACATGCAAGAAACAAGTGCAGCAAAGCATACACGTCTTCCCCTCTTAGTATACTGCTTTTCTTTTAAATGATAAAATTGAAAATGTTTTGCATGATTCTTAGTCTTTCTTTGAAATGATGTTGCTCTGATACAACAGACTAAGAATTCACCTCATAACTCAGAGCTGTGCTGCTGTTACCTATGTACTGAATTTAAGAAAACATAAAGATGTTATTTTTGCTAATTTGGTTGGACCACTTTAAGTTCAGTGCTTGTTACCATGGTTTTTGGACTGCAATATAACCCCTGGAAAATCAATGAAAAAGCATTTTACTGATCCTCTTTATCACATGTTAAAGTTTGCATTGATTTGTAATGTTTGTCATCGTCTGCTCTCTGTTGTTTACTGAAAACACTTTAGTAAATGTGTTTTGCAAGAATAGAACAAGGTAAAACACAAAGCTTCCAGATGTCAGCTTGAAAACACCTGTATTTATACACATGGACCGCTGAGATAATGCCCCTGCCCCACTTTTAATAATATTAATGCAAATTTAAAGTATAAATTAAAGTCACAGACATGGGAAATGCATTTTTCTGACAAAATACTATTTGCAAATAGTTTGGGCTTTTCTAACACTATGGATTGATTTATTAGAGACGTCTGCTACTGAACAGGAGGGTAAACCCTCCTGAGTGCACATCCATCCAATCCACAAAGGAAGATATGTGTCTCAAAGTGTGCTAGCAGCTAATTAACGTGTCACTGTGCTGACACCGTTTGCCTACATTCACGCATTTGTTGAGGGTGTAAATGGCCTACATTAATATAATTGCTGCCATGACAAATGGTGTCCTGTTCACAAAGACCAGAGCAGTTTGCCACACACAGTCAGCTTGTAACAGTTAGTCTTCTCAGAGTTGATGGTAAGTCCAGACTAGGAGAAAAGAAAAAAGGAGTAGAAGCAAACTGCTCCATTACTGCCTTCACAAGAAAGGTCAGGCATGTCAGGGAAGGTTTAATCTAACGTCTCTTCCAGTGATGTTTGTCAGCAATGAGACAAGTGGTCACTTTGATCAAAACGGAAGTTGTAAGCTTCCATTGATGCTGTTGTATCATGATTATTGAAAGCAGAATGTAAAGCAGATAATGCTTTACATTCAGAAACTGATGGATATGATTAAAGGTTAATTGGCGTTGGTGAACCTTGAGACCGCCACTGTTGATAGTTACTCTGGTAGTAATGAGAGATTTTCTAAATATTTTGCCTATTCATCAAAAATTGATCAATAATTTGAGATTCATTTCTAAAAGCTACAAACAAAAATGTACAACCTGATGCATTTTAACATTTCCCAATTTAACTCACACATGTGGCTCTTTTCTTCAGAAATCTCATACAGATGGTGGCACACAGCAAAGGTGGCTAAAACAGATGAACCAGGTCCTACGGTTCACAGATCATATCTGCTGACACGGCTGCATTGAGCCTTTTACTGTTCATGTCTTTGGCCAGATGAGACAATTCCTAATTAATTGCTGATGACACAACTCAACAATACAACTTTGGTCTACCAGTGTGTGTTGATGCCTTCATGACATGGTCCTAGGTTTCACAAAGGAAATGTATATTTCCAGAAATATCTGTGGTTGCTGGTATTTTTTAAAGCCATACCTTTTCCATCTAGGTGAAATTTAATAAAATATTTCCAGCTTGTATGTTTTTGGTGTGTGTAAGGAAATCTGGGGATCTGGAGAAAACCAAAGGATGAACAGAAAGAACATGCAAACTCCACACAGGGAAGCACCAGCCCGGTGTTGATCCTGGTGCTACGATGCTGCAGAGCCATGCAACATGTCTGCATGCTGCACACACAAACACACTTAAAAAGTGTATTTTTCTGGCTGTACTGTACCTTAACCCGTGTTTGTTTTATTACAGGTAATCTATTTTTCTAGTCACTAGTAACAGAAAACACATCCACCCCTTTTTGTCTGGACCAGGTCTGGAATAGGTTCGTTAATTAACTCATATCCAGCATAAAGATTTATTTAAAGACTAAAATATGAACACAAAGCAGTAATTAGAGCCCTCCAGAGTAAGTAAAATTTCTCCGCAAATGTAGACAAAATGCAAAGGCATCATACCGTTCTGTCAGTGACACTGTGGTTCTATAGACCATTATCATGCTGCAGCTTTTTGTGGTTTTCTTGATTTTTCTGAAGCCTTTTGTTCGACTGCCGTGCTGTCAGCCTTCATCGGGCTATCATAAACAATATCGGCGAAGCCGAGACAGTTTTTGCATATGGCACTCAGTTCATTCTCTTCTTATCTGACGTAGTAAGCGATGCTGCTCATATTGGGAGCTAAAACAAGGAGAGGGAGGAAAGGCATGAGGATTAGAGGAAGTCTGGCACAATACTGTGATGACAATGAGCAAAGTGAGAAAAGGAAGGAAAAGGGAAGAAGGTAGAGAGACAATCAGGGAAGGGTGGTTAAAAATGATTAAGGCTCACAGAATTTCACCATTTGAAAAAAAAAAATAAACAAAGAGCGTGAATCTGCACAACCATCTGTTCTCTGATGCCAAAATCTAGAGCTGACTTTTTTATGGCGTTTCAACAAGCTAAAGTTAGAACATAAAGTTCTCATTGATGGTTTTCTTTACATAACAAGACTCAGTTGGCAGTTGTCCACACAAAAATGCAAGAATACATAAAGTAATAGATTCTGCAAAACCGATAAATGTTACATTTCTTTTTTAATATACTGTATATTTTGTCATTAATTTATTTCAAGCATCATTATTTAGAACTGAATGAATGATTGAATCATTTTAAGTCCTTAAAGGTTATTTCCCATTTTGGACAGTATACATCTTAGTAAAGGGTTAACACTGTTCTTTAAATACTCTGCTGATATTTTTACTTCATGTAGCCTTTAAGACCCTTCTCATCCGGAGCCGGAGAGTCTGGGCACACAGACGAGGGGCCAAAGCTCTACAGCCTTGGCTAATGCTTCTTGGACACACACACTAAAAATCAGCAAGATTTCTTGTGCTAAACCCGGTGGTATTTAAAGTGCACTTGGTTTGATCACATGTTGTACACCAGGAGAACCTGATATTGCCTAACAGTATCATTCAAAAGCTATTGATTTTTATCTTTTCATAAGAGGATGGTGCATTATGGTAAAATGATGCCTGCTCATTGCTGCACGGTGATGAATGGCTGTGGCTGACTTATTGAACCATTAGTTTCTGCTTTCTCATAATGTGCACAACTTCAGTGGCAATCCTGAAATGTGTTTATTTTAGGCTTTGCATGTTTAATTTGATCATGAATTAATTATTAGCACAGTTAACATAATCCATGACTAATTGTGCGACAGTGGGTCAGGATTGTCAGAAACTCTTAAAAGCTTTATCACACAAAACAGGAGAGGGTAGAATTACTGGCACAGATGGAGAAGAAGGGAAAGACCTAATTATTGTTTGTAAAGACTTTTGATTTTTGACCACAAGGATCTTCCTGGTGGATTATTTTAGTTCCCCAAAGCAATCTCATACTTAACCAACAATTAAACATTTTCACAGTCAGAATTTCTAGAGGTTTTGAGAAATAAGTTTGCAAATAAGTTAGCACATTTGACCAAATCTTTACCCACTTCAGTTATCTGGGTCCCTGTCAATTTAGCCCATCAGCAAGAAGGAATCACATTCAGTCCTGTGAGAGGCCGTGAGACCATTGTGTGTAAATGTCTGAGAAGGTGTGACATCAGGGCATCCTCTAAATGTTCAAAGAAAAGAAAGAATTGGAAAATGGAATTCTCAAATATGAACCAATGCAAGGGGCAGGACAAGAGACCAGTCCATCATGGCCATGTTCACAAAACCATCAGTGATCTAAAATCAGCTGTCTTCTTAGAAAGTTTATTTCCTGTTATCACTGTGTGTGTGTGTGTGTGTGTGTGTGTGTGTGTGTGTGTGTGTGTGTGTGTGTACGTGTGTGTGTGCGTGCGTGCGTGCGTGCGTGTGTATTGAACTTTACGTTAAAGCTACAGATCACATTTCAGATAATATGAAAAATAAGTCAAGGTTTCAGTTTCCTTAAACAAAAGACATCCAGGCAAATTTGTGGGAGATGTGGTTCCACCTAAGAGTACCATAGAGCCTGACAGCAAAAAGTTCAGATTGCATTTTATGAATCATTTAGTCCATTTTTTTGCTGATCTGTTTAGTTAACAGCATTTGGTAAAAAAATGTTAATGGCTTATTATTATTATCTGTTTCTTGAACTTAAGTGAAAATGAGAAATCCGCTCCATCAGAATTCTCTGTGCATCGACACAGAGAGCTGAAAAAGTTATCCAGTCAACGCATGAAAACATGACAGTTGTATTTTGCACGTTTGCTAGTGCGTGAGGCTTTTGATGAGTGCATTTGATTAAAATGTCATCACAATCCTCACATCTCAGCTAAACGCATGATTCAAAATGTGACCAATGGCACAATGCAGCTCCTAGAACGCAACAAAACCATTTCCACTCTCAGAGCTTCAAGGTAATTTTACCAGACGTTAACGGCATGTGCATGTCTTCGCCTGTGGGGTACCCCAGGGTTCGATTCTGGGACCAATCCATTTTCTTTTATATGTGCTCCCCCTCAGGCAGATTCTCAGTAAGTTCAGTGATCTATCTTACCATTTATATGCTGATGACATTCAATTGTATTGTTCTGGTTCAAATGAGCTCCACCACCTCGTTCTCATAGTTGCACCGGAAAAGAAATTCCTTGGTATAAAGCAGCACCTAGGTTCCCTATCATCTTCTGTCCAACCATTTGTGGAACCTAGGTGTTCCATTTGAGTCTGCAATGTCTTTTGAACGGCAATATAATCAACTTGTTAAAAACTTCTTTTTTCATCTCAGAACCATCTCTAAATTAAAACCTTTCATTTTGAAGTCCGATCTGGACATGAGCACTCATGCTTTTGTTTCATCGCACCTGGACTACTGCAACAGTCTCTTAGCTGGTGTATATTTTAATCAGCAAAAACACTTACAATAGTGTAAATTTCTGCTGCATGACTGTTATTACTGGGGTTCATAAACAATCCCACATTACTCCTGTCTAGGCCTCACTTCACTTGATTCCTGTGAATTTCATTTTTAAATCCTATCCTTAACTTTTAAAGCCTTACATGGTCATATTTAACTGAACGTTGCCTGAGATTGGAAGGTCAGATTTTGCTGGCGGTCCCAAAAACCTGCCTAAAGTCCCGTGGAGATCGCTCAATGATTCTGAGGCTGTGGAACGCTCTTCCGCTCTCTTCACTGTGTTGGTTCCTTTTGCATGTTTAAAAAAAAATATTAAACTTGCTTTTACCTAATTTCATTGCTTTCCCTCTGCTCATGTTTTTTTTTTTTTATATTTTAGTCTCTTTCACTTTGTGATTTTTATCTGTGAAAAGTGCAATACAAATAAAAGTTACTTACTTACTTAATCCCTGCAAACCTTCCCCTGTAAAAGTGGATGAAAAAAACAGACTGCGGTCTCTTGACCATTCCACCCACTGTCCCAAAACATCTCCTGTTAAATAAATGACCAGTTTCAAACACGTATCCAAGTTGAGGGCGCAAAGGCAGTGGGTCAGTGAAAGAATCTCAGACTCTTCAACTCATTCTGGGATCCCAAAGCATTCCCAGGCCAGAGAGGATGTACAGTCCTCCTTTGGGCTCTGGGCTTTCCCATTGATCTCCCCAAAGGGGATGTGACTGGGAGTTATTTAAATCCTGCTATCATTCACGACACCAAGATAATTGGACTTCTTTGCTTGAGGAAAAGACTCATCCCCTCTTTTCCTCTTTCACTTTTTAATTAAACACACCCACCAGCTCTTCAAACAAAATAGGACCTCTTTTAATAAAACTTATCGATTATATGAAACTGCATTTTAAGCAGTCATATGAGACATCAAACGATGACTAGCCATTAGGATCAACATGTTCAGACTCTAGAGCTGTAAAAGAAAAGCTCTTATGCACAGAATTGGTTTATATGACATTACAGCAGCTAACATAAAGAGAGAAGGTAGATGAGCTTTCCTCGTATTCTAAGGGCTACCCCGATGCAGTTTTACATTCAGGACCCTGCTAGATGATTACAATGACTGCACACTGGTCGGTGAAATGAAGCTGTACGCTGCCTCTATAGCTGGCATCAGATGACTTAATCAGGCCATAAAGAAAGCCTCACTCATAGCTGCCGTGTTGTCCCTGTGTGCTGTGTTTCATCAGCCCCTGGGAAGGGTGAAATATGCTTCCTCCGAAGGTAATGTGCCCTATCTCTGTCCGAGCGGTGACAAATTTATCACCCCTTCAGCTCTTTACAATCCATCTGAGCTGTGATGATCTGGCTTGTGTTATTTAAACTGCAGAGGGACAGACGTGTTTCTGGTGCTGTGAGATGCAAACAAAGGAACAAAGTGAGAAAAGAAGTGGTAAAAGAGAGAATAGGTAACATGTTTACAGCACACCTTCATTAGCCTCTAGAGTCAAATTATGATGAGCCAAGACCACATAGATACAGTAGTCCAGTGGAGGAGCATGCTGTATGTATACTCTGATTTCCCCAAATCAGCCAATCTTACATACATTTGTTTTATCAATATTCTTAAATAACTAACTCCTGTTATTAGTATTTCAACTGTTAGCTGTGGTAATATGTGGAAATAACCAAACAGGAAACTGGTGATATTTCTTTTTTTTTTTTTTTTCAAATTCAAATTTTTCATAGAAAGGTAATTAGCTCACCACGTCTAATGAAGCTAATTAGCCACATTTTAAACTCCCATTCACATACAGACACCCACATAGCAATTCACACAAACACAGCTTAGACATGCACATATAAGTAATCACACAGACACACATAAACATATTCTATATAACATATAGATGCACACACACACACACACACACACACACACACACACACACACACAAGCAAGTACATAATAATCACACACACACACACCCTGCCTGTCCACTCTGGTGTGTAAGTGAATGTGGTCTAACATGAAACAAACATAATAAAGACTACTGCGCATAGAGTTTGGCATTGCTTGAATAAGAACAATTCCAACAATTAGTCCCGATTTCAACTGATGCTCGATTCCCAATCCTAACTGCGCAATAAAATCCCACATCCCTCTTACTGTAGAGTAAAACTGCTCTGGCATGTTATGGCACCCTGATTAAACATTCTGTCTGCTTCAACTGCCAGGAAAGGTTAAAAAAATAAACACCCATTGACAACAAGTTTAAAATACTGATAAATGGATATGTGTGAAATGTCTGTAGCTGTATGCATAAAAGCTCATTTGCACTTGCTAAATTATAAATGATCGCCTCAGTTAGAATCCAACCAAATTTAGTATAAAACACTACGTTGCACATTAACTCAGTCTATTTATAAATGTATAAAACTGAATAATTTACTGATTTAAAACAGGGACAGACTATAAATTAGTTTGTTGTTTTACATAAAGAACCATCGGCCACACTGTTGACTGAGGCAATGCATTTGTTTTATGAATCAGGCAATAATTGAACTCATCTATTGGTGGAATTGTTCAAAACAGTTGAGCAAAATCAGGCAAACATGTCAAACATGCATGTCAGGATTTGTTTAACAGACTTTTTTCATAAATATCTGTGATCCAGGAAGCTGAATGAATGTGGGACCAACCATAAAGTAAAACAGTAAAATATTTACAGCTATATTTAGTCACATTTAGGTCATCATCACAAAAAGTAAAATGATTTTAAACTTTTTGTCAGATTGAAACTTTAATTTCAAGTCTAAATCTTTGAACATAAATCCAAATAATTTAGTTTTAAATACAGTAGATATTTGGTCAAATTAAAATATTCAAAGCTACTTCCAAATGTTGATATGAATATAAACTCAGGTTGAAATGGTCTGCCAAAATAAAAGTAGGTTGGAAGAAAATTCCCTATTTAAGGTCTCCATGTGCTTGTCTGGGTTCCCCCTGCAAATAAAAGTTCCTGCAGAAAACAGGTGCTTGTTCTTCCTCTAGATGGCTCTTTATCTCTGTTCTGTTAATGTAATCAGATCATAGTTTGTGACTGAACTCTGTTCCCAAAACTCTGCTTTAATGAACCAGGTGTACTTTAATTAGCTTTGTATTATTTACATTTACCTTATGACTCCACCCTGTCGTTTTTCAAAATGAGCTTTAATTTATTGCATCACAAGGCATGCTTCTGCCTTTCTTACGTTTGTTTTTATTATGAGTTTTCTCATCCTTACAATCATCCAATCAGAACCCTGCATTTGCTTTTGAAAGATGATTCACATTTTAATGAGTAATAAACAGAATAAATATATTTTTAATTGTTAGGACAAGAGCTGCTATGAGAAAACAAACTCTAAATTGGTCAATTTTTGATCACCTAACCCTTCTTTACTATTCTTTCCTCCCAGCCTTGGGTTGTGCTACATGCACACTACAGATTAGGCGTCAAAAATAGCAAGAATGCAACAAAGTTATTCTAATTTCATGCAACTTCCCCAAATTCAATCTATACCAAAGTCTGGAAAAAATGCCCAATTAGTGTCACTGTATTCTGCACAGTTTGGTAAAATCTCATCATTTCAGCTGCTGCAGTTATTTGTTAGTTTGAGCAGGAAATCTTTGTTTGTGTTCTTCATGTGGTTCAGCTGAAATGTACAGTTTCAGTTGACATTCTTTTCTCTTTTTCTTCTTCAGACTCAGCAGCACAGACAGAATCCTACGTTGCACACATTGACAATAAGCCACATCATAGAGAAGCATCTGTCCTGTGGTGACTTTTAAAACAATGCCTGTCAAATTGTGGGACAAGGTATGAAAATGTTGTCCAGTCAGTCTAGCACACAAAACAAGGACAGTCGGTCACCTTAAGCTAGGACACATCTGTCCAAACTCTGAAGAGACGAGTTAGCAGTCACAGAGTCCGTTTTGTGTTTATAAAATTAGGATTTAATGGGATAATGCAGCTTTGTGAGCTGAGATTATGTTTGCTTTTACTATAAATGACAGTCACTGGCTATTGTATTAGATACATGGTTTATTTTCACAAATAGATATTCAACCAATCATATGTCAGTAATTAAGATCAACCTGAGCATCAGAATGGAGAAGGAAGAGGATTTAAGAAACTTTGAGTGTTGTGTGGTTGTTGTTGCCAGATGGGCTGGTCTGATCTACCGAGACTTTTACCTGCAGTCATTATGGTTCTCATGAAGGTCAGAGAATGGTCTGACAGGTTAGATGGTGGAAACACAACAGTAGCTCAGATCAGCACTGGTCCCTACCAAGACCTGTAGAACAGCATCTTTGTGTCACACAGCCTGGCTCCAGATGGACCAGAAGACCACACAAGGTGTCTCTCCTGTCAGCTAAGAACAGGAAACTGAGGGAGTCTGGATTTCAGCTGCAACATTCAGATGGTTGAGTCAGAATTTGGTGTCACTAACATGAAAGCATGGATCCATCCTTAAGACAGGTGTTCTGGTCCTGCTTTGGACCCCTTAGTCCCACCTGAGCCTGGTTTAAACACCACAGCCTACCTGAGTATTGTTGCTGACCATGTCCATCCCTTTGTGACCACATGGATCCATCTTCTGATGCTACTTCCAGCAGGATCATGCACCATGTCACAAAGCTCAGATAATCTCTAACTGGTCTCTTGAACATGACCATGAGTTCACTGGACTCCACAGTCACCAGATCTCAGTCCAGTCCAGAAGCTTTGGGATGTGATGGAATTGGAGATTCCCAAAGTGGATGTAACTATTGTGCTGTCATGTCAAATGGACCAGAACATGAAGGCGGTTCTGAAGACTAAATAGGATCCAACCTGATCAATACTGATATTAACCAGACTTTAAATCTGATTGCTTTACCTCACCTCTCTCTTTAAACATGGACTCAATGTGTTGATATGATTTCATTAAACTCATCCTGCTCTCCAACTTTCTCTACAAGCAGTGGCTTAAAAATTTGAATTGCTTGTTTTACTGTGACTTCCCCAGTCAGTGCCTCTTACACACACACACACACACACACACACGCACACGCACACGCACACACACACACACACACACTCACACACACACACGCACACACACACACACACACACGCACACACACACACACACACACACACACACACTTCCTCCATTGTATCCTCAGGTCCCTCGCCTCTCTTCCTCTTCCCGGCTTCACACACCCTCCCCTCTCCTGCTTCCTCTTGCTCTTCCTCTCCATCCTCCACACACCTCAGTGCCTTTGTGATGAGAGTGACAGGCTTTACAATATGTCGGCGCGGATCTACCTCACCTTTAATATTTCAAAATAATGCCAATGCAAGGTGGTGTAGGACCTGTGGGATTTACTGGCGGAAGCCTGTTCTGTCTTTTTTCTCCATGTCCCAGTCTCATTCTCTCTCATCTGCCCTTTTCAGTCGAGACAAAAGGCAAAACAAACAGTCACAACTAGCAATTATCATAGATAAAGCAGAAATCGGTGTTTTGTCACAGCTGAGGACAAAAGAAAAAGTCATGGAGCGTGCAAACTGAGTTGTTGTTGTGAAAACTAATAACACCAAGAATCAATCAAGAGTCATGTTTAAAAATGTATCAGCTTTAAAGACTTGTGGGAACATTTTAAAGGTTTCAGGCAGCTGGTAATTGGAGCTGAGATGTGAAAGCAAATGTAAAAACACGCTTTAGAAAAGTTGCAAAATAAAGTCAATGTATCAATTAGATTTCCTTATTTGTTTCTGTGATATTTCACAATCTTGATGACCTTACACTGTAGCACCTTAAAAAAAACGCTGGGACAATAAAACAATAAAATTCTGCAGTTCTAATTATTGCAATGCAAAAGTCGGGCTAGTAATCTTAGATGAGAGGCTGATGTGATTTGATGCAGGCACCTGACATTTTACTGAGTTTATTAGTATTCCTGCATACCTCTAGATCTGTGTTGGACAAGTTCTGCTATAAATCAGATTTGTTGCTTTTTTAAAGTTCTTTGAGATGACTGTTATTGTGGTGCTATAAAAACAAACCAAAATGAATGAAACTGATCCATGTTCATAGCTTGGACACATTAAACATGTTAAGATGCTAAATTGTTCCGGGAAGTTGAAATTTCTAACGTTTCAATTGGATTCTCTTCTTCTGCCCCAATAACGATGCTAAAGTATTTCTCCGTCTCTAAGAAATCAACAGTAAAGATATCTTAGAGTTAATGTCAATTATGCAGCAAATTAATATTTATCAGGCATTTATCTGACGGCATCTTTCAGCTAAATGTGGTTATAAACCCTTGAGGAAACTCCAGATAACAGATTATATCTACAATAGACGACTAAGTACCGTGACTAAAGAGCATATTTTCTTTTCCATCACTGTGTTCCATCAGCGTGTCTCATTATTGGGTTACTGGAAAAATCTTTATTTATTTGCTTGACATGCAATCTCTTTTTTTAATCAAGGAAGCTGATACAGGATTTTTTTTTCCATTCTTGCTGTCAAAGATTTCAGTTTTTTTAAAGAAAATATATCCTTACAGCCCTGGGGAGAAATGTTTAAGAATTAGTCCGCAGCAGCAGCAGCAGCACGTGTGTGGTAACGGGAGGGGAAACGGGGGTCTGGACATTTTCTGAGGATAATGGTTCGCTCTGAGGTTTTTGAATTCTTAATCCAGGAGACAAAAGGCCAGGAACGAGTGTGGAGAGAACCTGCCTCAGTGATGAGTAGATTTAATATGCATTAACAGGCTGGGGAGTGTAGTTAGTGAGCTTCGCTGCCTCCCAGCAAAAACTCAGGGTTGAAGCTCATCTGGACTCTGTTGTAGGGTTGCATGTTCTCTTTGTATCTGTGTGGCTTTTTCTCCAGATAATCTCTCTTTTCCCCACAATCCAAAAACATGCTTCTGATTCCAAAACTGAGTTTAATTGAGAGTGTGGGAGTTTGTAATAGTTATAATCAGCTCTTTCATTTTAATTTGATGCATTTTACTGTGCAGCAGATGCAGAACGCTGGACCCTTTAGGTCCCCGCTGAATGTGACTCTTTCCTCCATCAGCCAACGGGCTGCTGAGACCTTGCTGCTTCAGACATGCAGTGAGTCTGCTGTCTGTGGTTAACTCTGGAGGAGAAAGGCGATAACCCTGTCGCCTTCCCTTCAGTTCATTCAGACATGATCTTAATCAATGCCTTGGCTCTGTATAGACTGGGACTGCTGTTCCTAGGCGTCACTGCACTCGTTTGTGTAGACTATCCCCCCAGCTCTCATAACCCTCGCCACACTTCAGAGACTTCTAAGAGGGTAGTTAAAAGACTCCTCATAATGACTTGCTACCTCCTCTTTTTTTGTTTTAGACTACAGGTTTACTCTGCCCTTTACCTTGCTTCAGTTTCAGCAGCACTTTACTGTTCAGAGTGACCTCGAGGACGACAGCAGCAGCAGCAGCTAGATCAGTCAGTTGTTGAGTGATCAAGCATCCAGATGACATCATTATGCGCTGAAATATTAGCTGAGCCCGACACTATCTGCCCAGTCCTTCATTCCCATCACTTCTCCCAGGATCCTTTTTTGCATATTCAGTGACGGAATAATCTCCCTGACGTGTATCCGAGGGAATCAAGAGGATAACCTCAAGAGTTCATCTGTGCCTGTGTTTATCTGGGCTGCATGAAGACGGGTGCAGGGGAGCAGAGTGGTGCGTGCATACATGATTTATGTAGCTTAGACTCGGAAGGAGAAGGTAAAGTTGACCTTCCCAGGAGTCAAATCTTTCTCCTTACATGTACTTGAAGCCAACAAGGTCTATAAGATCCTACAGGATGTTTTCAGGAGATGAGAATGTAGATTTTTTACATGTGTACTGTTTTAGGTTGTCATTTGAACTGAACCGTTTTGATAACAAAAAAACCTTTTCTTGTTTTCAGCTCATCCAGACTTCCTGCTCAGGATGGAAAATATTTTCCAGACTGTCCTCCACCCATCCACTTCCTCCAGCTCCTCCAGTGGGATCCCAAGGCATTCCCACATCAACTTAGACATGACATCCCTCCAGCATATCCTGGTTGTGTGCTAGGTGTTCCTTCAGGAAAAACATTCCCTAAACACCTCCCCTGGGATGCGTACAGACCACATGCCCAAACCACCTCATCTGGTCCCTCTTATTTCATTCCAGCTCAGGACAAAGGCAGCCAAATCAGTTCTGTGTGATCCTGGATAAAATTCCAGAGACGCTGTCATCCAGGTCCTTTATTTTCTAATTAGACAACCAAACTAACCACTTAAGTCACATTTGGGTATTATTATTATTATTATTATTATTATTATTATTATTATTATTATTATTATTTTAATGTGATCCATCTGTTTTATGGTTTGAATCATTTTCATGTACAGCTAAATGACTCAAGTTAAATTACAGGCTCACTTGTTTTACAGCTGTTTGCTATTATAAGATGGAGATTCCTGATGTGATGCTGAGTCATGTTCCGGGGACCTTTTAGCCATTCTAAATAGCCTCTCATTCCCATTTATTTATACGCTCTTGTCTCTTTGGCAACACCTGCCCATGTGAGAACGTCCGTTTAATCAAGGAGGCATAAAGACTGGTTTTATTCATCAGCGCCGGGGCTGACCACATGTTAGGATGTCTGGGATATTAATTCAGAGTCACACTCAGACCTAAAGGCTTTTCTATAAATCTGATCATGGTCAGTTTGAATCTGCTGTTCTGGATCCTGCATATGCCTTATTTCCTGATATTCTGAAATATTGCCTCTGATTGGCTAACAGCAATGCAAATCTGCCACAGAGTCTGTTTTCTTTGCTACGTTGATGTTTTATCTCCACAAATAACACAAGCCTGAAGGACTTCTGCCATGTTGTGGAGTTGTTAATGCTAACAGTTAGCTTCTCTGAGTCAAGACGTACTCTACTCTCTCCTGGATGCTAAATCAACAACAACCTTCCCTGTCGTGAGCCAAGATGGGTGAGTCTATGGATGTAAAGTTACAGTGTGACTGGCTTTTCTAATCCGAACGTTTCCCTGTTTATTTTCTATCTATCAATCAAAAAAGAGCGGTAGAACATTCAGCCTGCATGTTAAACTTGGAGTAACTTATATTTCAAGAATAACAAAACGGTTTCTCAGTGAACTTGATCTTTAAATTGAAACGTAAACATATAAATGAAGTTTACATCTCTGGTAAAATAAGTGTTTGTCATCACTGATGTTTACACGACTCCAGATTTGTTTTGTTCCATGATTGATGGCATAAACATTTTTTCTCCAAAACAATTAATTGCAGCTGAATTCATTAACAGTTTGGAACTGAGGCTGTTGTTATTTGTCAGCCAAAAAACTGACAGAAACCTTCAAGGATTTCCTCTGTAGAAATTCTTGGCATTATTAAAAGCCCTGAGAGGCAGCGTGAAGAGTAAGATGTGACAGTCAGATCCTCCAAAGAAACTAATTAGTTTTACTTTGGATGTTGTTTGATGGACAATTCTGCTCATTTTCAATAATAAAATCCATCTTTCTCGGCTCCTTGAGGGAGAGCTGTGATCATAGGCCAAAGGGTTGACTCAGTTCCAAGGCCGCTAGCACACTGGGCCCAGCAGGGTCGGATCACAATAGCAGCTTCAAGGGCCTCGATCGCTGGCTGGACAAGTTCCCTGTCGAGACACTGAACATCCATTACAATCTTTATTAGAAGAGAACAGAAAAATGTAATTGAGGATTCGAGGTTCTGCTAAAGATTTCTTTATTTCACATCAATCCAAATCAAATATGATTGAGAACCAAATTAGAGAAGGACTGGTTTTAATTTAAAACTTTAAAGGTTTCCTTGTGGTAGAATGCTTTTATTTTTTCCTTTGGTGAAACAATTTAAAATATTTATGAAATCTCCCTCCTGGCTGCAGGAACTTGAGGTAATTCTGTGCTTAGAAAAGCATTCCTTACCAATCTAGTCAACCACCCATTTATCCATACATTTCCTAATGCTAATCCAATTTTGGATCATGGGAGTAACAGACTGGAGGAGCTACAGTAAGTATCTCAGGGTTCACAAATGATGGAGAAATGTAGCAGAAGATCAATAGGCGGATTGGTGCTGCATCTGCAGTGATGTGGGCGTTGTACCGGTTTGTCGTGGTGAAGAGAGAGCTGAGCCGGACGTTGAAGCTCTCGATTTACCGATCAATCTACATTCCAACTCTCATCTATGGTCACGAGCTTTGGGTAGAGACTGAAAGAATGAGATTGCAGATATAATGAGTATTTTTACAGGGTGTCTGGGCTCCCAGAAGCCTGTTTCACACCAAATGCGGTACAGGGGTGGTCCAGGTTCCGTACAGCTTCCAATCGGACGGACCGTCATTCACACAGACTGTAGTTTGTATGAACATCTCCAGATATATACTCCCACAAGAGCAACGAAAGATTAGAAATTTGACAAAATACATTCATGCTTATAGAAATAACATGAACTATCATACACTGTGAACTGATAGCCCCGCCACTAAAATAAAACTACGCCATCAAAAATAATGTGACATGGGTTTTATTTTGAAATAAACCAGATGCTCCACCGTGACACATGTCCCACTTCCTGTCTGGCTCAATTTCTTTAACTTTATGCAATCCATTTTCAACGTCTGGAAAAAATAGACTCCATGTGGAAACTTTCCAGAGGCCCTCATCCAGGTAGCCGGTGTGAATGCTATGCTGCTCCTCCCCATCGAGAGGAGCCAGTTGAGGTGGCTTGGGCATCTGCTTAGGATGCCTCCTGGACGCCTCCCTGGTGAGGTTTTCAGACACGTCCAACCAGGAGGAGACCTAAAGGAAGACCCAGGACACGCTGGAGGGACTATGTTTCCATCTGGCCAGGGAATGCCTCAGGCCTTAGCCCAAGTGGCTGGGAAGAGGGAAATCTGGGCCTCTCTGCTTAGACTGCTGCCCCCCACTGTGTGTGCCCCCCCCAATGGATGAATGTTTATCTTTTATTCCAATTTGAATGCCTTTACAACCCTATCTAATTGCACACATTCACACGTGCAATTCAATATTTATTCTCAAACAAAAGAATATGACATTCATGCCTCTGCACCAATATCACATCATTAACAGATAGTCACACTAAATCCACCTTTTCTGTTTTCTTCTCTGGCTGAGAGAATAAAGAACAAGATCACGAAGAACACAGTGAGGGCTGTTGATATATGCCAGAAAGAGAGGATTATCCCTATAACCCACTTTCTCTGAGCCATATTAAATCACCTGGCATTCTGCGGCCAGTAAGTTGAAGCTCACAGGGCCACAGGCAACTCATAATGGTATGAGCTCCCTGGCTGAAACCTCCAGCCTGACAGCACTTTAATAGTCTGCAGGCTGACACTCAGAGGAACTCAAGCGCTCTGTTTGGGAGAGTCACCTCAATCACCCCAATGAGAGAGCACCTTTATGAACAAGGCTGCAGAAACATCTGGAGTGGGCGGAGGCATCGTGTGATTTTTAGACGTCCAGACTAATGCAAACGAGTTGGAAGAGAACAGTGGAATTTGGTAAATTACTGACGAGGTGAGGTGAATCTTGAAGTAGTCGCTTGTGTTGCTCACAGTGATCATAACCTCAAGCAATACTAATCCCATGATGATAAAATAGTAATTCTACATTCAGGTCCCCTGAAAGACCCAGAATGGCTTTTATGACTGGAGTTGGGGTGATAAGAAAGCAGCAGGACTGTTAAAGCTGCTGCTGCTGACATCAGGAGAGATGGAAGAAATGAAGCTGCACCTAATTGCATCCACAGACAGGCTGCCTGTTTAGGAGCAGGGACTTCTAATCCTGCTGGAATATTACCTGACTGGATGAATCTCATGAGCAGGACACTTTTAATTTCTCCTGCTGGAGAGAGGATTTGAAAGATCTGCAGTTCATCAGCAACAGCTCTTTTTTATCAGACATGTATGTTTTTTTTTGTTTTTTTTGGATAGTGGAGAAATTTATCCCAAAGGCTGAAAATGAAGCTCAACCAGAGACATGGATTAAAAGGCCAACAAGCAGCTCACAATGCGGGAGCTAGTATAAACACTGAAGAGCATTTCTGTGTGAAATGTCTAAATAATTATGAGTAGATATCTACTTGAATGGCCTCTGTTCAGAGAAATAGCGTTCCTATAGGATTGATGAGCTAACAGCTAGTCCGAGCCTGGTTCTAACCTTTAAAACGGCTCCAAATTATCCAGCTTTCATAGCCATTCATTATTTTATAAAACAATATTATGTATGAATGCCAATAACTTCAGACATTATTGTTTATAACGTAAGTTATATCATTTGTGTCCACATTAACAACAAAAGTATAGACAAAAGTGCTTCACAGTTCAGTTAAATAAAAGCAATAAAACACCAGCGATAGCACAAAGTACCTTGGTCTTGGCTAAACCAGCTTCTGCATCTTCATGCTCATTTATTCGGTCCAATTAAGTGTTGCAAATTAAAATAGACAGAATTTATTGACTTTTATTACCAAAATCCACATTTTATGATCCAAAGCAATAAGCAGCCATAGCTCTGCAGTCCTTGAGTGGGCTTGACAACCTAAACGTGCACACCTCCTGCTCCCCCTGAGCAGGTCATGGGCTGGCTCAGGTTAAAGTTTAACTCCACATCAATAACTGAAAAGGAGCTGAGATTAATTCCCGTACGGGTTCGACTGCTGCAGGTGCACCCATCCAGCAAACACCATTATGTTCTGGTGGTTTCCAGCTTTAGAAACAGCTTAGACAGAGATTTTTAAAACAATTTAATGATATTTCTGTCCTCACTATTGATCCAAATTCACTTAGGTCTATTTCTGGTACAAGACTGACTCCATCTTGAGCAAGGATGTTGTGTTATTACAACTCAGCTGTCTAATTTTTCTTCAGTGGAATCCTCTTTGCAACAATCACTCCAGGAAACACTGAAAACAGGATAATAAAGCTTTATTTTCCCTTTTTAACTATTTATTCCTGGGAAATTTGAGTTTAGTTGTATCAACAACAACAAATTCCTAATTTTAGTAAATAAAAGAATTTATGTCAACCTCATTTTTATATAAAATAAAGCTCCAATGTTGACCCAATATGAGTTTGCATTTGGTTTACAATATATATTATTTTAATACAGTAATGATGTGTCCAGTAACATGATGAGGCTGGAGCAGGGCAGTAGAATTGGGTTCAAATGGCTAACTAGTATAATTTTTAGGTTTTGGCCTGCTAATTAAGATCAAAGCCAAGAAAAATGGCAATAAAACATTTTTAATTTCCTTTTTAAAAAGGGCAGTATATTGCCATGTAATGTACAATAATAATGTTTGGTTTATTCAATGTGTTTCAATAAGATAAAGTGAATAAAATAAAACCAAATACGACAACTTCATAAAGTTAAAGTTTCATTTAGAAATATAACTAGTACTAAAATTGCCAGATATATTGAACTGAAACACATTTTTCTCCTAAATGCTGATAACAGTGGAACAACACTCATGCCTTCTACATAAAGTTACATTTGTTTCTCATAATAAGTCACCATTTAGGGTGAAAATGGGTAAAACTGTGTCCCCTGGATGTGCCTTGGGCTCTCAGCTTCACAATTTTATGCTTTCTTTGCTGCTTTTGCCACAGGCTGTAGCTCAATATAAAATACATCAAAGTTCAGTTGGATATGTTAGTCTCCAGGCAAGGGGTGTCCTGAGACTTCCTGTCCTGTCCTGACAGTGACCTAATGGTCTGCAGAGCTCCAGCTGGTGCACGGCTATTGTTTCCAGTTTGCCTTTCCCAACTCCTGAGTCTCAACATTAGCACCGTGCAACCCTCTAAAATGGATTCACCACCCTTTGCTTCCACCTTTTTATCACCCGTCCAGATGAGCAACAGCTGCAGCTGTGGCCAGTGGAGCTCAGATATGAACGCTCTCCCATTTAGAGATTATTGCTACCAGGCGAGGTGGCGTTGACTCAACTTGTCGCCGTGTAAAAGAATGCCACCGCTTGTCCCAGATTAGAGCCCTATCGCACTACGTTTTCATTCCCAGGCAATACAATTAATAAACTTAGCTGTCACTCACTATTCTGGAGGAAATATGGAACTGGTAGTCTTTCTTTCTGACTGAAGTCAGATATAACAAAACAAGGTGTAACATTGCAGGTGTGGGTTGTTTTAGGGCAGATTTTATACCAAAATTATTCTTTTAGGTGAAAAAAGTTCACACTTTAATTATGGCCGTGTTTTCATTATGAGAGGAGAGCAGAGGAGGAGAGCAGTGTGCGTGCGTGTGTGTGTGCAGCAGTTATGAGGACACGCACAGCGGTGAGAGATAACAGGGAGCAAATTAATAAAATAATGTGGTTCAGAGTCTCCAAAAGTAACACAGCTCACGCCCACCTTTATTTATCTTATTTTCCGCGCGTCTTTTGCGCCGCCCATGTGCTCAGGGATTTCCGCATTCCTGAGAAGTTTGTGTGAAGTCCGTGTGAACAAAAACCGCCCGTACTAGCCCGACCTGATGCGGTCGAGCCCCGACCATGTGACCAGATGTGTACGCGGCTGGAGTGCGTCATCAGGCCTTTCTCCTCCCCATTAAGCTAGTCGTGGATCTGAAACCTGCCTCCCCTGGAAGTATGCCACTAACGCCCACTTTTTCCAAGTTGCAAGTATATGTGATTGATTTTATCTCTGCAGTTGAGAATGTTTTAGTCTGACCGTCATGTCACAGATGACTGCTTTAAAAACCTCCACTGCTAGTGGATTTTCTGACAAATTACTTCTGCGTCATGGACAAAACACCCCGTAAAAAACATGCGTTCTGTCCACAAACACACACGTAATGGCCAGCACAGGACATGTGTCTTAGGCGACTAAACGTTTGTAAAAGGTTTGGTGGGTTAGTGGATAGAGCACCTGCCTTGCATGCTGTTTTACTTTGAGCTTACACAAGTTTGAATCCCAGTCTCAGCACTGATTTATTTTCTTTTTTTTAGCTACACTTGCCAGTATTACGTTTTCAACCATTTATTGGTAAACTGTTTCAAATATAAGGACTAACCTTTTTTTCTTTACTTTGTTTATTTAGCCAGTGTGAGTCCATGTGAGGTGAGCAGAGATCATTGGGACTTCTGTGTCCCGTCCAGAGCATTGCAACTAAAATGCTGCTTGGAAATAACCAAATTCAAAGATCTTAGAGACACAAAATATTTTGCAGAAAATAATCAATAAAAGGGGAATCGAACCAGCATCAGGACATGCAAAACAAGATGAAAGGCAGATGCTTTATCTACTAGACCACCAAACCCAATACAATGATTGAATTGCTAAGACGCTGCTGTTCATGTTTTGTTGGAGCGGGTGTGGGCGGAGTGCCGGCGCTGTTTCCAAAGCTGCTTTCTTCTCATTCGTTGCTTCATCGTGGCCCATGATGCTTTGTGGGTTACGTAATAAATGGGTAGAGCTCAGGCCGCTGGAGGTGGAATTTCAGTGAATCAAAGAATTTGATTTCCGGGTACAAAGACAGGCTGACAAAAATAACTCATATTTAAGATAAAAGGACATCTCAATAGTGCAAATGGTAAGATTTTATCATAGGTTTAAAATAGATTGATCTGGCTCCTTTAAACTCAGTCATAAAAGTAGCATCTGGAATTTTAATTTGACTGAGAGCTGAGATATTTGATGCTTTAAAAACATCCCAGGCTGGTTTCCCGAGTTCAAGAGTCAGCAGTCACAGTCACCACTCACACATACACCTTCAAGGGACTTGCTTTACTTCTGTGGAAAAAACAATAAAAATTCATTTCATAGAGTCCAAATATTCACCAAACAGGAAATCAATTGTTGACAATGCAAATAAGCTGATCACAGCAGATCATGTGCAATAGTAATTTTATTGTGGAGAAGGAAGGACTGTTATTTGTTGAGGTTAATAAATAAGTTTAAAATACATTTGGATGCACTTCAGCATTGAGAGTGAAAGCTGCCAGGCATGAATCTCCAAGAGCTTTTCAAATGCAAAAGGGAAGAAGAAAAAAAAGCTTGCTTGCCATGCAGGTCATTGTCAGAAAGAGGCCTTTTGTTAAAGACACCAGTCCCATGGGTAGAATTCTATGCATGGCTCTTTAGGAAGCCCCCTGAATGCAAAGGAGAGAGGAACAAAGACATGTAAGATGACATTTTCCTTTTTGTAAAAAGGATTTTTTTAGACGATGCCATAAAAAATCCCTATTTCACTAAATTTACATTGAATTTGAGGGTAATCATTTCAGGTCATACAAACAGTGATCCTATGAGACAATCAGTGCACTACAACACTTTACATTTAGCTAGTTATTCCTGACACCTCAAAATGTGACTGTTTACGTATATGTCACTTTATATTTTAGACTATCTAATTACCATGTTTACTTTTGTACTCTGACATCTGTGCACTTTAAACTGTGTGTGTGAAAGATGTGTGTGTGTGTGTGTGTGTGTGTGTGTGTGTGTGTGTGTGTGTGTGTGTGTGTGTGTGTGTGTCTGTGCATGCGTGCGTGACATCAATTTTAGCCTTGTTATTTTACTTATATTTTACTCCCTCCTTTTGTGAGCTGTCTTTAGTGAGTGCAAAGTCAATTTCGCTGTACACCTGTGCAATGACAATAAAACAATCATGGATTTTGTATCTAATCATGGGCTCGCTATCATGGGCGGCGCGAGAGGGTAGCTTGGGGTTGCTTAAGCAACGGCCAGATTTGGCCAAGCAACGGCTCAGCAACACCAACTCTTGAAACACCCCCATCCACTGTTCTTCAGTCCGCGCTGATGGAAGACAGCAACCCCTTAAGGCTAGTTTATACTTCTCCGTCTGCGTTATGGAGACACGCAACACCATTACCCATCGTCACAAGGGCTCGCGAGGATGGACGGAGTAGAGACCAACTTTCTAAATATCTGTCAAAAGCGATGGAGACCACAAGTGTCACGACCTCCACCTCCTAATGCTCCACTATTAACCTTACCAATCCCAGGACTCCACTTCCCAGCTTCCTTCTCACCGGCGCTTCCTATCCACGTCATCACTCTGAGTCTATATACGGAAGTGTTTTTTTCCAGCGCCTCAATCAGTCATCGTTCGTTCCGAACCTTGTTCCGGAGTTCCCAGGCTCACCAGCCAGTTCTACAACCAACTCAACCCAACGCTGTCTGCTACTACTAGTAAGTCAGCTTTTTACTCTTGTAGGAACCGGACTCAGTCATCCTGTCAGGTCAGCTAGACTAGAGTTGAACTGAGACACGAGAGTTCAAATGTTGCGTGTCGGGAAAACCCAGGCGCGGAATTCTGACGCTGGGGTGAACCGGGCACGCGGTTTAATCTAGGAACAGCGGCACGGTTCTTGTAAGGAAGCGAGAGCGTGCGGTGGTTCCTACAAGAGTAAAGAGCTGTCAGTTTATGACATCCTGTCCTTTTTCGACAGGGCACATAGATAACTAGTGATGTTTGGTTAATAAGGTGACACACAGAGCCAAATACGTTGTGTGACCATAAAAGTCGTCTCTCAGAAGACTTTTATACTTTTCTTTTATGTTGTTCTTCAGCATTGAAATAAAATAACTGGTTAAAATTTTCAACAGTGAAATTAAAAATCACTTAATGAATCCTAAACACCATTATTTACTGATTCTGTTAATCTAAACAGATATGTGGCCTGCTAGATAGGCCATTATAAAGTTTGCAGTCATCTGCATACAATGTAATTTTCTTCAGCAGGTATAGGCAAAACTAAGTTGTGACACATGTAATTGTACTTTTTAAATGTATTCCCTTAATATGAATTCTGCGTTTCTAAATATTTTGCAGTCAAACAGGAAATAAATACATAAGAAAAAATTTAGTACACAAATGTTTCAGATATTCAATATTTTCTCAAAAGCTTTTTGGCTTCACCAGCTCCTGTATTGTGTCCCTCAGTCACTTATGAGGGACTCTTCACAGCTCACTTCACATTTCATCTGTGAGTCAGAAACATAAAACAGATTCCTAATCTTGCTCTGTTTGCTGTAGTAACTGAGGCATAAGGACAGGAAATCATTGACATCAAAACAACTCTGGCAAAGGTCAGTCAAATCGCGAAAATAAAATTTGTCACCCAGAAGAAAAGCAGAGACTCTGTCACACATGGAGACTATAGGAGCCAGCCCTCCACATGATGTAGTGTAATGGGTGAGTCTCTGTGTGTGTCTGTTTACTAGCTAATAAAGGAGAAGGATTAGGTTATTTCTATTACACAATGTAATAATACAAGGAGATTATAATTACTAATACACTTGCTTGAATATCTTTGGAAAGAGATTTAATAAAACCAGAGAAATGAAAATAAAAAATCAACTGCTCTTTTCTTGCAATACTGATTTTATTTTTTACCATTAGAAAAAATTCACAAACATTTAACACCACGATTAAAGAGCAGAGAATATAACAGTTACAACTCAAAATAAAAACATTTTGGCGTTTTCTTCCAATCATCAACAGTTTTTTTTTTAAAGGAAACAATGTATGATGTGTAGAAAGTCATGACTGGTATATTAGCTGTTGATGTTAGAGACACAGAGGAGCCGCTGAGTCTTTTCAGGAAGTGGGTTCATTAGTGAATAAATTCATTTGGCTGTTAGAGAGATCTCATTATGTGAGTTAACAGAGGCCACTACTGTATTCATGGAGTCCTTCTGCATGTTTGTACTTGTCACTCACTTCAAGAAGCACAGAATAACACAACACTGGAAAGAGTCAGAGAATGCTACTGTACCAATAGCAAAACACAAACTTATTTTAATTAGTATGCAGTGATACAGTACCATTAAAATATGTTTTAATGTGTCATCCAAATCATAAAGGAAAGTTAGTTTCAAATTAAAGCCTCAGAAACCCTTGAAGGAATGAATCTCACTTATAATAAAATCTGTACTCAAACTACCCTGCACAAAAATAAAATCAAAGGGACACTTTGAAAACACATCAGATTTTGATTTAACGCAACACTAAATAAGTTTTCCATTTCTCCCTCCTATTGGTTGAAGCAGAATTACAACGTATTTAAAAATCCCTGTAACAGCCTGTCAAACGAGCTAACGCTAATACGAGCAAACTGATCCTACAAAAAGTCACAAAGTAAAAAGATCGACACTGTTGGACAAAAAATATTATTACTCACAAGTCCAGTAGCAACAAAGCCAGGTCACCATCAGTTTGTGATTTCGTAGTCTCCGTTAGCTCCCTCAAACTAGTGTAGGCCTCGCCAGTGTTCACTCTGGTTTTAGCTCTTCACCTCCACAGATATTACTCTCTTACTCTTCCAGGATCCACCATGATGCCAACAAAAAAAGCAAAATTCTTCTTGTGCTTTTCATTGATGGTCAGCGAACTGAAAAAGCTATACTGCTAGTCTTTATATGAGCTACCTGCACAGTAAACAGCTAAAGACCTCTCACTAGTGTTCCTACCTGAACCACAAAACTGTTAAGTGCAGTGTCTGGTCAGCACAGAGCTACAGAGTGGTGTCCAGTGGGAAGTTGCTCACGTTTATGGCGCCAGAACTACAGAAACCAGTTTGATAACAACGGCTTAAAGTGTTAAAAATTCTTTAGTGTTGCTTAAAAAAATCAGGTTGGATATAAAGACTGATACATACTCAGTGATGTGTTAGGAACAAAATGGTGCCACATCATTTGATGTAAAGCAAAATTATTAACCTACAGAAGTCTTAATTTGAAGTCACCAAGAAAGTGAAACAGAAAATTTGATGCAGCAGGTCAGTCCAATTTGTGGAAATGTCACAGCAGCAGCTCAAAATGGTAATCTATTGATTGTATAGCTCCACATGCATGCCTAATAATGATGGGGGTGGGGGGTGCTCCTTATGTGTTAATGGATAGTTGACTGAGATAGCTCCCCCTGTCCAGACCATGTGCAACCTGGTGGTGTTGGATAGACCTAAACATGACGTCCTGTTGAATTTAGGTCAGACAAGCATGGATCAGTTCCCTCATCCTCCGGGAGTGGCCTGCATTTAATTAAAAGGATTAACCTCTCGAGATGTACCATCTGGTTTTTAGGGAGTCTGGTTCTCCGTTACAATTTCAAAGAAAAGTAAAAAGCTAGACAGCTGAGCAATTTCCAGAATACTGCATACTCTTGCCATATCAGGCTGGGTATTATCCTGCTCAAGGAGGAACCAAGGATCCAATACATCAGCATAGGGTCTAACATGTCCATCCAGATACCTAATGGCAGTCTGGGTGGCCATCTTCTATAGAAGTCTGTGTGTTCCTGCTTGGATATGCCTCTCCTAACAGTGCATTTACGTGTGCATCTAAATCAAGCTATGACAATAATCCACATCCATAATAATCAACCAGAACGGGAGCCTTTCTCGTAGTTTACATGTCAATTATAAAATAAAATTTTTGATTGAAGACTCTGTGACAGTAGGTGGCAACATGTGCCCTTTTTGTGGGCATTCTTCCAGCTGGTCTGTAGCATCACACAAATAGTAAACAAATACTGGCAGGAGTGAAGTAGACAGAGTAACTGCAGAACATTCACAAATACGTCAAAACATGTCAGTAATGTCTGACTTTCTGTGTGTTTGCAAACACAGCCTGCTATGTTAAGCCTCTTGGATATTTCTTGCAACATGTTTATATCCTACATACGATTTTCTGAGCTATAGTTTTGTTTTTAGGGGCAGTGAAGTGATGTGGTGGCTTAGCTGCTTCCTCAGTTTATGTGCGCACACTGAAGAGATGGGAGACTGCAGGTTAATTGGTCACGCTAAGAAGTGTGTGTTTGTGTTTAGAGTTGTGTTTCTCTGGGCTGCCACTGTGATAGGCAGACAATCTGTTCAGGGGTACCTTATCTACCACCCAATAACAGCTGGGATGGGCCCTGCAAACTTGAAAAGAATCAAGTCTAAAATAAATAAATAAATGTTTGTTTTTGGTTTGCTATAGGGTATGGTTCGTTTTCTCTGTTGGTGACTGAGATGTTTAAGAAGCTTTTTGTGATCCCACATATAAAAAGGTCATTGTCCCTCCAACTGGATAAAGACCCAAGACATAGCTAAAAGCACACATTCAAACTATTACTACTATTACTGAAGTTTCTTATTAAGGGGCCTGATCTGAACCCTGTTGAACATCTGTGGAATGGTCTGAAACATCTGGAGAAGACCTGAGATGGTTGGAGCAGTTTGCTCAGGTAGAGTGGGTCAAAACACCTGGTGACAGGTGCAGAAGTCTCACTGAGAGTTAGAGAAATTGTAGAACAACATCAAGTCATGAGTGGCATCATTTTTGTCCAGGCCTGTTTCATTATGTTTTTTCCTTGTTACAGCTGATTAAATTAACCAAAAAGATATATCTTTTTTAATTATTTTCTAGTCTATAGATCAAAATAAAAAGCTATAGATTTGTTTTCTCATGCATTTTCCAGATTTAGTGAAATGAGTGAACAGACAGATTCACAAGGACCAGCATGGCAGGCAGGTTGGAAAAGTCTGACATCTTTTCTTGCTCACCTAGAGGTACAATGGTTCTGAAAAGGGAAATGTCAGCATGAGTTCACATTGATTTATTGCAAAAACAAAGGTTCACCAGGAGTGTGCTGATGTTCCATCTGTAATTTACCTCCATGTTGTGTCAAAGTAAATCTGAGAAACAGGTTCTGCTTCAAGTGTGGGAAGATGTTTCCTCTCGTAAAGAAAAGTTGATCTGACTTAATTTTTTTCCTTGCTCTGCTGCATGTAATTCAGATAAAAAGAGGGAAATGAAGCTCAGACTCTTATTTACAGCTTATTAGCCAGATATGGAGGTGCATTACTTAGCTCCATGCTGTGTAGTCTGCCATCTTCTCTGCATCCAGGGACCTTGCTGTAGAATCCTGTCACCTACATCATGTTGGATGTCTTTGCACTTTTCTTCCAGGCGATGTGGCAAACGCCTTACTGGCTCTCTTGGGATGGAGAACGACCAACTTTAACTAAATGTCTTGTTCAGTGGCCCACAGTAGCTATTTAGGAATGTAGTATAATGTCCCCTCTGGCACACACTGCTTTGCCAATTAGAGGACAGAATGGAGGTACTTGTGCAGAGCAACACTCTAGACGGATGATGTCATTGTTCAGGGATGAACACAAAAAGAGAGAAAAGGCATGGTTCCCTACAAGGTACAAGTCCTAAACAGCACAATCAGACTGTTGTGTTAAACATACTCAGTTGGGACATGACAGGTACTCTGAGACTAAAGAAAACTAAGGGTGGGAAGTCTTTTTTAATTTTCTTGTATATAAACTTATCTTGATTCCCAGTAAACAAGGCTTGTTCATTTACCAGCAGACTGAAGTAGCCATACCCAATGGCTCCCCACACCATGATGCCAGGAGTGATACTAGCAGGACTGCTCCTCTCCGTCAGTGTGGTCTGTGGTACTACAGAACTGAAATTTATCTTAAAACATGGTAATAAAAAACACCAGTTAGCAGTATAAAGTCTGATATATATAAATTAGAGGTGGGAATTTAATGAGTTAATTATGATTAATTCGTTAGAAAGAAATAATGCATTAAAAATGTACTGAGCTTGAGCATCCCCCAACTGTGGGCCGGGAAAGTTTAGCATCACAATTTTTGCCCTTTATATCAATAAATATCATCAATCTGCACCACTAACAAGACTGCAGAGCCTGGGCTACAAGACCATATAAACCTTTTTTTATGTGCTCTAAACACCACTAAAACTACAATTACCTGAATCATGACAAATCGCTCTTCAGGAAAAAAAGGAAGAAAAAAAATCTACATTTTTACCGTTACGTTTTCTAGTTGGTAGAAAGATGACAGGCAGTAACTTTATCCAAATGAACTTTATTACTGCAGAAGGGACAAGCACACACACAGCATTCATCTTGTAACTCTCAGCAGAACTACCTCTGAACTCTACACTACACCTCTATATATATATTAGCAGTGCCCTGCTGCCACCTAGTGTTCAGTTCAGTACACATTTACAATGTTCCATGTCCATGTACACGTCATCAGTAACACACATACTAATATTTACACAACCCAACAAATCCCACAATAGTTACCTTTATAATGAGACCAAAGTAATAAAATAGACCTTTATGGTTCCAGAAATATACTCATTAAAGTGTGGGTATGTCATCTGTGCCTCCCTGACATTTTTGATAAAAAAAAAAAAAAATTGCTTGGGTGCAAATTGCCTTGAACGATTTAAATGTGATTAATCAAGATTAATTAATTACAACGCCTCTAACTCGATACATTTTTAATCATTTACTTTTAAAATATAAATGTTAATACACCCATGACTGAAGGAGCACGTGGGTTTTGAGGTTGTGACTGCATAAAGAGATGGAGGATACTGAGGGACAAATATGTCTGTGTTAAAATGTCTCAGAAATACATAAACATAATATAAATACAAATACACAGTAGTAAATACACCATAGTAGACCGGATACGTGACTGCATTGGTGGCAGGATACCCTCAGAAAAGCACTACGCCCTCTGTTGTCCTGGCAGGGAATGGTTTACAACACTCCCCTGGCAACAGAGAAGTCTGCAAGGAAAACACCTCCATCAATGTGTATGCGTGACTCTGCACCTGAGCTGACAGAGAAATCTAAATCTGGCTTAAGTCCAGGTACCACTCCACATGCAGATGTTTCTGTTCTTATACCAATGGCTACCTTTGCATGGGGTTGTGACTCAGGTTGATGCCAGCCTTTGAACCAAAGAGGAGGATGACACAGAATGAAGTAGAGTCAACTTCCTGTTGTTCAGATAGCTGCCACAGGTGTCTACACAATAAGATGATCCTCCTTGTGGTCTGTCTTGCACATCTGAATATTTAAAACATTTGTGGGAATCTGCACTGGTTTCAACATCAGGCCACTTTGGCATCTCTATGCTCACTATGCATGGCAATTGCACAAAAATCCACCTGGCCACTTGCCCTGGATGTGGCCTCATAAAATGCTGTCAAGTACAGGAAATGCTTTCTATGTAATCCACAAGGCATTTGGTGTGTCGTGACCTTCAGCCAGCGATTTGACTGACTGTTGGATGACGGTAGATTGAGTCACTTACATACCATCACTGGTTAAATCAAATGTAGATATTTAGACTTACCTCAGCAGGGTTGAATCATGGCTCAGTGGTTCTTGTAAATATTAAAAAACATTTCTGTTAATATGTCCAGAACATTTTTGTTTGCCTCTTCTTTTTTAGCCATGAGTTTTACCTTTTCTTATCCAAGACAACGTTTATTCAGCTTGGATTATCAAACTAACAACTCAGGAGAAACATGGCGGCTGATTCCACAGTAGAAGGGCACCTGGTTGTCATCAAGCCAACATCAAAGAAAGCACAAGGCAGAATTAGAAACACAAACAGACTCTAAGGGTGGATGTTGTAGATTTTGGATGAAATACTGCAGGTCCTGACATTTTGTGCTGATTCTGAGGTGCAAATGAAAAACGAGAACTGTAATATCAGATTAAAATATTGTTCCAGGTTATTTTTGGCTTTTGAACAGTGGCTTTTACTTTATTTCAGGGACATCGGGGAACGGGATGTTAATACCCTCACTCTGCAATAAGAAACTGAGTCTTCTGGTTTTATGTCCACAGAGGCCAGCTTTATGTTTTTACACTTCAATTCTTTATGCACAATTAAAACAAATCATGTCACTCTGAGTTAAAGAAGTCTAGTGATAAATGATCCATTTCACCTGTTCATACTCCAGCACTTATAAACTGGAACCACATGGGCGAATGTGGCCCAAAATCCTTTATCTGTCCACTTAAGGTCTTTAATTTCACAATTCCATTTCAACTGAGGGAGGTTGTGGACAGATCAATGTGTGCAATTAGACACACAGCGCCCAGCAATTAGCAGTTGTGCTAATGCGCTGTAATGGATTTTCTGATTTGGTTGGAGGAAAGCAATACTGTACAGCTAAATCTGCCACCATCTGCCCTCAGTCAGCCGCTCTCAGACCATCCAGTCAGACAGGTAAAGGAGTGAAACGCACAGAAGCATGATCCCATTCAGAAAAATACACATGTCTACATTTAGTGTGTTTTTAATCTGTTTATACAAGAACTGACTATTTTAAACAAGTAATAGCCTCTGTGTCTCCATCTGTCTGTCATTAGGATAAATATAACACACTTGTGTCTACTAACTCTGCCAGCATGTGATTTCCACAGAACACAAAACACACAATAGGGACAGAAACTCTGCAGGAGTGGGAACATTGTTTAACTCATCACTCTCTGCAGGCAAAGATGTGACGATACTCATCAATACAATTTCATTGCAGGGTTGATCCAGGCGACATCACTAGGGATGCAATCATCACAATATAGCATCAATACAGCAGATCTATTGTTTTTAACATCTTTACACAAATTTAATTTCCGGTAATATTGCTGCATAAACAGGAGACAAAAATCCAGCATGCATTGATCTTTAAACATTTGTGCATCTCAAAAAATGTACATAATGCAATGTTTTTCTCATCATGTGTCTTTTAAATAGAACCAAATGACTGAAACAGCATTTTGAGTTTCTCATACAACAAAAAACTACTCGTTACTGACCTGATGCTGCTCCACCTACATCTTCAGTTTGTTTTCACCTTTGTAACATTGGTGTTGAGGTGTTGGGTCACTGACAGGTGTACCAGAGTGTTATGAAAAATGAAACACATTTCAGAAAACTCAATGTCAGAGTCTAGGTCTGAACTGAGCAGGCAGAAGCAGGAGTTTGGATGTGGCGTGGTGTTTGACCCAAGCGCGGAGTGACTGATGCTGGGTTTGATTGGAACAATGACTGAGCCCTGGTGTTACGCCCCTCTGCTTCATCATTGGTCTGGCTGTGATCAAGCAGCAATTACTGAGTGGCTGCACCTGTGGGTGCAGCATAAAAGACTGCTTGGTGCAACTCCAAAGGGAGAGAGACTGATCAGATTGCACCTGTGGGTGTTTGTTGCCTGTGTGGCATTTTGCGTGCAGCCTTTTGGAGTCCGTTAATAACCAAATACCTCAAAACCTTTTACCATGTGTCCAGTCCTCCTCCATTTGTTGCAGTCCCACGAGTCGGGTTGTAACATATGGGGGCTCGTCCCGGATCATCTGGACTCATTGGAGGAGGCTGGACCTGGTGTTTTAAAGTTTTGAGTTTTGTTTTTGCAGCCTGTGCTGTGGTGGACCTTTTAGCAGCTTTGGTGTGTGGCTTGGAGATGGGCACCCTCTTGTTGTTCTTTGGTGAGTTTTAGGCTCTGGAGACTTGCTGCTACTGGCGCAGGCCTGTCGTGGTCCACCAGCTTGATTGGTATTGCAGCCTTGTCTATCGTTTCTTTAGGTTTGTTTTTTTTTTGGGAAATGGCTGATGTGTCTATGATGTGTGTGGATGCAGTGAAGTCACCCCACTTTTCGGAGATCGCCCGGGGACTGCAGGAGCAGTAACTGTATGTGGTAAAGAACCGCTAGATGTGATCAATTTGTGTGGATGTGGCTCACTGATCAGTTGAAAATTTGTGATGTGTGTGGATGAAGTGAATTCACCTCACCTTTCGGAGATCGCCCGGGGACTGCAGGAGCAGTAACTGTATGTGGTGAACAACCACTAGATGTGATCAATTTGTGTGGGTGTGGCTCACTGATCGGGTTCAGCTCATTTTGTTACTCTGTTTTGAATTAGACCATATGGTGAGAGCATGTAGTTCCAACAGCGGTTCTGTTTTGTTTTGTGGTGGGTCCGGTAGTCTAGTTTTCGTGGCTTCATTTCTGTTAGGTTTGGGTTCCTGCTCATTCAGGGTAGAGGGAGGTCACCAGATCCTACGGCCCTATGTGGGCTGGTCTAGGTGGTCTCTCTTCTTTTGTTCATTTTGGCCGGCTCATCACCTGTTTGTTTTGAGTTTTGAGTTATTTTGTGTGTGTGTGTGTGTGTGTGTGTGTGTGTGTGTGTGTGTGTGTGTGTGTGTGTGTGTGTGTGTGTGTGTGTGTGTGTGTGTGTGTGTGTGTGCATGTTTCTCCCTACCCCTCCCTCTCTGTTTTTACAGGTTTGATGGTGACTAGACCAGAGGGGTTTGTTGTGGTCCTGGTGAGTTCCTAGAGGAACTCTTTTGAGGGTGGAGGTGTTACGCCCCTCTGCTTCATCATTGGTCTGGCTGTGATCAAGCAGCAATTACTGAGTGGCTGCACCTGTGGGTGCAGCATAAAAGACTGCTTGGTGCAACTCCAGAGGGAGAGAGACTGATCAGATTGCACCTGTGGGTGTTTGTTGCCTGTGTGGCATTTTGCGTGCAGCCTTTTGGAGTCCGTTAATAACCAAATACCTCAAAACCTTTTACCATGTGTCCAGTCCTCCTCCATTTGTTGCAGTCCCACGAGTCGGGTTGTAACATATGGGGGCTCGTCCCGGATCATCTGGACTCATTGGAGGAGGCTGGACCTGGTGTTTTAAAGTTTTGAGTTTTGTTTTTGCAGCCTGTGCTGTGGTGGACCTTTTAGCAGCTTTGGTGTGTGGCTTGGAGATGGGCACCCTCTTGTTGTTCTTTGGTGAGTTTTAGGCTCTGGAGACTTGCTGCTACTGGCGCAGGCCTGTCGTGGTCCACCAGCTTGATTGGTATTGCAGCCTTGTCTATCGTTTCTTCAGGTTTTTCCTTTATTTTTTTATTTTTTATTTTTTTTGGAAATGGCTGACCTGTTTGTGATGTGTGCGGATGAAGTGAAGTCACCCCACTTTTCGGAGATCGCCCGGGGACTGCAGGGGCAGTAACTGTATGTGGTAAAGAACCGCTAGATGTGATAAATTTGTGTGGGTGTGGCTCACTGATCGGTTGAAACTTTGTGATATGTGTGTGGATGAAGTGAATTCACCTCACCTTTCGGAGATCGCCCGGGGACTGCAGGAGCAGTAACTGTATGTGGTGAACAACCACTAGATGTGATCAATTTGTGTGGGTGTGGCTCACTGATCGGGTTCAGCTCATTTTGTTACTCTGTTTTGAATTAGACCATATGGTGAGAGCATGTA
>SSNS01000096.1:1305796-1660796 GCA_006937985.1 Aphyosemion australe
GTGTGTGTGTGTGTGTGTGTGTGTGTGTGTGTGTGTGTGTGTGTGTGTGTGTGTGTGTGTGTGTGTGTGTGTGTGTGTATGTTTCTCCCTACCCCTCCCTCTCTGTTTTTACAGGTTTGATGGTGACTAGACCAGAGGGGTTTGTTGTGGTCCTGGTGAGTTCCTAGAGGAACTCTTTTGAGGGTGGAGGTGTTACGCCCCTCTGCTTCATCATTGGTCTGGCTGTGATCAAGCAGCAATTACTGAGTGGCTGCACCTGTGGGTGCAGCATAAAAGACTGCTTGGTGCAACTCCAGAGGGAGAGAGACTGATCAGATTGCACCTGTGGGTGTTTGTTGCCTGTGTGGCATTTTGCGTGCAGCCTTTTGGAGTCCGTTAATAACCAAATACCTCAAAACCTTTTACCATGTGTCCAGTCCTCCTCCATTTGTTGCAGTCCCACGAGTCGGGTTGTAACACTGGGCAGAAACAGAGCACTTCCTGATATAGTCCCAGGCTGATGAGGTGAGCAGGAAGTCAGGTATGATGCATGCTGGATAGTGGAGTCCTGAAGTTGGTTGCATCTGAGGGAAATGACGAGGGTGATGGAGGCTGGTTAATGGAGTTCTGGGGCAGGTTTGGGTCTGACGCCTGCTGCACACTGGAAGCATCAGCGGCGCGGAACGGTTTACTCGCGACAACGCGGCACTCCAGTGCACACTGGTAGAGTCAGCATCGAAGCGAATTCACCGCCGCGCTCCTCGCTTGACTCGCGAGATCACAAGATCCCTCGAGACTTCAAAGGTCACTTTGTTTATGCCGTCCGCCATTAAACCAGAAAGAAGGAAATCACGTTTGATATTGCTGTTTGATGTCATATATAATGTTTTTCTCACCACTGCCAGGATTAAAGCCATGAAAAACACACCGCTGCAATTCTCGAACGATGCGGTAAGTAAATAAGCCGTGAGGTCACACGTATAGAAGTAATCTACATAGATATGAAATCGCAACACTGCAATAGACTTTTATTTTGAAAATTACCAGGCATTTTACACTGAAACAGAGTGTGATTTCCTGTCTAGCCCTATGTTAACTGCGGAAATTGATGCATCCCAGAAGTGGCAGGCGGCAAAAATAGAACCCAATCCTATCTTTAGCAGCGTGGTGCGGCGTGCCGCTTCTGGGACGCGTCTGGAAATTGCTGCAGCTGGTTTGTGACACCCCCTAGACTATAATGGATTCTATTTGAAGTGGCGACGTTCCGCTGCCATTCCGCGCCGCTGATGCTTTCAGTGTGCAGTAGCCTTGAGGTGGAGGATTTCTGGGGTGATTAGGGGTGAAGTGGAGGTCAGGGAGCCAGAACCGTGACACTCAACAGTTGGATTGTAATAAGAACCCTAATTATCTTTTATGGCCTGGTTAGATAAAGGTTAAAAAAGTGTCCCAGTTGTTAATGTGTTACCTAATATCTCATAAATGATCTTTAGTCAACTCATCACACAGAAACTTCAAAGAAAAAAAGTGCTTTTTGGCTACTTTTCCATCAATTAAATGAACCTTATCAAAAAAGTTTATTGTTTATTTGGACATTTTTAGTGTAAAGTTTTTAGACAAACTTTAAAGGTACACTAAGTAGCGTTGTCATGTTTTTAAATCATGTTATTGAACCAGAAAGTGCTAAACTGTAGCCCCCTCTGCTCTTTGTGGGTAGAATACCATGTTTTGCAACTTTAATCTCTCTGAAATGGTGACCTTAAGTCTCACAACGTAACATATATTGTAAAAAGTAGTTTCAATTTACCACAATCCATGTTTACACGTCAAAACAGAATAGCTAGAGATGGGTATTTACATTGATTGTTATTGTTGTTTACACAAGGAAATATCACCAGCAGGTCAGGTCCAGCAGAGATTTTTAAATAATGCAGCTGAAATACCCATGGTATCTGAGACTGACAGTATCAAAACTAGCCGTTAGCATTTCAGTCTTCTAGGATGTAAGAGCTATTCCTCCTATTCAAGAAGCTCCCTAACATGGTTAGCATAGGAATTATTTAGAATGTTTATAGAGAAAATTTTTCAGAATAGCTGGAAACCTTCTAATTTTGCTAAACTAATTCATAAGTGACTAAACTAACCTGCTCCAAAGAAAACACCAGAAGTTAGGCTACATTTGCAACGGTTTAAACACTGAAGAAGGGTATCAGTAAGTCATTAATTAGTGGGTCATCTCGTTAATATAAAACATTTAATTTGTTATTTACTTAGTTTTTATTTTTTTGGGTTTCAGTTAGAAAGACACTATAAAGCTCTTCAACTTGAGAAAACAGGAGGGCTAAAAAAATTATTTTTGCTTTTGTCAACACCAGCAGCCATTTCCAACATACATATTTGATTTTTATTAACATGCTTTGATTAAAGCAGCTTTATGGATGTGATCTGAAAGGTCATTTGATTTTGACTCATCTGTGAAGAAGATGCAGGACTGATTTGTAATAAATGAGGCCTTAATGCGCCACTATTGGTGACCTGTCTTGGATTATCCACGTTATTGTGTGTGTGTGTGTGTGTGTGTGTGTGTGTGTGTGTGTGTGTGTGCAGCTGTCCATTCAGATTAACCCTCCACTGTCAGGCTCTGACTAACAGCTTTTCTCTTTCTCAGTCTGGCCATGTGAAGTTGCACGGTACCTTAACAGAAAGTGAATACCGCCGTCCGTCCCTCTGAAAAAAGCATCGATTTTTACTTTGCAGCACCCAAGGTCAGAGCGGAGAACAAGTCAGGAGGATCTTATCACCTCAGAAGTACAGGCCTTCCTCTCAGTCTATTTACTGAAAGGAAAATAAACACAAATGAAGTTGAGAACACCGACTGTCTGACTTTCTGTGACCTTAGCAAAGCAATGCATGAGTGAAAACTCCAACAATGTGGCGTATTGACTTGAAGAAAAATGCTCAGCGTGTTACGTGATAGCCCTTATCTTTTATTTTTTATTGTTTCCGCTGTCAGCAATATGTGAGTGTTTGTGTTTTCAGATTGTTCTGTGCCTGTTTATCTTCTGTTTAAAGCAAATATGCCTCATAACTCCAGACTGAGTATTTTCAACGCCTGCTTGAGACACAATACTCTCTCTGCCTCTAAGGAAAATATTAATTATGTTCATAAAAAACTTAAGAAGAAAAAAAAAACTTAATGCACCAGAATATGATCGGCACAGAGTTGAGCTCCTTCCCAGCGCTGGTTGTCCCTGGGCGTTTGTGGACAGGACCTCAGGGGTCATCAAGCAGAGGAGGGTGTCTGGTTTAGGAAGTGATGTGGTGTCTGTGAACCATGACCTTCACCATGCTCTGAGATGGTTCTCATCCAAATCTGCAAAGGTGAGTCAGCTCCTTCAAGAATATGAGACTGTGGTTCTTGCCTGGAGAGACATGGAATTCTCCCTCCAGGCTGAAGGAGTGATAGATGGATCTAAGCTTTGTTAACAGTAATGAAGCTGCTGCTCTCAAGAAGAAACTGAACTTTAAGATCAACTTTACTTATATTTTACTAATATATTTGCAGTGGTCTCCATTAGGAAGGAATGCCTTGTAAGGTGTTCTCTGGGGAAAAGCTCTGATGCACATTGAGGAACTTAGAAATCATCTGGAGGAGAAAGTAGCTTCAGGTGTCAGGATTTAGAGTCTTATTTCCTGATATTTGGACATCTCTCCTCTGATTGGCTAACAGCAACGCGACTCTACCACTGACTCTGTTTGCTCTGCAACGTTGATGTTTTATCTCCACAAATAACACAAGCCTGGAGGAGTTCTGCTGTGTGGTGGAGTTGCTAAAGCTAACGGCTAGCTTCTACTAGTCGAGACGTTCTCTGGTGTTTCCTGGACGCTAAACCAACAACAGCCTTCCCCATCGTGAGTCAAGATGAGTGAGTCCATGAATGTTAAGTGACAGTGTGACGTAGATCTGTCAGGCTTTCCCTGAGCCAATCGTTTTTCCATATATTTTCTGTCAGTGACTAATGCAGGAAATAGGGGTAAAAGACTATTTTCACATTCAGCCTGCATGTTAAACTCAGAGTGACTGGTCACTTTCAGAAATAATTAGTAAACAATGGTTTCTCAGTGACCCTGCTCTTTAATCGGTTTTCTGTTCCAGCTATGCTTCAACACTCACCTGCACTCATAAGATCTGGATCGTGACTAAAATCACAAGATTCTGGATACAAGAGGCAGGAATGTGAGTCTAACATATGCTGACCAGACTCAGCATAGAGCCGCTGCTTCTCTGAAGATGCCGCTTGGTCAACTCCCTCAGGAGGTTTTTCTTGGTACGTCCCACTGGGACCAGGCCCAGGGCCAACCCAGAAGCTGCTGTAATGTCCTCTGTGGTTTGAAACCCCCAGAAGGAGCTGAATAGTTCAACTGAGTAGAGGGACGTCTGTGTTTACCTCCTGGACCTGCAATCTGCAGGACCTGATCTTGGATAAAATGAATGAATGAATGGATGTGAGAATTGTAAACAGTGTGTTACCAGCTATGTGTCAAACAAAACTGTTTTTTGTTATGTTTTTCCATACACATATCTCATGTTTTCCACACTTTTGATATGAAACAAACATGCAGGTCTTCAAGCTTCATCTCATCGATATCCATTTCATACACCAGACCCTGATGGTTGACGCTTCAGTAGACCTGCTGGTAGCTAACATCTTAAATGTCTTAACTAGAGAAAAGAAACCTCCTCGTATCCGTGAGCAACAGATTACACAGCGTGGTCTTATCTTTGGTCAAGTGGATTGGTCCTGTCGTGCCAAACGCAACACCCATCTGCATATAGTTAGCAGTGTTTTCGACTCTCCCTCTGCCCTTTGCCCAGACTGTGTGCTCGCTTTGCATCGCAAGTGAATTATTTGCCTTTTAGAGAAGAGAGAAGGGGGAGGCAGAATGTAATTTTCAGTGAATTGCAAATGGTCTCAGATCAGATTGAGGGATGATCTGTAGGTCTTGTCCTGATTTAACCGTGGATGTAAGTAGAGAGGTCAAAGTTTCATGTGAAGCATTCAGAAAACACGATTAGCTGAATACGTAGATATAATTTTACTGTTTTACACACTAACGGGATATTTTTCTGGGTATATTCTCATGTTCTTTTAAAATATAAACAGATTGATGGTGGAACGATTTCAAAGGGTTGGTGCCTGTAAATGTTCACTTTTCAGCCACAAACTAAACCGACCACAAGAAATCTGCTAAACATTTAATAAATGTCAGTTTTACTCCTGAGAGATTTTATCCAACATTTAGAAACTCAACAACCCATCACCTCTGCATCCTGGTATATGGATTCACATGCATTACTTTCCAACACCCCAAAGTCAGTTCTACTGAGAAATGTTCACCATGTCAATGCAATGCTCTCATCTACCTTTTAGCTGCTTTAAACACAAGAGTATTTCTCTAAATGTCAAATTATTTCCCCAAAGGAAAACTGATCAATTCGCATTTTCAACTAGTAAGTTTGGGATCTGTTTTTTGACTTCAAAACTTTAATAAATATTTTTCGATAGTTCTTTGTTTAAATAAAAACATAATTTGCTAGTTTACGTTCTAAATAACCCTCATTAATAAAGAGACAATATCAGTTTGCAAACTCCAGTGGAGTCAGCGTGGTAGCCCCATGACGGCTGTCATATACGTAGTAATTTAATCTAATCACAGTGTAATGTAACAGATACTGAGGAGGCATCAGGGATGAGTCTGTTGGGGGGGAAAGGGGGCGTAATTAATGAGTTGATTACCTGAGTTGACAGGCCGAGATTCCTGCCCAGTGATTGGTCGAAGCGGTTAGAAGTAGGCTTTGAGTTGTTGTGTCTGTGACCGGTGGGCCGTACAAACCAGGCGAATGGAAAATTCCTGGGCCTGAAAATGTTTCCTCCAGCCATTGTTAACACCTTTGCACTGATAAGCTCCGGCACACACTGTGTCCATACAGGAAGATGTCAAAGCATGAAACAAGATAACACACACCCTTGGAAAAAAGCATCCAAATGGATCCATGCGTGAAACCGAGTTTTGAATGAAATGAGTTATGCTTGCTGTAAGGAAAGGGGCAAATAAGGAGTTGGATAAAAGATGGGAAGTGTGTTATAACACACCAGCGTTTACAGATGTGGGCTTTGTGTCTAGTAGAGATATCAAAGTAGCATGGTATTGATCCTTGTGAACGACGATCAATATGAAGCCATTGCTCCTTAGTATTTGTTTCTCAGCAGCCTGCCTTCCTCTGAATCGGGTGATTAATGCATCAGAAGTGATGGTTATGTACACATCTGCTATACTAAGAGCATTTGTGCACACATATAATGCTACATACAGGCTTTTGCAAGTGTTTAATCATGTCTGTGTACATAAATGAGTGTGTGTACTTGTGTTTGTTGCAGCTGACAGGTTCTGTAATAGTGACGGAATGCACTAATACCCATGAGATCGTGCACGCCGGCAGCAGCAGGCTGAGAAAAGAAACAACTACTGATAGGCTTCAAACACGAAGAGCCCAAACATAACTTCACCTTTACCTTTTTATAACTCATTCACTTTCATCCATTCACTCTCAATTGAAGAACGTGTTTGTTTCATGGAAGATACATAAATGTACATGAATATGTCATAAGTTGTTTTTCTTGCCTTCACTTCAAACTTCTGATGCTTTTCTTGGATATTTTCATTTTTTTATTAGCTACATTTAATCAGATTGATTCCACCTGCTTTATCATGGCAACATTTGGCAAAACTGTACTAACCTATCTATCAAATATCAATGAAACAGCTTTTAAGAGTTAATAGACCAGTGTTGGCCTCTTGCAGCTACCCCTTCTTTGTTGTTTTGGTTACACTAAGCTACAGGTCCCTTCATTAATGTTACTTAGTGCATTATTAAGCATTAATAAACTATTAAATAAAGTATTAACAACTGCTTAATAGTAATGTTAATATTAACTAATGCATCACTAAGCAGACACCCTCCCCCCGGCCCTTTGTCCTAACCTTATATAACAATATTGTGAAAGTTAATAAAAGGATCCTTTGTTTATTATTGCTTAATAATGCACTAACGTTAATAAAGGGACCCTTATTGTAAAGTGTTATTGTTGTTTCTACAGCAGCATCATAAGAGCATTTCTGATTGATCAGCTGTTTCAAATAAACTGGACTAAAATTTAGCAGATATTGAAACATCTATCGGTCATACATGGGTGTAATCCTGAACATAATAAAATGCATTAAAGAGCATAATGTAACATTTGTTTTGTACACATATAATAAATGTTTAACTGAAAGTCCTTGGCCTGGTGACCCTAGCCTAGAAATCTAGACAAACTGCAGCAGTTGCAAAAGATTTAGCTCTGCAGGTCCGTCTAGCTCCATTGTAACCTCAGTAGGTCAACCATTGGCCCAAACAATTTTTGGTCCATCCAATCACAGTTCTCTGTGGTTTTAGAGATACGTTGGACAGGCTCAGCACCAGAGCTGTGACGGAGCAAAACTACAAAGATGGCGTCGCCTCAGTGTGAAACAGCTTTGGCATCAACTTTGGACAATTTAGACTTGGGCTTTTCTTTGAGAGATGAGCAGATAGAAGTACTTTATTTAGAAAAAGGGTGTATTTGCTTCTTCTTAAAGGTGTACAGCCGACTGCCTGTTGACTGACTTAGCGATGAATATGTCACATTCGTTGCTCTGATTGGTCCTAGCACTGTCCAATTGTGTGCAGAGACAGTTTGAAAGACAACTGTAGATTCCGATCCATGATTGAGTTGTCTATGGGTTGTGGTCAGACTTTATATTTACATTGAATTTTTTTGCAGAAAACATTTTGTTTTTCTCCTCAACACTCTCTGAGTTTTACCTTTGTACATTTACTGCATTTTGTTATGTTTGTGATGCTGAAAGATCTTAAATTACAGTTCTTTTCTTTTCATTCCACAAATCATGGCTGTTATTTTTCACCAAACCTTTTGTACAACACATTTAGTTTTTGGGAAACTGTAATTTTAGTGAATTTATGAATGAGAAAGGAGCTCAATAGAAAATAACGGCACTTAGGCTTTCAGCAGCTGAAGGACGTTTCCCAGCTTCCACAACACAAGTACCATCATCTACTAATTAGTGCCCCATATTTAAAAACTAACCGCCACCTGATAGGTTTGCATTTTAATCATCAAGGCTCTTGTGTTTTGGATGCTTATTTTACAAATTAAAATCTAACCTGGAGAGGAGTTTGGTTTTTAAACAACAACACATCCTAATCTGATTGTTGGTACCTGATGGGACTGGTTTTACAGCTGCTGCATGACCGTAGCATGCAATGATCCAAACCTGCTCTGCTCCAGACACACACACACACACACACACACACACACCTTGGGAAGTGGGTGTTGGCTCCATCTGAAGCTGGCAGCGCTTCTACCAGAAGCTCGAGATGAGGAAGAGAGGAAAATCAACAGCTGCTTGTTTGTCTGTTCTTCCAACCAGCTCCAACACCTGCAAATCCCCCCGCCAAGTGGATCCAATCACAACCTCACTAATCTACCTCATTGTATAATTCCAATTTGTCTTTGCTCTGTGTCCAACGTTTTAGTGGCAGGCCAGCTTTGATATTTGGCTCACTTACAGATTACACTGCATATTCTGATCATGTTTTGTGTTGTTGTTTCTGATTCAACATCAAACTTGCATCCAAAAGGGAAAACTGGAAGCTTTGAATAATAAAGTCAGCCACAAAAGGCTTTCTTCCTTTTCCCTCGATGCTTCCCTTTTTCATTACTCCAGCTGAACCACGAGTTCATGAGGAATTATTTCTTTGCTTTTCGTTTTTTGAAAAGACTGAATAATTAATTGCATTCTTTTCTTTCCATGAGGATTAGTGGTTTAAAAGGAAAATCTGGATGTAAATTTAGACAAAGCATCTAAATATGAGCACACACACCCACCTACCCCTCCCAATTCCCATGCACTGCACCATATATATCTATATTTCTCTAATGTTTCACTCCTATTATTTCCTTTTCCTGGGTTGCACTAGGCTGTCTTGAAAGCAATAAACTGGCCAGCATTTTACTTCCCCTCTCAACACCACAGTTTCTTTCTCTTGGTTTTCATCTTCATGAAATAGGATACAGCTCCTTCTCATTTGTCCAGCATCTTTTTCTGCCAAAGATCTCTGAAACGGAGTGAAGAGGGTCCCATAGGGGCCGAGCTGAGCCACAAGCAGCTGTGCTCTGCCTGCTGGAAACGCCGGGGAAGGCTCAGAAATGATAATGACCACGCTGAGCTCTGCAGAAACAAAAGGAGCTCTGTTTCACTTTTTCTAAATAAAAAGGTCTTTCCATTTATTTTATTGCTCTACTTTTCAGAGCTGCTTTCCAAATGAATCTTCCACCGGATCTCTAGCATTCCATTTAACTTTAATTGTATTTAACCTTTTACCAAGATCTTCAGAATAAATAATCATAATCTGGTTTTTTGGTCAGTTTTATTCTAGATTGACATGTGACTTTATGATATATTTTAATAGTCACAAATATTGGTGAATGGAGTCAGTCTTGTTGGCAGGTGACTGTTTCCAACCCGACCAGCATAAGGAGGAGTGTGATGTCTGGACTGTGCAAGTGGACGTCATTGTGCACCTTGATCAAAGTTTAACCACATTGAACTGTACCCCATAAAGATGACCAATCAGGCTTTCAATCAAGAAACAATGGGCCATACAAATTCTCTTCATTTTTGTGCAAATTTATTTATTTTTGCTCTTTGATGTGTTATTTCATTATTTAAACCCATCCATCCATTTTCTGCCGCTTATCCGGAGTCGGGTCGCGGGGGCAGCAGCCTAAGGAGGGAAGCCCAGACCTCCCTCTCCCCAGCCACTTGGGCCAGCTCCTCCGGGGGAATCCCAAGGCGTTCCCAGGCCAGCCGAGAGACATAATCTCTCCAGCGTGTCCTGGGTCTTCCTTTGGGTCTCCTCCCGGTTGGACGTGCCCGGAAAACCTCACCAGGGAGGCGTCCAGGAGGCATCCTAATCAGATGCCCGAGCCACCTCAACTGGCTCCTCTCGATGTGGAGGAGCAGCGGGTCTACTCCGAGCCCCTCCCGGATGGCCGAGCTTCTCACCCTATCTCTAAGGGAGAGTCCAGCCACCCTGCGAAGAAAACTCATTTCGGCCGCTTGTATTGGCGATCTCGTTCTTTCGGTCACTACCCAAAGCTCGTGACCATAGGTGAGGGTAGGAACGTAGATCGACCGGTAAATTGAGAGCTTCGCCTTTCGGCTCAGCTCTCTCTTCACCACGACAGACCGGTACAACGCCCGCATCACTGCAGACGCAGCACCAATCCGCCTATCGATCTCACGCTCCACCCTTCCCTCACTCGTGAACAAGACCCCGAGATACTTAAACTCCTCCACTTGGGGCAGGACCTCGTCCCTGACCTGGAGAAGGCATTCTACCCTTTTCCGACTCAAGACCATGGTCTCGGATTTAGAGGAGCTGATTCTCATCCCAGCTGCTTCACACCCGGCTGCGAACTGCTCCAACGAAAGCCGGAGATCACGTTCTGACGAAGCCAACAGGACCACATCATCTGCAAAAAGCAGAGACCTGATCCTTAGGCCACCAAAACGGATCCCCTCACCACCTTGGCTGCACCTAGAAATCCTGTCCATAAAAGTTATGAACAGAATCTGTGACAAAGGGCAGCCTTGGCGGAGTCCAACTCTCACCGGAAACGAGCCCGACTTACTGCTGGCAATGCGGACCAAGCTCTGACACTGGTCGTACAGGGACCTAACAGCCCGTATCAAGGGGCCTTGTACCCCATACTCCCAGAGTACCCCCCACAGGGCCCCCCGAGGGACGCGGTCGAACGCCTTCTCCAAATCCACAAAACACATGTAGATTGGTTGGGCGAACTCCCACGCACCCTCCAGGACTCCCCCAAGGGTATAGAGCTGGTCCAGTGTTCCACGGCCAGGACGAAAACCGCATTGCTCCTCCTGTATTTGAGGTTCGACTATCCGACGGACCCTCCTCTCCAGAACCCCTGAATAGACCTGACCAGGGAGGCTCAGGAGTGTGATCCCCTGTAGTTGGAACACACCCTGCGGTCCCCCTTTTTAAATAGGGGGACCACCACCCCGGTCTGCCAGTCCAGTGGAACTGCCCCCGACGTCCACGCGATATTGCAGAGCCGCGTCAACCAACACAGCCCCACAACATCCAGGGCCTTAAGGAAATCCGGGCAGATCTCATCCACCCCCGGAGCCTTTCCACTGAGGAGTTTTTTGACCACCTCAGTGACCTCGGCTCCAGAGATTGAAGAGCCCAACCCAAAGTCCCCAGACTCTGCTTCCACACTGGAAGACGTGCCGGTGGGATTGAGGAGGTCTTCGAAGTACTCGGCCCACCGATTCACAACGTCCCGAGTCGAGGTCAGCAGCACACCCTCCCCACTGTAAACAGTGTTGGTAGTGCACTGCTTTCCCCTCCTGAGGCGCCGGATGGTGGACCAGAATCTCCTCGAAGCCGTACGGAAGTCTTGTTCCATGGTCTCACCAAACTCCTCCCATGCCCGGGTTTTTGCCTCCGTAACCACCCGAGCCGCATTCCGCTTGGACTGCCGGTACCTATCAGCTGCCTCCGGAGTCCCACAGGCCAAAAAGACCTGATAGGACTCTTTCTTCAGCTTGACAGCATCCCTAACCACTGGTGTCCACCAGCGGGTTCGGGGGTTGCCGCCACGACAGGCACCGACCACCCTGCGGCCACAGCTGCGGTCAGCCGCCTCGACAATGGAGTCACGAAACATGGCCCATTCGGACTCAATGTCCCCTGACTCCCCCAGGACACGTTCGAAGTTCTGTCGGAGGTGGGAATTGAAGCTCCTTCTGACAGGAGACTCTGCCAGACGTTCCCAGCAGACCCTCACAACACGTTTGGGTCTGCCAGGTCTGACCGGCATCTTCCCCCACCATCGAAGCCAACTCACCACCAGGTAGTGGTAAGTTGACAGCTCCGCCCCTCTCGTCACCCGAGTGTCCAAGACATGTGGCCGCAGATCAGATGAAACGATAACAAAATCGATCATCGACCTGCGGCCTAAGGTATCCTGGTGCCAAGAGCACATATGGACACCTTTATGCTTGAACATGGTGTTCGTTATAGACAATCCATGACGAGCACAGAAGTCTAATAACAAAACACCACTCGGATTCAGATCAGGGGGGCCGTTCCTCCCAACCACACCTCTCCAGGTCTCACTGTCGTTGCCCACGTGAGCATTGAAGTCCCCCAGCAGAACGAGGGAGTCACCCGAAGGAGCGCTTTCCAGTACCCCCTCCAGGGACTCCAAAAAGGGTGGGTAGTCTGAGCTGCAGTTTGGTGCATAAGCGCAAACCACAGTCAGGACCCGTCCCCCCACCCGAAGACAGAGGGAGGCTACCCTCTCGCTCACCGGGGTAAACCCCAACGTACAGGCACCAAGATGAAGGGCAAGAAGTATGCCCACCCCTGCTCGGCGCCTCTCAGTGGGAGCAACTCCAGAGTGGTAGAGAGTCCAACCCCTCTCGAGGAAACTGGTTCCAGAGCCAGAGCCATGCGCTGAGGTGAGTCCAACTATATCTAGTTGGAACCTCTCAACCTCACACACCAACTCCGGTTCTTTCCCCACCAGAGAGGTGACATTCCACGTACCTAGAGCCAGCTTCTGTAGCCGAGGATCAGACCGCCAAGGTCCCCGCCTTCGGCTACCACCCTTTCCACATTGCACTCGACCCCTTTGGCCCCTCCCACGGGTGGTGGGCCCATGGGAAGGGGGACCCACGTCTCCTCTTCGGGCTGTGCCCGACCGGGCTCCATGGGTGAAAGCCCGGCCACCAGGCGCTCGCCAGCGTGCCCCAACTCCAGGCCTGGCTCCAGAGGGGGGCCCCGGTGACCCGCATCCGGGCGAGGGAACACTGGTTCCATTTATTTTATTCATCATAAGGGGTCTTTGGGCTGCACTTTGTCTGAACCCTCACCTAGGACCTGTTTGCCATGGGTGACCCTACCAGAGGCATAAAGCCTCAGACAACTTAGCTCCTAGGATCATTGGGACAATCAAACCCCTCCACCACGAAAAGGTGGCAGCCCAGGGAGAGGGCATTATTTAAACCATTAAACCAATTGAAAACGTACCTTTTTACTAAAGCTTTTACTGATTGATTACTGGATTTTTTTTAGCCGTTTCTATGTCCTGTTTTAGCTTCTTAATTTTGATTTTATTGCTTATGTGTACTTCATTTGTTTACAGCTGATGCTGTTGTTTTTATACTGGGGTACTGTTTTTTATTTTTAATTTTTATTTTTTATGTTGTGCAGCGCTTTGTTTAAAGGCGCTATAGAAATAAAGTTATTATTATTATTGTTATTGATTATAATACACATTTTTAGCTGTACATTTGCAGGTGAATTTTAGGAATATAGCTGCTTTTGTTTATAATTTGTTGCAAATTAATAATTTCCTCAAAATCTCTGGCTAAAAATTCAAAAGGGGAAAGAATGGGTTCTTAGGTTGAATTTTAAATCACTGTTTAATCTGCAAATCATGATAATCTACATTAACAAAGCTACAAAGACAATGTTGTTTATGTTCGCATTTTCTTTGCAAAGTCTGTTTTTACTCGTAAAGGTTATTTACAGATTTTAAGTTGTTTGTTTTTTTTCACTTTGGTTTTTAGGAATTTTATGTTTTGTTTTGTTTGGGTTTTTTTCCAAATTGAGGGCATGTTTCTTTATGTTGCAACATGTTTTCCTTATGAGGGACAAATAAAAGTCTCATTCGTTCAAAACGGTTCCACACAAACATTTTATTTGATACCAGAATAATAATGTAAATTATTTTAGAGTCTAATATCACAAAATCAAATCATTTAAACGTAGTTTCTTAGGATCCATGTGTCTTAAAAATGTATGTTGTTTATCATAAATACAAAAAAGCCATTCATCCTTTCAAAAATAAAAAAACTACACCTTGTAATGCAACAAAATAAACGCTAAACGCGCAGAATGTGTCAGATTTTATTATTAGCTACATTTACAGGTAGAATTTCAAATTCCCTACTTGTTTTATGGCCGTGAATGCAACTAAACCCAACGTGGCTTCTATTCGGGTCTGGGATTTGTAGTTTAATTCACATTGACCAGCTTTAATTACGCGCAGTGGAAAACTACAAATCCCATATCCGACAAGGCGGAAGTACCGCAACAAAACATTGCTACCTTGTCGCGCACGAGCGTTCAGTAAAGATGTCTCATGCTGCAAAAAAGAGAAAATTAGACAAAAGTCGACAGGATAGACTTTATTTTGACAGCTATTCTGACGTGACCATACACGAGGAGATGATAGCAGACCATGTCCGAACCAACGCTTACCGGACGGCCATATTTAGGAACAGTGAGCTGATTCGAGGGAGAGCCGTTCTGGACGTCGGGGCAGGAACCGGCGTCTTAAGCATCTTCTGTGCTCAGGCTGGCGCGAGGAGAGTGTTCGCTGTGGAGGCCTGCTCCATAGCCGAGCAGGCGGAGGAGATCGTGAAGCACAACAACGTGGAGGACATAGTTCAGGTCATACGGGGGACGGTGGAGACCGTGGACCTACCGGAGAAGGTGGAGGTGATCGTGAGCGAGTGGATGGGCTACGCTCTCCTGCACGAATCCATGCTCAACTCGGTGCTGTACGCGCGCGACAAGTGGTTGAAGCCCGGTGGCCTGATTCTGCCGAGCAGAGCCGAACTCTACATCACACCGATCTGCGACCCGGTGGTGGAGGACCGCATGTATTTCTGGTACACCGTTAAGGACCAGTACGGGGTGGACATGTCCTGCATGTCTGACTTCGCTCGGAAATGCATCAAGAACACGGACATCACGGTGAGCTCGGTGACCGTGGAGGACGTGCTCTCCCACCCGGCCCGCTTCGCCGAGCTGGACCTGAACTCGGTGACCGTGGAGGAACTGCGGTCGGTGAAGGGCCCGTTCCGGTGCGAGTCGTTCGGCTCCGCGGCGGTGAACGCTTTCTGTGTTTACTTCACGGTGACGTTTCCCTGTCCGGATAAACCGCAGACGCTCGTGCTGTCCACGTCCCCGTTCAAACCGGAGACTCACTGGAAGCAGGCGGTGCTGTACCTGGATTCTCCGGTGGAAGTAGTGCAGGACACGCCGGTTACCGGAGAGGTTAGAATGTATCCCTCCGAGGACAGCGCCAGACACATATGCATCCACGTGGACTACACTATAGGACAGCAGAAGACTCAATCCAAGACTTTCTCCATCCCTGACTGGACCTCTGATGCTCAGTCTTAGTGGGAATAATCAGATTTAATCTCATCTAACTTGTTCTGTCATCACTGTGAGCGGATATGAAGACATGATCAGGATTAATCTACAAATTAAAGCCAAGCTGCAGTCTTATGGCTACAAACAGAGTCTTTATTCTTTAGACACACACAGACCTGTTGTTATGACAGTTTAATGTGAACATGTTGGGCTTTTATTAGTTTTATCCAATAAAAGTGTACTTTAAGTGATGAAAAATGCTTCATAGCACCTTTATTATACATTCTATAATTGTGGCGTTGATCTCATTTAAAGCAAACATGTCCAAAGGTCGGCCCGGGGGCCATTTGCGGCCCTCGGAGCGATTTTGTGTGGCCCCCTATTACATTTCTAGAATGATGAATTTCGTCTCTAGAGGGCTGTTGTTAAAGACTGACAGCTTATGACAGTCAGAGCGGTTACATGCACACGTATCAACATCTAAGTCGATCCAGGGCCATCTTATGGTAATAAGCTGGGAGTCTTTATCCTAGTTTGCATGCGCATTAGAAAACCAACCTCTCAAATGAAGTTCATTCCACTCTGGTACAGTAGGTGGAGACATGCACCCTTTCATGTCGGAATTTTTCCGGTTAGCTTGTAGCAACACAAATGCTGGCGGGAGTGAAGAAGGCAGAGTACAAACAGGATATGCACAATGGCTGAAGGAATGGACAACAACAACGCTGCAGCACAGTGATGGTGTTACGAGTGTTACTTTGTGGCGATGATATTATCAGAAGACCGCTAATGCTATCTCGTCACTTCCGGAATGCGAGCGTTCTATTGGTTCAGTTCGGCTGACCTGTTTACATGCAGAATGCATTCAGATTATCTGGGTGCTTCAGCCCGATTAGAACCAGTTCACCTTGAGCCAGACTAACGTGTTTACATGCATTTAAAAAAACCAAAGTGAGTCTTTTTAGGGCAATACTTTGGTTTTCTGATGCACATGTAAACACTCTGACGTATGTTTAGATTTGGCGTTAGTGGAAGGCAAGATGAACGGTTCTTTACGTGGATTTCTCATCGTTCATTTTTAAGATCTGTTTGAAAGATTCGATTCGTTCGCGATCGTCACATCACTCATTTTTACAGTTTTCTTGGATTTAAAGACTAGGCAGGTCAACACACCACTTAAAATAATCATTGTTTAAACTATTTTAAGTTGATTTAATTGGGTTGATATTGCTAAAAATATTCTGGCAGATAATTATTTCAAAGTTGCTGTTTGAATCAAGTTTAAATCAAAAAAGTAAACCTGTTTATTTTTGACAAGTCTTGTTTATTTCTAAACAAGGTTCCTTATTTTGTTTATTAACTATGATAATATCTATAGAATTCTGATCTTATGATGATTTTAAGGCTTTGCTCCAAATTATAGAGATAAAAACAAGATTTTATAAACTTCTGGACAAAAATCTTAATTTACTCCTAACTTAGAGAAGAGTGATCATAATTGTAATGCGGCAAAAACAATGATCAGCTATTTCTGTAGGTGCAGTCTTTTCCTCTCTTATGGAATATTGTGTTACTCGCAGGTTGCAGCAAGGACAGCGTGTTGATCAAACCTTCATGTAACACTAGGAGGTTGTGTGAACGTTCACTTTTAAGTCATTATGCAGGTGCATTATTCAGACTCACTTTATTGGCTCGGAAACATGACAAAACATGCAGAAAGAATGCTTGTTATAGATAATTTCTGCTTTTTAAAATGATTTTTTTCCTATTTAATTACAATTTAACATAACGGCGTCCATGGCGAGTAAAATACAAAACTGAACCACATTAGATTTTTGATGAAAAAAAACCCCAAACTGTTTAATTATAAATCACTGGTAAATATTAGTAGATGTGTGAGGATGTTAGTTGATGATAATGAATCTTTGACAACGGTGATCCTTTTGTTTCATAGATCGACTAATGATGGCTTTCATCTATAAATGAAATGTATCGTTTTTGTAGAGAGAAGCAGGTCATGTTTTAATATAATGATCAAGTTTCACTTTTTGATGGTATGTCATGGCCAAGGGGCAATCTCTGCCTTCCAAAGGGGAAGCCAACGTTGTAGTGCCCCCCTCATCCACTAGGGGCTAGCTCCAGGAAGAAGCAAGTTTCATTGATTCCCATGTTAAAAATGCCAACTTCACAGCAGAATTAAGCATGTTTACAGCCTGGTTCAAAAAATCATTTTAGGTTTAATAGATCAAGTTCACCATCATGACAACTCTGAGGGGGATGATTTTTTTTGTAACTCATTTGTTTAGATGTAATTAAAGCTTGAAATTGTGAATAATTAGGGGTGTGTCCCTATAGAGGAGAAGAGGGAAAAAAAGAATTATAGCTTGAGAAGGAGCAGGAAAAAGTCTAAATATGTTTACTACCCTGCCTCTACTCACCCTTTCTTACTACTTGAAGTGAAATATAGATATGCATATAAATTTGAACATATATACATAAATACACATGCATGTATATGCATCTGCATGCACTTACACACATTCATGTGCACACACACACACACACACACACATATGCAATGCCAGTCAGCCTACATACTATATGTCATTAAATAACAAAAGCAGCCTGTCAGACTGGCATCTTTATAATTAATATAATCTCATCCATCAGAAACTTGCTTTGTTATGAAACAGGAAGGTGAGGTAAGTCTGTGTCATGTGTGCACACCATTTCTGCCAGAATCCACAAACTTTCCACTCAAATAAAATGTCTTACCTGCAGCTGGCCTATTGTTCACCTGCAGTGGCTCAATATCATCTCTGAGTCCACAGGTACCAGGAAAAAAGAAGAAGGAGAAAAAACCTTGCAGACAGAACAAAGGAAGGTGTCAGGAGAATGGAAATGTCAAATGCAGCGAGCAGCCACTGTCGAGAGCAGAATCACACTATGGTATGCATGGCCACTCTCGGCTGCTGGATTCTAAACTAATTGTGATCCATTCCTGCCTGAAATGATTTGGAAACCATTAGAAACAAGTGGTGAAACTTGAAATGGGATTATTTGTGTTGTATCACACAGCAATTTAAGAGCCAATCAATAGACTGTGTGCTTAATCTAACTGATTTCAGGACTCGTTGTTCAGTGGATGGCTGCTGAACAGGACTGGGAGACTCACTGAACAGGAATTGGAACAAATGGGGCTCTCCTTGCAGCTCCTGATCAGCTCACCTGCTCCAGGCCAGAAACTCCTGGGTACGATGTCGGGTTTCTCTGAGTGTATTATAAAAACTCTTTAATGAATTAGTGTTTGGAACGCATAATGAAACATTTTAGTTGAATGAAGGATATATTAGCATTGTAATACAATTTAAAACTAGAACTATAAATTTAATGTGACAGTTCTGATCTTCTGAAATCGAGTTTAAAAAAATGAAAAATTAATTTAATTAACTCAGATGAGGTGAGTTAGTGTTTCAAAACCCTTGGGGAAACTCGTCTGCAAATCTTGCTCATAACTCATCACTGACTCTTGGAGCCCAGTGAGGTGCTGGTGTCAAAACATCTGGAGTCTGTCTTTAAGTGAAAGCACAGCAGGGTGCTGTGGGCTGTAGCTGATAGAACTGTTGCTTTGCAGCATGAAGATTGCATATTCAAGTCCCAGCTGCAGACTTTTGTTGTGAAGTTTATAAAAAAAAATACTTCCAAGTTATTATCTTATATCTCTTTGAGAAATGCAAACTTTTTCACTCATTCTGTTTTGTAGTATTTTTCAGCAGGTTGTTTTTAGTCAGTGCATTCACATGCAGCGTCTGAACTGATTCTAATCCAGCTGAAGTACCCAGATAATGCGGTTGCAACCCGACTTCCTCTGCATGTAAACAGCTCAGTCGAACTGATACTGGTTGGACACTCACCTTCCGGAAGTGACCAGACTGCAGAAGTAACCTCTGGTAATATCACCACAAACAGTACAGGACGTACCAAATAAGATGTGCTGCAGCGCTGCTGTTGTCCATTCCTTCAGCCATTGTGCATATCCGGTTTTTACTCCATCTGCTTCATTCCCGCCAGCGTTTCTTTACTGTTTGTGTTGCTAAAGGCTAACTGGAAGAACGCTGACATGATGGAGTGAAACAAACTTCCTTCAGGTATTCTGTTTTCTAACGCATGCACGTGTAAACTAGGATAGTTTCCTGCCATAGATCGACTTAGATGCACATGTAAAGGCACTGACTGTGTGTTCAATAACTAGGTAACAACATGCTGACTTTTATCCTTCTACTTATATTGCCATTATTAAATTAGATTTTTGTATGTTTTTGTCAGAAATGAGTAGAAATAAAAGCGTATGAACTTTTTTTTATCTACACTACAACTTGTCAGATTTTTTTATTGTGCAGTGAAAAGCTGTGAATGTGAAGAAAGGTCCTTTGGTACCAGGGACACTAGAGATGGCTGAGACATTTAAAATAATGAAAGTTGAAAAAACTGTCGTTAATTATTATTTTTAATAACAGAATCATTTACCCAAGTTATTCACTTATTACACATTTAAGGCTCATCTCAAACAACACCTGAATCTGTGAATCTGAATCTATTTGTGTTATTATGACACTTAGATGGTCTATGCTCCTCTGTTGGGCTAATTTAGTCTGTTTCTGTGTTTGATTTCATTTTCTTCCTTTTCAACCTGCCAGAGGCACAAACCCTTGTGGTGAATTTGGCACATTTCCAGGGTAAATATTTGTTCTAATTTTATTTTCACTTAAAGGAATTTTAGACATTGCAGCTGAAACCAAATGATGCCTTGGACTGGATATGATTGGAGGCATTACTGGAAGCTCGTTTCAATCCCTTAAACGTTTTATTCCTGCTGTAGTGATCAGATTAGCATACATATCAAATCTCTAGAGGGTGTTCTATGTAAAGCTTCTCTTAAACTGTCCTATAAACACTAAACAAATCAAAGAAAGTGTTTTTTCTTGGCTTTTTTATTGCCGCTGGAGTGCTCTGGACTCTGGTTGCACACAGGATCTAATCGTAGCGTCTCATTCATCATCGCATGCTATTAACACCATGAATTAGCCGATAGGATTCAATTCCCACAGTCGGTTACAGTAACCAATATTTCTGTCAGCACATCCTGCGAGGACAAATTAGGAATATATTATTGACAAAAGCTAATTTAGAGGAACATCAGGTCAGACCATTTGTCATCATTATCATTAGGAACAAGAACTGACCCATGCGGTTGCTGCGAAGCCCTAAAATAACTCGCTGCTTGTCCGTATACATTTGTTCCACCACGGTAATAAAAACATACACTTATTTAAATGAGAAACTGTATTTATGCTGACCCTGAACTGAAAATCTCAGCTGAGAAAGCCGCTGCCTATCAGAGGTGCATCCAGCTGAAAGCACCGAGGCGTGATTTCATGGACGGACACACACACACACACACACACACACACACACACACACACACAGAGCACAACAAGGACAGATCTGGACGGCGCCTGTTAAGAAAGTAAATCCCAAATCGCTCGCTGTGGCACGTAAATCTGAACGGGATGGCCCCGATTCACAATCAGCCAGAGGCAGACGGCTCTCAGCCAGTAAGCAAAGTACAAATCCACCAAACTGTGCGGCCGCATCCTCCTCCACACTAATCCCTTTTCAATCATGCACTTTTTGGATTATACCTCTATGTAATTCTTCTCAGGTATTGTTTTATAACTTAATATTATATTTCAATTTAGGCGAGCTGGGTTGTGGGTTTAGGACACGGCGCCGGATTGGATAAGCAGCAGATGGGAGCTGAGTGTCAGCGGCAGGCTGAAAGAGAACGATAAACCTCTGACTCAGAGTCAGAATGCAGCAGGTGCATAAAGGTGACAAGGATGACCCGGTTCAGTGTTTCTGAGGCACCCAGCTTTGTGGTGCCTACCTCACAGTATCTCATGTAGAAACATCTTACCTTCTGACACAGAGTTGGTCATCAAAGTAGCTGATATGTCTTGTTCTTGTGCTGCTAGCTTGAGTTCTGTCCAACACCTCTTCACAGGTTTTACCATTATTCAGCCACTTTTTAGGTACACCTTACAAGTACTGGGTTAGACCCCCTTTTATCTTCAGAACTGCTTTAATCTTTGTTTCACAGATTGAAAAAGGACATAACAGCATCACACAGTTGCATTCATGATGTCTCCCTTTCCCAAAGGTTCTGGACTGGACTGAGATCTGGTGACTGTGGCGGTCGTTGGAGTCCAGTGAACTCATGGTTATGTTCTAGAAACCAGTTGGAGATGATCTGAGCTTTGTGACATGGTGCTGGAAGTAGCATCAAAAGATGGGTCCATGTGGTCATAAAGGGATGGACATGGTCAGCAACAATACTCAGGTAGGCTGTGGTGTTGAAACCAAGTTCAGGTGGTGCTAAGAGGTCCAAAGTGGGACAGGAACATCTCCACCAAACCAATTCTCCACCCCAACCATGCTGAAGCATTGATACCAGGCAGGATGGATCCATGCTTTCATGTTGGTGACACAGAGTTCTGACCCGACATTCTGAATGTTGCAGCTGAAATCCAGACCAGGAAAGGGTTTTTCCATCTCTTCATCATGCTGTTTTCAGGTCATCTAGATCAGTGTTCCTCAACCCTGGTCCTCAGGGCACACTGTCCTACATGTTCCCATGTTGCCCTTTCAAACATCAGTGTTTCCCTGGCTGCTGCCACACACCTGACTCAAATGAATGAGTGATTAACAGGCTTCTGCAGCACTTGAAGTCCTCCTGAGGAGGCAAACTAAATCAGGTGTGCTGAAGCAGAGACATGGAAAACATGCAGGACAGTGGGCCTTGTGGACCAGGGTTGGGGAACACTGAAGTTTAAAATCACCCAGCTGCTGCCACATGATTGGTTGATATTTGCATTAGCAAGTAAGTGAATATGCGTAGCTAAAGTGACCAGTAAGAGTAAACTCACCAGATGTCTTAAACTGCATTTCACAACACAAAATCTTATTATAGTCACATCTGTATCAGGTGTAATCTGGATCAAATCTGCCTCAGTCTGTATTTCACAAACAAACACAATAAGTTGTCATTTTCTCCATAGATGCAGTGTTTTTTTTATCAGGCAGCAACAGCAGGGAAAATCACAAAATCATTAAGCAGCACGACAGAAAGTTCAGACAGACGTAAAGATTTGTTTCACTGACTGTCACAAAGCAAAATCCATCTCCTGATTTCTCTTTTCCCATCATACTGACCCAACAATAAGTTCATAATGCAGTATGGCAACGTATGAGAGTGTAGAGAAAAAAGGAACAGTGAGACGATGTTCTGAAGTATGACATGTTTGATGGGGCTAAAGAAGATAAACGTGGTCGTTTGGTTAGTTTTAGGCAGCAGAAGAGGTCTGAGGTTTTACCTGATTCCCTGATAGTTGCACAGCATTCCAAATCCTCAGGAATGTGACCAAAACCTTTAGCATGTGGCCCAGAACAGCAGATGTTCTAACAACCCTCAGGAAAGCATCAGGGCTTAAATCTGAAATATAAAGATTTTACTACAGATTGGTATTCTGCCTTATTTAAGTTTGAATTGATTTAACTGTTTTGGAGGACAAATCAAATGTCTTCCATGGGATAAAACAATCAGTTTCCCTGGCGATCATGAGAACCTTCACTAGGCTTACAGATGTAAAAACGACATCGGTAGGTTTAAGAAAACACAATTAGCTTTAAAAGCAACACTTTTAGAACATCTGCTGGGAGCCTAATTCTGTGGTGTTGATTTTCCTACCTAGTATCATGTCTCAGACAGGTAAACATTATAGTCCTGAATAGTCTATGGGTTTTTGAACAAGGAACTTCTCACCAGTCATAGAAAACACTTTGATTGACCTCAGTTAGGAGAAATAGAGTCCTGACTGAATTCATGATTTTTTATTTCCTTTTAAAACCAACTTCAATCTCAGATATTTCCTACAGGTTCATGCAAACACATTAATCTTTTGCTTTGTAGTCAGTTTTTTATCATTTGACTGATTCGGCAGAAATTACTGCTGCAAAAATCACAAATTATAAATAAAAAGTTTACATTGTGTTCACATGAAACACCATGAAAGTATACCAGTAAGACGACAATGATCTTCTCCCTGCTGTAACTAGCCTTTAGCACATCAATCTGTAGAATGAAACTATCCAAAGAGCTTTCTACAAACAGGTGAGGTAGTAATGTTGATGTTTATGTGACTTAATTATAACCTATAAATAAAATCAAAACAAGAAACTTATAACATTTAGTTGTGTTCCTGAGGTTTTATTTATTTATGAGATGATCATTACTGGTATCCACATCCAGCTGTCCAGTTTTATAAGAACACATGGTTTGTGCTTTTATCTAGTTTTGTTCTTTTTTCCACATTGAACTTGAGACTTCCTTCTATCCTCTCTCAATGACATAGCTGCAATTACACCACACAAAGCCCTCTGAGCCCAGTATAAATGCAGTATTTTTATGATTAATCTCCCCTCCCTCCCCCTCACCCCTCTCCCCCACCTTCTCCACTAACTAATACGTTCTTCCGGATAAAGGCAACCTTACCCTCCATTGAACAGGCGCAAAAATTCAATACCTCTGCGCCTGGCGTCCGCCCGACAGAGATGTGCAAACCCAGCTTCGCCCATCAATCTTCTAATAACCATTAGATATGACAGGAAGAGGGAAGAAGTTAACAATATGCACGAGTGGAGGGGAGATACTGGGAAACCGAGCCATGTGATCAGGGGTGTCTCAATCACAGACCCATCGACTGAACCTGCTGATAAATTCTGCATCCAGACATCCACCCCCCGACCCGTTGATGACCTCTAACAAGTCTCGTTCTTATATGCCGTTTATTTGTGTTCAAGTTCTTCAGGATTTCAAAGTTTAGGCTCCATGTTCTGCAAGAGCTTTGTGTTTTTGAGGCCTCAAAGGAAAAAAAAGAAAGAAAGGAGCTTAACAGTCTGAAGATGAGCTTCAGAAATGTATTGTGAGTGAACATTTTATAGGGTCTTTGTGTCGAGTCAATAAAAGGGAATTAAATGTGCTCTTTGGTAGCCTTGCACTGCTCTCTCCCCCTTTTCTCGTGGCTGAGTGAATTAGAAAAAGGAGGTTCATGTCAGCCGAGTCGCCCTTGGGCTCACAGAAGGGGGGGGGGGGTCTCCACAGCTCAGCTCGTCTGCTCTCCATCCTTAACCCCTCCACCATCACAGGTAAAAATGAACTGAGCTGAGATCTGAACTCTGAGCTATAAAACAAGACGACCTTGTTAGCGTGTGCTTGACTTGACGTGTTCATTGATTTGCAACAATGACTCTGAGGTTTCTAGGTTTGGATCATTTGTGCAGCTTCTTCTATAAATGTTTCTGTTTTGACTAATCTGATGGTTTAAAAAAATATCTACATTAAGATAAACAAAGGTCCTGATTTTTTTTCAGACATTTTTTTTTATTGTGAAACTTTTGCTGGGTCTAATAAAAAAACACTGCTCAGATTTAGATCAGGGGGGCCTTTCATCTCAACCACACCTCTCCAGGTCTCACTGGTGTTGCCCACGTGAGCATGGAAGACCCCTAGCAGAATGAGGGCATCACTGGAAGGAGTGCTCCGGCACCCCCTCCAGGGACTCCAAAAAGGGTGGGTAGTCTGAGCTGCAGTTTGGTGCATAAGCACAAAAAACAGTCAGGACCCATCCCACAGCTAGGCAGAGGGAGGCTATCCTCTTGTTCACCAGGGTAAACTCCAACACAAGCACCAAGATGGGGGGCAACTAGTATGCCCACCCTTGCACCTCTCAGTGGGGACAACACTAGAGTGGTAGAAAGTCCAACCCCTCTCAAGGAAACTGGTTTCAGAGTCAGAGCCAACCTCATACACCAACTCAGGCTCTTTCCCCACCATAGAGGTGACATTACACATACAAAGAGCCAGCATTTGTAGTCGAGGATCAGACTGCCAAGGTTCCCGCCTTCAGCCATTACCCATCTCACATTGCACCTGATCCCTTTGGCCCCTCCCATGAGTGGTGAGCCTATGAGAACGGGGACCCATTTCCTCTTAGGGTTGTGCCCGGCCAGGCTCCATGGGTGAAAGTCCGGCCACCAGGCGCTCACCAGCATGCTCCACCTCCAGGTCTGGCTCCAGAGGGGGGCCCCGGTGACCCACGTCTGGGCAAGGGAACACTGCTTCCATTTATTGAACTCGTCATAAGGGGTCTTTGGCCTGCACCTTGTCTAATCCCTCACCGTACCAAAGGCAAAAAGCCTCAGGCAACTTAGCTCCTAGGATCATTGGGACACTCAAACCCCTACACCATGGCAGCCCAGGGAGGGAGCACATTTCTAATTTTACCAAATATTTTTCTGATTTAGATATAACTAAAACTATTTTGTTTCTGATTGGTGACATGGGCTCCATGGTAATGTGGTTGGCAGCATTGTAGCCTAGCAAGATGTTTCTGGTTCATCTCCTGACTAAGACCATCCCAAATGGACTTTGCATGTTTGCATATTCTCCAGTTTCCTCCCACAGACTAAAAACATGCTAACTGACTGATTAGCCCTGAGAGTGAATAATTGTTGTATGGATATGTCCACAATGCAGGTCTTAATGCTCAATTCTGACTTTTCTCTGAGATTAGATCTTTTTTTGGAATTATTCACATTAGAATGCATCCACCACCAGACTTCAGTGTGAAAAGTCTGTAGCCCTGAAGTGACCCACATGCATAAAAGAGATGACGTCACATGCAGCAGATTGTGTTTACACAAGTAAATATGGATGCTAGCAGCCAGCGAATATGCGTGTGTGCAGGCCTGCATGAGTGTGTGTGTGCATGTGTGTGTGTGAGAGTTCTGAAGTTGTGCAATCTGAGTCGACAAAATTATAACCTGGAGATAAAGAGAAGCTTACTTTACTCATTGCTTACATGTGATCTTGTTGCTGCTCCGGTGAGGCAGAAGTTGAATGAAAAAGTCACATGACGGTTCAACCTGAGGTCACTTAGAAAATCATCACATTTGTATCTGGTTTAGGACCTCGTAAAGTGACCTGGGTCTGATCTGAAAAGATCAAATTGTGTTGTTCAACCTGTCAAAAAAACAAAACAAAACAGAAATGGGTCATGGGGGTTGAGGGGGGGGGGGGTTTCAGATTTGGACAGCCTGTGTCCCTATGAGGGACTGTTGACTTTTGCAGCTGCAGCCCCACCTTTCACCCAGTGACCAGTAGACACTAGCTCTCTTTAGACCCTCAAGAAGACAATAAATGGAAGAAATATCAGTAATAAAAGATATTTTTGCTCAAAAATAAAATAAAAGTTTGTGTTTGCCTACCTGGTGCTAAACTCTGTGTCAGTTGGTTCCTGGGTGTTTGAATTGTTAATGATTGGAACTGAATATACCTGAAAGGTGATTTTGGCAAAAAGTACAACATAAGAAAAATAATTAAACTAATTTTAAAATTTAGTTTATATTGGAAAATCAAGTATTAACTGATTAAATAAAGCTCATCTCTGCCTTTAGCTGATAGTTCAGAATGAACTTAGTTTGACCACTCAGAGAGAAATGTGATTTTTTTCCCACATTGATGACCTCACCAAGACTCCATCCAGCATTCCCAAACTCCTCTGATGTCAGGTTTAATTATGATCACGTGGTGATTAAACAGCAGATTTCCATAAACATTCCTGGGTGGAAAAGCAAGTTTTGAACCTCTAAATGACGACTTTGAACATGTTTTTCCTCCTGCATCCAGCTGCTGAGCGCGGGCTTCAGCAAAGACTTCAGGTGAAAGTCAACTGTCAAATCCTCACCGCCTCATTGTGTCTGAGAGCAGCGCGTCTGGTCACTCTGCTGTCTCAAATCACGCACTCGGACTCCTTTCATCCTCTTCACAAGCTGCTTTATTTTCACCATCTTTTGAAAATACCTACACAGCAGGATTCCTTCCTGTAAAGCCTCCACCCGAGAGCGTTCCGCCCGAGGTGACGTTACTGGAACCGGGAGTTCTCCGATCCCCGGGAGCGACACCAGCCGCTAAATCCTCCGGCTCCGTCCCTGCTCCGCGCCAAAGATGTCCCGTCTCAAAGCGGATTTACGGCAACAGGCTCCAACATCCCGACCGCACGATGCGCTACGAGCCAATTAAGGTGAGAGGCTGGTGGAAAAAGATCTTTTGGTTTGAATTAACCGGACGGTGCAGGATGAGGGTGCGTAAACTTTGGAAGCGACGCGCTCAGACTGGGCACCCAAATTGCGCTTTGAGATTAGAGGCATGTTGAGAACAGGCGCGCTTGTTTTGGTTTTATCTCTGTGTGTTTTCATTCAACACGTCACGTTTTCTCTTTAGGAATGAATAAGAATAACAGAAAGCAGAAAATCGCAGAAGAAACACTTTTTTTAGAGGAGTGCAATATCCATCTGCAAATGTCTGCTTTAAAAACACGCAGAATTAATTCCCACACCTCAGGTTAAAGTGATTTGCTTTTGCTCTCGCTTGAAAACTGCTGCCAATCTTCCTACAACCCGTAATATCTCTTTTACGCATGAAACGCGCTCCTTTTCCTCTTGGGATTACGCACAGGTACCTGCATGCGGAGGCGACAGGAGGCCCTTCCGGCCTTACAGGAAAGATGGACGGAATGTTATTTGAACCTTCAACATAATTTCCTCTCACTCTAGAGTCAGTAGAGGTTTGGTCAAAGCATTTTTCAGTCAGGCGTTAAACGTGAACTTGATGTAAAAGTTCTGATTTTAAACTGAAAGAAGTTATATAAAATCTTCATTTTTTATTTAATCACAGATAACGTAAAATGTTTATTTCCATTTGTGCAATTTACACAATAATTCTGAAGAAACCTACACTTTTTTCAAATTTGAACAAAACGTTTAATATTTACGCACATTTCAATCCAGGTTACTAATAAAAGTGCCACATTTGATTCATTCAAGCGTAATCGTCAGCTTTTTACTTCAAAATTGAAGTTTTTTTGAAGTTTTTGTGCAGTTTTTCACAACATCTTTGTCTGGAATTCCTTGGAGGCTCAACTTACGCACGCATTAGTTGGGAATTTTTCCTCCAACTCCTCCCTTTAGAGTTCGTCCCGAAAGAGGATGATGCTGACTGTGAGGGGGGGGGGGGGGGGGGGGGGGGGGGGGGGGTGGGAGACGTGCTGGAGGGGTGGGGAGAAAGACCATAGGTGTGCGCGCGCGCGTGTGGAGAGAACAAGCTGAGTGTGCTTCTTATCTAATAGAGCCTGGGAGCGCATTATCTCCCCCTGTCATCTCCGTCTGCGCGCCTGGTGCTCCGCCGCGTGCCGGGGAGACGGCCGGGAGAAGATGCGTTGATGTGAGCGGATCTCCTCAGCAGCAGCCGAGACTAATTGGTGTGATTCATGTCCCCGTTGAGTGTCTGAGACTCACTCACAGCCGGGGAGGAGAGGCTCAGCACGCAGGGGTGTTCGGGGATGAAGGACTTCTGAACAGGACGGAAAGAAAAGGATTGGCTTCAGGGTAAAGTTTCTCCTGCTGAAGAGGGATTTTTTTTGTGCGCGCGGACATCACTTGACGCCCTGATGGAATGCCACTTGGGAGAGAGAGGATGATGGACACTTTGACACGGCAGCTCTTGCGCAAAAACCCTTCCGTCTCTTCCAGGCGCGGTGCGGCTGCTGACCGAGCCCCCCCAGGACCGTGATCGCTCATTTGTTTTGAAGTGGCAGGAGGAGAAAAAAATCCGGTTCTTGATTGAAAACAAGAAGAAGAGTGAAAGGTGTGGGGGGGATGGTGCGCGCACAGCGATTCTTCCAATGGACCGACGTGCGCACTCATCACATTCCCGTCCAGGAGCGCACCTTAAAGAGCTTCATCCTTCATTCAGGTCCACGCCGCGGCTCGGGACTTGTTGAGCGGCTCTGAGGGGAGCAACCGGTCCGAGAAGACCGGGATTCCAGACACGTAAGTTCTTCATCTTTGCTCATAAAGTTTGAAGGGAATCGCTCATCATTTTGGTCCATGAGGAGAAAGTTTCCTGCCTGCATTTATGAGCTGATCAGAAGGAGACACAGCCTTGTAGGGATGAGACAACCTGGATGCATTGCGGGACATTTTTAGGAGTCGCCCCCTTGTGGAACCAGATGAGTCATAATTACATTTGTGTCATGCTTGGCCTAGAACAGCCTGGTCCAACTGGTCCACGCGAAGGTTTTCATTTAGGGCGGCTTTGTGCAAATACAGCAGGTCTACAGGCAGGGATGTATGGGGTGTAGATGATAAAGTAATAAATAAAGAAATGATCTATTTTATCATTTACCTCCTTGGGAGTGAAGTTTATTTTTGTTATTTAAGAATGGACCAGTGATGTCAACATGTTCCAACAAAAATCCAAATAATAAATTCAGGCCAATCTAAATACATAAAATTACAATTAAATGTTAAAACCTTATTTAATTGTACCAATTTCAAAATAAACATTGAGCTAGCCTGAGAATTTAGACAGCTGTAAACTGGAAGTAGCTTACCAAAATAAAAGCATGATGAACAGATCCCCTGTGGTATCAGAGTCCATTGGCTGATTAGGATCGCCTGTTTTATTGTTTCTGACTGCATCTCTTATTACATAGAGAAATGATCCATGGTTAACAAGATCATACCATCAGTAGGACTGGGACTTTATAGGTCATCTCATCTCCATAGTACTTCCATTATATTGCAGTTGCAATTTGCATTTTATCTAAATAACTTTTAAATATTTGAACATAATTATAATTAGAAACTAATTGTGTTAAACATTGATGTAAATTCTTCAGCACATTACTTTACAAAGTGTCTCATTAATATCTGGCTCAGCTCCTCTTGGATTTTAAGCCTATTGAAGATTTAAACTATACAATTCTTACCATTAAAAAAACTCCTAACAGCTCACAGGATAACTGATATTTACAGTTTAACCAGTGATCAGTGATTACTCAGAGTTCCAAATCTTTAAAGTGTGTTTTACCATCCTTCCTTGATCTTGTGTAATATTTGTTTAAAGCAGCTTTACACTGTGCCCACCAAGGTTTTATCCCAATGTTCTCACCATGTGAGAGCCACGCTATCTGGGAGTGTGTGGACACTTTCAGGATCCAGATATGTCACTGCGGTTGCGGAATAATGTGCCGGCGGCCTTTTAGGAAAAGTGTGTTTTAATAATGCATAAGATGTTCCTGTGTCGCGGAGGGAAGCATGCATGGTGGCGAGGAGGAGAGGGAGAGGCGTGATTCTGCCTCGATGTCTCATTGGATGCCCTGTGAGCTGCTCTCTGCAAGTGTGTGTCCGTGTGTGTGTTTGGAGTAACTGGCGCCCAAGGGGGTTCAGCTCGACTCGGGGCAGAGTCGTCGCAGTCAGCCTGTCAGAAGGGCTGCCCTCACATCGTGCATGGATGGCGGCGAGGCAGTGCTGTGGCAGACGCAGCTGGTGGAGGCGAGTGGAGCCCGTCTTCAGCAGAGGTCTGACATGTCTCAGAGAGGTTGATGAAGTCATGTCCTGGGGGCTGGATGGCTTTTTTTTCCCACTTCTACTTAAAACGAGGATGAAATTTGTGCAGGAAAATGTTAAAATTCAGGTTGAGAAACTTGTTGAGTCTCGTTATTTGCAGCATGTTTTACAGAAATGGGTTTATCATCAGCAGGGGGGGTGCACAAAAGCTGCAGAGCTGGTCCAGATTCTGTCAAATGGCTTTACTCACCCTTGAGCAGACATTTCCATCCGACTTCCTCTGAATCAGCCCACATTTCTTTGACACAGTCACTTATCCGGCCGTCAGCACTCCTACCATTTGCTACCTGTCATCATTATTAAAAGATAACAAGTCTGCCAATTGAAGGCGGCATCATCAGAAGCAGGAAAAGAGTGCTAAGTGATGAAGATGAGCCCCGGGAATGTCTCATAGGCGAGCTCGGCGTCCCACGGCAGAGCTGGCTGTCATGTTTGCAGGGCCGCATTCCAATCTTTGTATGTTTATTCATGAGGACGGGCAATGGCCCTATTGGCAGCCTGTTAACAGCCAAGATTTGGAATTCTGGGCAGAGAAAGCTGGTGAGTAAAGCAAAGAGAGCAGGCAGGAGGCTTTTTTTTCCTTTCCTCTTTTTTCCCTGGACCAGCTTCTATCTTTATCTATCTTTCATCTGTTTCTGACTGTCTGCCCTCCCGTCTTCCTCCCCTCCTCTCTCCTCTGCTCTTGTTGCTCTTTCGGATGAAGAACTGGTAGGGAATATGAAACAGGTGGACTGAAAAAAAGATGAAAGTGGGAAGAGACAGGACAGACACGGGTTCAGATATTGCCCTTGAAAGTGCATAAAATGTGTGAAATTAAAAATGAAAAGTGGAAAAATGCTCCAGATATCAGCAGTGGGCATGTAATTATTCCACCTTACTCCTGCCTAAACGTACGCTTTAAAGTCAGAGTCTGCAGGTTTTACAGTTTTAAAGTTATGTGGCAGGTGGGTGTTGGCCCCTCAGGGCCACCGTAGATGATCTGATAGAGATTACATTATGAAAATTTGGTGTTTTTTGTTCATAATGAAGCAAAAATGCTGTTTGCAGTAGCTGGGATCAGTCAGAGAGACCTAACAGCAACTGAATGAGAAAAATCAGCGAGTGGAATGAAAGTGGACAGATAAAGAGCAATCTTTAGTAAAGAAAAATGAGAAAAAAAGATAGTTCAGCCAAAAGGTTTCCCCTCATTAGTTGCTCTGCTGACATGATTTACAAGAGACTCCCCTCAGAGGTAAAGAGCAGCTCTTTTTTCTGGTGATTCGGAGAAACGCTCAGTCATGCTCGAGTGGCCTCAGGGATGAAATGGAAGCAGACTCTGGGGGGGTTCTCAGCCCCCGAGGCAAGCGAGCGGTCAGATCTGAAGTCTGGCTGCTTAAAGGTAGAGCGGTGACCTCATAGGCTCAAGCACCCATCCCAGTTCCACCTGGCCCTCTAAAAGATTCATGTGTTTATATAAAAGCTTCAAGGTTGCAGCTCAGGCAGGTTTAAATCGTCGGTCTCTGTTTGTTTCAGGCAACCAGGCCGACTGGCTACGGTTGAAAAGGCCTCTGTGCGTGTTCTAGCAGTGCTTATGCAGTGTTTTAACTCTGTATGAGGAGAGGGACAAAATATTGTCAGGACTAAATTATCGACCTTTTGATGTAGCAAAGAACCAATGCCGCACTAACACTTTAGGAAACAAATTAGATCTTTTTGAAAAAAAAAATGGAGATTTATGCCAAATTGGGAGGCCCCCCAAATGTCACGGACATGTTTAATTTAAGAAAACGATTATAAACTGCTTACTGGTTTTCAAGGATGGCTGATTTCACACTAAACATCAAAGCTTTTCCTTTCAAGAAAGTAGAAATCAGTTTGTTTTAACGTCTATATCAGAAACATTCTACTGGTGTTAGCTAAGTGCTTTTGTTTTCCAAGCTTTGTTACCCAAAAAGTTACCTGAAATTGTCCTGATGTGCTTTAATTCCTTCATTTTCCCACAGTTTTTCTACATTAAAAATCTGAAGTGTTGCATAAAAGCATGACATTTCCACCACCGTGATTAAACATGACATCACACCATTGCTGTAGAAGAAAATAGATGGGATTACAATCTTCTGACCTGCATCACAAAGCCAATTGTCTAACAGAACTGATTACCAAACCAAAAATTCCCTTTAGTGCAGTGACAGGTGTAGTATCCTTAAATCATCTAAATGTTTTTATGTTGCAAAAGTTGGACAAGAAACATCTTTCCAAAGTTGTGAAAACTGGGTGAAGGTAAATGGTACCTGGTCACGGAGAATATGCATGCTCAGTCTGAAAATCCTATTGATTGATTTCAAGAACAAGTTCACTGAGAAACAGTTTTTTACTTGTTATTTATGAAATATGATCAGTCACTTTGAGTTTGACATGCAGGCTAAATGTGAGAATAGTCTTCAACACCTATTTGCTGCATTAGCTGCTCAAAGAAAATGGACTCAGATTAGAAAAGCCAGTGAGATCTATGTCACATTGTCAAATTAGCATTAATAGACTCACCCATCTTGGCTCGCAACAGGGAAGGCTGTTGTTGATTTAGCGTGCAGGAAACAGCAAGGAACATCTCAGCTGGTAGAAGCTAACCGTTAGCATTAGCACCTCCACAACACGGCAGAGCTCCTTCAGACTTGTGTTATTTGTAGAGATAAAATATCAACGATGCAGAGCAAACTGAGTCAGTGGTAGAGTCGCGTTGCTGTTAGCCAATCAGAGGAGAGATGTCCGGATATCAGGCAATATAACTCCAAATCCTGCCGTCTTCTGCTCACCTCTGCTCTGGCTAATTCTAGTTCCTGAAACAGGAGCGCCAGAGCTTTCCCCCCCACAGAAATCAACTCACAAGGCATTCATGTATACTACAGACCACTGCACATGTTGACAAAACAAGTGGACTTGGTCTTTAAAATCTTGAGTATTTAAACAGATAAATCTTTATATGAAATATTTCCTGATTTTTTCCGTGGAAACCTTGAATGCATGTTATCGTTTTTTTTCCCCCATCAGGCAGAACCTAGTGAAACCGTGACAGGAATGTCATCATGTCTGCGGGACGAGGAGGAGTTTTAAGTCATGAACTCTTTGTGTGTTTGTTCCTTTATGTTTTTGTCACATCGTTTTCCTACTTCTATAAAGTTTTTCATCATGTCATTGAACTTTGTTCCACAATTCCGCTCTTTTCTTCCTGAATGTTTATGTGCATCGCAGGTGGTCTTTTTTTTGAGGCTTGCCAGGGGTTCACACATCCTGGTGAATCCTCTGAGGCTCCGCTCACAAAGTCTTCTCATGACTGTTGACAAAGAACCGTACGCTGGAGACTCTTGACTTGATGTGCATTTAGAAAGAAGTTTGTCTACTCTGTTCCAACTATTTTGTCTTTTTTTAACCACCTTTTAGAAACTTATTGCCTGTTTCCTCTACACAGTTGCTTTTCTATTTTATCACCTTAAATGCATCAACTTTCAATGCAAAATCACCCTCTTTTCAAATGTTAGCTTGCTAAATGTAAGTTATCCTAATGAAACCTTGATTGACAGCAAACCATAATCACAATAGTGGTCAATATTGAAATCACTATTTTTCAGCACAATTACCCTGAGTTGATAAACAGTATCCATGAAGATACCAGCTAGTTTAACTCTGTCTTGTACTTACATAAAAAACAGATAAAGTGCTGCTACAAAAGCAGAGAAGAGCTGCCACGGCAGCCTGGATGTCCAAACAGGAAGTTGGTGGACATAAAAATGCATTCTATCAGATTTGTTGGTACCCAGAAAAAGAACAGTACAGAAAAATACCAGTGAATGCTGTTCCACAGAGTAATCAGGGATCATAACTGAAAATGACAGTCTATGTTTTGGCATTCATCACAAGCTGCAGCATTTTGCACAGATTTTCTATTTTTTCTTGTGTTGAACTTTTTAAAAGCACCACCAGAAGATGAGTTTAGTCTTCAGAAGGGGCAAAAGTGCACATCATTTGGAAGGACAAAACAAAAATAAGAACATGTTTGTAAAGCAGAACGAGACAAAATGATTTTAATATTTTTTTAGTCAACTGTCTTGATTTGGGGATTATTTGGAGCTAAAATTAAAATACAGATTTGATCAAAACCACGGCCCTAGTCCAATGCTAATTTTGTTCTGGTCCCTTCTCTTTAGCTGCTGATGGATGCTTGACTATTGGTTGCAGGTGTAGTAAAAACAGTTATGTGTTGTTGAAGTCCTCCATTAAAGATCGCTTAGCGTTGTATCTGTCAACCTATTACAAAATCATCAGTAACAGAAGGAATGAGTTGTGCGGTCAACATGGCAGAAATGCTTATACTGAAATACACCATGCTTCCAAAAGTACCCACCTTAACCAGCAGGTGGTCATTAAAGAGAGAATAATACAGTAGCAGGAATGGCAGTAGAAGAAGAGTTTATATGTGCAAATGTAACAATTTAAAATAGCATTTTTCCGGTTTAGCAGTTTTGCTGCACATATCTACTCCCTGCTATACCTTATCTGTAAGCTTTTAACGTCCAACTCTAATGTTAATATTAGATCTTCCCAAAAAGATTAAGCTATACACGTAATTAAGCTTGAAAAAATAATTCACAATAATGGAAAATGATTATTATTTGTTAAAAGTTACATTTTTGTGGGAGAAAACCTACTATACTGAATGTGTTCATGACTATGACTACCATGCAGAATATCTGTGCCTTCGTCCTCCGAGCTCCGGTCCTCTGATGTCCTCAGACCTTGATCGATGGTTGGAGGAAGAAGCCCGGCATAAAATAAAACCTTTTTTTACTTAGAATTCACGTCCAGACTTCATCCATCTGCTCTCCATTTCCTTCCCTCACCTCGTCTCCTCGGGGCGACGGGGGGTTATAGGCAGGGGAGTAATGAGGGGAAGGGGGCCGCTGTGGCCAGGATGGCGGAGTCGTTACAACCCAGCTTTTGTGATTGTATTGCTTGTTATCGAAGCTCTCACCAGTGCTTGTTGTCTCATTATCCGTGACTTGAACTGCTTTTTGTCAAGAGGCTGCATGTGAAGCACGCACACACACTCACACACACTCACGCGGCGCGACCATGTCTTTAGTCTCCTTCTTAACACGGTAATATTATGTCTCTTAATGGGAACAGGGAGCTCTGTGCCAAGAGTTCCTCTGGATAATTGGCTGCTTCCTCACCTGCTGACATCTCCCCCATTGACATTCTTACATTTTACATTTAAGGTGCTTCATTTCTTCTCCTCATTGAACCCCCCACCCCCACCCCCACATCCACCACCACCAGTCTTCTGACTTACAATACTTACACTTGCCTTTTGTCTTGTACTAAATCTACATTTTCATCTTCTGCTAAATTTAATCCCGACTGCCGATGAAAACCGTAGAAAATTCTCATTGTCATTCATGCAATGGACTTTTTCCTTTCTGCTATGAATGAAGAGACATTTTCTCATTTCATCTGAGCGGGACTCTGGCAATAAGGAGGAATTTGAGAAAATATGAGGGAATATTTTTACTAATCTTATCTTGTGATGTTTCAGAACACCTCACTTTTCCAAAGTTCTTCTGCCTAACTTTTAGTTTCTGATAAATCTTTTGCTACTTTACACTGAGGGCTTCGTTTTAGTCATTGCTTAAAATAATGATTCACATCTAATCTAATCTAATTTGGTTAGAATTTGCATCAGAGGCACTGTACAGCAGGAGGAGTTATTCTCTGATGTCAGAAGGTTTTATTTGATCAGCCTGCAAACTCTGATTCAAATGCATAAAGGTATCTATAAGGCTGTTCCTTTTATCTCTGGTCTGCATCATTCACTCTTAATCAGACTGATGTTTCATAGCAGGAAACCGTCTCATAGCTCGAGCCGTGGCCTTGACTATCAGGCTCACCGCTGAAACATAAAAGCTGTGGATAACTTCATTTAAAAAGGTCAACTGCAAGTCTAAATGTAAAAGTCGCTAATAAAATAAGCTGTAAAAAGTAAGAAATTAACACTAATGTGGTGTTTAGGATAGATTCTGAGATAAATTATGATGGCATAAAGGGTAAAGCAAAGCCACAGCACACAGTGGCTGCAACCTGGATGGGCTGGTAGTTAGAAATGGAGGATGTATGAGATAAATGACTAAATAATATGAGCAGCACTTGATTCTGTTCATTTTAGGCTAAAAAAAGAATACCGGTATGCAATAGGGAAATGTCACTTTATTTTAGCAACTTGAAACTTTTTTCATTTTGAAAGTTAAACATTTATTTTAGAATAAAATTTAAATAACTGCTTATTAATAAGAGATAAAACCAAAAACTACATTCTACATTTGATGACAGGGCTGTTCAAGCCTGGAGGACCGCCCGCATGTTTTAGCCCTTCTCCTGCTCCAATGACCAAATCAGCTCTTCAGCATGTCCCAAAGTTCTTCAGGTGCCTGTAATTACAACCAGGTGTGTTGTAGGAGAACATGTAATAGATAAGTAGTGGTCCCTGAGGACCAGGATGAAACACTCTATTCTATTACTTGTCAATGTCTGAATTTGGAGCAGAACTGGTCTGATGTCATGACTATGACCTCATCATGCCATCAGCATTAGCATTTAGCCTGTAGCTACTTCCTGTTTTTGTCTGATGGAGTCGTGACAGTGTGGGGCCCAAAGCTTGATGTGATCACGGTTGTGTGTGTGCGTGCATGTGTGTGTGATATTTTTGTCTTGGGAAAGTGCTGCTGATGTGTAAAGCACAAGTGAATACAGCTTGGGTTAAAGGACTTGAAGCAGTTTTCTCATCACACACTCTTAGGAATATGGCCAAATATTCCCATCTTCACTGTCAGATCTGAGGAATTGTTCAGGTGCCTTTCAGGACACTTCCAGGAGAGTTTTATCTGTCGTTTAGGGGTGGGAACATCTTCTATGTGGCCACTCGAAAGGCAAAATCACCGGAGAGTTTTGCACCGACCAAAACTTTGGAATATTGGCTTTGTAGATCCCTGATCTGGAAGATTTCAGTCTGACTTGGCCTTGGCAGATACATCTATGAGGTGTGTTAGCTGTTGCAAAACCTTCTTTAGTCAAAGAGTATGTTGGTACTTATGGGTGTTTTTATATCTATACTGAGAGCCTAGTGTAGAAGTTGTAGCCTCTAGATCAGAGCCGTCAATTCATAAATTAGATATAAAACTCAGTGACTATTAAATGTTTCTCTATTATGCCATAAAGCAGTCCCAGATGTTTATTTTTAATGACACAGAATAATTTAATGAAATAAAAAAGATAACATTTAGTTTGAAACATTAATATCAGTCTTTTATGATAAATAAATCACTGCGGGGCCCCGTGATGGACTGGAGACATGTCCAGGGTGTCCCCCGCCTCTCATCTGAGCACTGCTGGAGATAGGCACCAGCTTCCTGTGATCCTAGTGAGAATGAAGAAGTTTAGATGATTTATAGATGGATGGAAATCACTGCAGTACATGTTTCCATATTTGTACAGAACTTTATATTTCTTGGTGCTGAAGTGAGAAGAGCGTCAGGCTCGATACCTCTGGGTGTGATGAAGGGCTGGTGTGAAAGCAGCAGGATCTCGTTTACCCTGATGGCCTCGCGCACTGATTTTCTGTTTCAATGGACAACAAACACCACCATGGCACCTCCTACTTGGACTCATCCAACTTTCTTTTTACGCGTCCCCCTCGCTGCGGCCCCAGCTAATGTTTTCTCAGTGTCAGGATCTATTCCCATATTGGGCAAGATTACTCACCCTCGCTCTTCTTCTGTTTCTCTGCAGCTTCAGATCATCACGCGGGACATGGGCCATGATTGACAGCCAGGAGAGCTGAGGAGACCTGCCAGTCACTTTCCTATCAGCGTGTCAGAGGGCTATCTCCTGCTCGGCTCCCCTGCTTCCTCTTCCCACGGTCCTCTCCTCTCATCTTTGGACTGGTAACCTCGCACCTCTCTAGGTTCTCAAAAAAGACAGACGAAAACAGAAGAGGTCTCGTCTAAGCCGACTCATGCTCCCCCTGAAGGGAGTCTGATATGCCTCCTCATTACATTTGAGTGAGCGGACAAAGCTGGGAGAAGAAGAGTAATACCTCGTTTGGACACCTTCAAAAGGAGACACAGCTCCATCACAAGGAGCTGAGAGAGGAGCAGCCATGCGTTTCCAGTTGGCGTTGATGTTGCAGGCGATCTGGACTGGCATTTGCCACGCCGCCATGCAGAATTACCCTGCAGCTTGGGGCCACTATGATGTGTGCAAGTCCCAGGTCTACTCAGATGAAGGTTTAACCTGGGACTACATGGCCTGCCAGCCAGAAGCAGCAGATATGACCCAGTTCCTGAAGGTGACCCTGGATCCCCCCAACATCACCTGTGGAGACCCTCCAGAGACGTACTGTGCCCTGGTGAGTACATAGAAAACTCTTATCCACTCTTGAAGGTATCTTTTCTTGAGTAGCGTTCATCTGCTCGCTTCGCTCTGACCCCAGCAGCCATGACAAACACTCTGAAATGCCTGTATGACTCAGATATGTGACTGTGTCTGAAGGAATGGAGGCTTATGCCCACTGACGTTATGTTTTAGAGAGCGGTTTCTCTGTGTGCACTACAAACACAATCTCATGTGTTGTTGATGTCACAGAAAAACAGGAATTTTACCTCATTTCCACATGCACAAAAATAAAACGTAGGATTGATGAAGAGTTTTTGTTGAGGAATGCTTAACGCTATAGTGATTGGCTTTGATTCAAGAAGAAAAGAATACAAGGATGTGAGTTCCTGATTGTCAGTTTTATACCAGAGACAGATTAGATGAGAACTTTTTGGTTTAAGATGATCAACTTGATGATTAAAATGTTTTTTAAGTTCTTTCATTTAAGTTGCATGTGTTGCTGCATCACATCAATGCTGAGAAATGCTTTCTCTTGTCAAATGTTTATGATCTATTAAAATAAGGTTTTAGGTTAAGGAGGATTGTGCATAATTTTAAAATTTTAAAGGGTGTGCATTGATTTTAAATACATTTATTAACATAGTGGAAGACACTGAAATGACCTCCAGTGGCTGGCTCCAGTGTAAGTTTCAAGCCCCTCCCCCTTTACGTGAACTGATTTGATATTTTATTGACTAAAAACAAAAATACAGCTGAGACCATTTTTATCCTGGTGCTGACTCTTGTTGGTCCACATGTTTTTTTCTGATGCATGTTCAAATATTGATTTTCCAATGTTTTTAGTTGTCATGAGTTATTTGAAAACACCAGGGGCCTCATTTATCAAACGTTCGTAGAAACGTTCCCTCCTACGGATGAAATTTAGAATGTGTGTACGAACAGTCAATGTCCTGATTTATGAAACATGCGGTGGCCTCTCGTACGCACGTTCCTCCGCAATCATCTGATGATAAATCCCACCTGTGCGCACCCAGGCGCTCGTGCCCGTTTACCGTCATTTACATACAGAAACGCCCTCAATTAACCATATTTGGTCACACTACGTCCTCAGATCGGGTTCTTCCCGGAAAAAAAAGAAAAACTTTATTGACAGCGAGATCGAAACACCGGACACTTGACAACGCGTATATGATCGGGGAGCAGAGGAGGTTCTAGGGTTCTTTTATTTGTAAAATAGAATCTGGACTGGAATCGGATCAGTGCGCTGCGCTCACGGAAGAGCCGTTCCCTCTGGAGTACACGCTCTGCTAAATCATCCAATAATAATAAGAATAAGAAGAAACAATCTTTTATATAGCGAATCTCAAGAAAAATCACGAGGCGCTTCACAAGGACAAAAATAATTAAAACATAATAAATAGATAAATTCAAAATGATTTAAAACATAAAAATGGGAAGAGTAAACATTGTGATTAGAAAATAACACAAAATCAGCCGTTCTACAATGTCAGATTCCCGTCTGTCACGGGTGTTTTAGCACCAATAACGTGACACACCAAAATATTTTTTTATTGGGTAGAATAATTAGTGGATGAGGAACACGCGTGGATCACTGAGACCTTCAGAATTGCGGTTCCCTCGTTCTGCCACTAGATGCTGTTCCTACGCATGGTCACAGCTGTTCTTATATTTAGGAACGTTTTCACGCACAAGTACAAATTGGTAAATACCACACAATGCGTAAAATCATTCCCACGCACGAAATACACACAGATCTGTTCGTAAGTACGGTTGATAAATGAGGCCCCAGGATTGTTTGCAGGGGAGTAGGCAGGACTGCAACCACACATCTCAGATGCTCAGACTCAAGTTCCCAAAATACAACATGGCAGACACTCTATGTGAAATTTTACAGCTCAGATTTTAAACAACATATTTATACAAATATGTTTTATTCATTATTATAATGTAGTTGGTTTAGCTACAGTAGCCCTAAAGGGACAAACCAAACACTTGCTTGAGAATGTTACTTTTTCTTACATTTTTTAGCTATTATGTTTTATAACTTTTACAATACCCCTCACTGTGGAATATTGCAACTATAAAGTGATCATTTGTGGTATTATTATTTTATTCATTTAAAACATCCTTTAAAATTTCATGACTGAAGTTATGAAAATACATTTTCTGAGGATCTACAAAAGGAGATAAAAATATGAGGTCAAGTTTTCAATTAGAAAAGTGCACTCCTCCTTGTTTGGGGTCTTTTTCTCCTTGAAATTCACAGCTGGGTGCTTCAGACTGATGCTTAATGATGAATCCAGTTTGGGCCGCTGTGTGTTACCAAGTCATCAAAGATTCCATCAGAACAAATTCGCTCCTCTACGCCTTCAAGAGCTCTTTAGATAAATAGCGAGATGTTTCAGGAAAAGTAGCGACTGTAGGGGTAAAAATAGACCGTTGCCATCAGCACAAATTCAGCTGAGAGGAAAGACAGAAGAACAAAGAGGGATTAACAAAACACAGATGACAAAAGCAGCAAAAGAATGATCAGAGAAGCAAGAAAGAACCCACGTAAGGGAGCCGGAGACTCAGAGGACTCGGTGCGAAGCATCTGATGACTGGAGAACTAATATCTCCTGTGTAGGGATGGATGGAGGCTCTGAAATGTGAATAATTCAATATGTTTTGTAGCTAATGTGTTTTATTCATAGGACACATTATTCAGCACGACATCTCTGAGGCACTTCTCAAAAAAAAAAACGCTGACTCCTGTGACTCCAAGGTTGGCTGAAGGCAAAGTGAGTGGGAGGGGGTGGGGCACATCTGAAAGCTTACCGTCAACAAGCAGCCACCCTCCGCTTCCCCTCGCCGTGACTCCATCTCTACTAACAGATTAACACTTGAACCCGTTTTGTATTTGTAGCGCAGCAGCTGCATTTGGGACAAATTGTCCAAATCCTGCAGGACCGGCACTCGTCTAAGACGGAATCTTCAATAGCAGACGTCTAAATCATAACTGAAACTATAAATATTATTGTTAGTCTAACCGTCTGATGATGGCTCATTGAATCAGTAGGCGCTTGTGCCACGCTGCTGCCCTGTCTCACACAGTCAATGTGATAGGAAAGCCTCAATTAAACCAGCAGCGGTTAGCTCCCACATAACCATTTCCTCTCTCTCCGATGCTTTACGCTGATCACAAATCACACAAACATCAGTGGAATGTGACCCCCGCCGCTTACCATAGAGTCCAATTCGCCTCAATCGTTTTATTTTTACCTCGGGCAGTAACGTATCTCCAGATCAACATCAGAACAATTATTGATATTTCAGCTACTGCGCCTGCCAATCGGGCTGCTGCGGTAGTGGTTCGGATCATGAGTCTGGGAGATTCAGGGTAATTATTATTTGCTGAAGTTGTCGCTGAAATTCATCTCTCTGTTAATTGATTTTGCACTCAGAGAGGCCTAGAGTCTGCTTCCTGGAGAGCTGAAGGTAACGGACACCGACGCCTGACAAGAAGAGAGAGAGAGAGAGAGAGAGAGAGAGAGAGAGAGAGAGAGAGAGAGAGAGAGAGAGAGAGAGGCAGCAGCTCGAGGGCGTGGTGCTCGTGTGAGCGGAGCTAGCTCAGGTTGAGGCCTTCATCCCAGGGTCACTGATAAAGGAAGGCATCATCAAACACAACACACACACACGCACGCACTCTCTCTCTCTCTCTCACACACACACACACACACACACACACACACACACACACACACACACACACACACACACACACACACACACTGCTCTTCCCTGTAAAGACTTTTTATTCTCCTTCTAGCCTGGTGACCTTTTCAATAGCAATAAGCTGGCATTCTCTGAACTCTGGCACATGAATCTGCCATCATATGAGATTTCACTGTCCCCTCCAGTTAGACTCAGACTGGCCTTTAGAGGCCTGGACAGCTCTCACAACAACCAGCTGATGGCTGACAGCAGGTAGGAAGCAGGAGAGAAACTCTCGGCTCATATTTGTTGTGTCTTTGTTCAAATCAACAATTTGAAATAGTGTAATCTGATTCCTAAAGTAACTTACTGAATAAAACAGAGTGTATTTAGATGTTTTTCTGCCACATCCATATAGTTTCAGAGATATTTGTTTAAACACACAAACTTTAAACCTATTTTCTAAGTTAGAGATTTTACCCAAACTTCAATTTTTTAACATCAACTGAGTTTTATTTTTTCTACTTTTATCTTGTTTTATCCTGATTCTGTCATTGCTAAATGTTCTGTGCTGCAATATATGGTGACCTAGAGGCAGGTTTTTGCAACATCAGACAAAAATACAAGTTTTGGAAGAAGCATTATTCAAATTAAGGATGTTCTTTCTTTGTATTTTGATGTGTCATTTATTGGAGCTGAGGATGTTTCACAGTTTTTGTTTGAAGAATGTGGACAGAGATCTTTTCTTTAACAGAGAGAAAAACATTTATTCAGAAGAATATCTAGAGTAGACCTGCCATCAAAAAGATTAAAGCGTGCATGTGATTGTTTCTAGTGTTAGCAAAATATCTCATTAACACGGGATGAATTTGAGCAAAATTTTCTGAAATAAATGATCAAGTGCACACTTAAACTGATAAACGTGTGGAGTCAGCTTGGTTTTAAATGTCTGCAAGAGATAATAAAGATTAACAAACACAAAAACGTCTATAATTCAGTCAGTTTGACAGATATTTTAATTAAAGGTGATAAAGACGAGTCAGCAAACAAAGAGCTAACACTCCTTGAAATATTGCATGAAATTGTGCATTCATTGATTTTTTATTTTTATTTTTATATTTCAATAAGTAAATAGGGCTGCATGGTGGTGCTGCCCTGCAGCAAGAAGGTCACAGGTTCAAATCCCAACTAGTCATCCATCCATTTTCGGCCGCTTATCCAGAGTCCGGTCGCGGGGGCAGCAGCATAAGCAGAGAGGCCCAGACTTCCCTCTCCCCAGCCACTTGGCCCAGCTCAAGGTGTTGCCTGGCCAGCCAAGAGACATAGTCCCTCCAGCGTGTCCTGGGTCTTCCTTTGGGTCGTGCCTGGAAAACCTCACCAGGGAGGCGTCCAGGAGGCATCCTAACTAGATGCCCGAGCCACCTCAACTTGCTCCTCTCGATGTGGAGGAGCAGCGGATCTACTCTGAACCCCTCCCGGAGAACAGAGCTTCTCACCCTATCTGTAAGGGAGAGCCCAGACACCCTGCGAGGAAACTCATTGTGGCCGTTTGTATCTGCGACCTCATTCTTTCAGTCACCAAAGCTCGTGACCATAGGTGAGGGTAGGAACGTAGATCGACTGGTAAACCGAGAGCTTCACCTTCTGGCTCAGCTCTCTCTTCACCGCTACAGACCGGTACAACGCCCCATCACTGCAGATGCAGCACCAATCCACCTAGAAATCCCAAATTCCAACTATGGCCTCCATCATTTCTCAGAATAAGATGATCTGTCTTAAAGTCTTTTGTGAAATGTGGTGAACAAATACAGTCATTTATATTTAATGGAGAAAATATAATCTGTTTCTTTTTCTGATATAAAATACTAAAGTCTAAGTAAGCCAGCGTTAACGGGGTATGGTGTCACTTTAATCTTCAGAAGAATGTGGATCATAAATAGTAACTTTATTATTGTCTTAACTAATGAGAAAACTCATTTAATCTTTTAAAAGTTTTCATTTTAAGAAGTCAAGAAAGGTCACATCAACATTTACGTTTAATCTGTTTAATCAGACTTTTAAAATTATTTATTCAGCTCATAGTGACTGATGAGGTTTACTATGCAGGGAATCAGTGAGAAACATAAAACTCAATCAAAGGTTCATCTGAAAATGTCTCTTTGTCTTCTTGTCACATAGACTGGTAAAACATTTTAGACCTATCCTCTTTTGCTATCAAGCCCATCTCCCCCACATGTTGTGGTTCTGTTCCGGAGCAGATGGTGCATTCTGCTTTAATCATGACTGAAGACTTGTTTACAGAACACACTTAAACAGTTTTTAAAGGTGTTTCTGCCCTTTGCTGGGATTTCAGCACCTGCAGAATACACTCTTGATTCTCCCTCTCATCCACTAGAGAACAATGTCAATACAAACAATGCAAACATTTTTCATCTTGGAGATAAGGTATAGAGACAAAAGATAAAGCTGAGATTCTTCTCAGTATTTGTCTTTATTGCTGTTTCCTCTGCTCATCTCCCAGTTAGAAGCCACGGAGACATGAGGAGAGGTGATGCTGTAGTCGATGTTCTGACATGAGAGCTCAAATATTTATTATTTTCCATCTGAGTGTGTCTCCAGCTCTCCGTTTACTCTCTCAGCTGTAATTTGGGGGCAAAAATGTAACATGTAGGTCTAAAATAGGGCTGAGTCAATCTAACCAGAAATCAGCCTTTTGAGTTTTTTTATTTTCGGATTCAGACGCACTTTTTAATTGTTTGCTTAAATTACACTCAAATAATTTAAGTAAATCCAACTGAAATGAGGATAGAATACAGACACAAATGTAATAACACAGTAAAATAAAAAAACAACAATTACCTTGCTATAACTTGGTTCTATTGGAAGATTTGTGATTTCCCATGAAAGAAAAAGCTGAAAGATACTGAGAGTCTCGGCTTTTTCTTTGGATTATTGTGTTCTGCCCTGCAGCTTTTAGTACAGAGCGTCATTGTGCTGCTTGTCTGAACCAGCTGCACCTGTTACAGTGGAGAAATGAGGCCTGCAGACATTCAGATATGTTTTAAAACTTGTTTTGACCTGAACCTTTTCTTTCATGTTACTTTCTATTTAGTCGAGTCATTTACCTGCATGAATCAGTGCACTTACCTAGTTCACCATGAGCGGATGTGTGTTCAGACTAGGGATGAAGACCTGTACTGTAACCAGCCACTAGGGGGCGTTTCAATTCCTCTTGGCTTCAGTTTTGTAATATTCTTACATCTAGTTAATGTCGATGGATGACAGCTGGATGAAGCATACTGGTCTAATGCACATTCTTCTCTACGATCACAATAAAGACTTACTTGTCCATAAGAAGCATTGCCAATCCTGCATCAGTCTATCTACGACTGCAAACGCTCACACAAGCTCTGTGATTGACATCTGTATATAAGCGGATGTCTAGCACCATTGGCTAATGCTGAGCGGCGCTCAATTCAAATTTCATGTGGCTCTGTGGGACGAACGTAGCAAATGAGCAACACTCATTACTGGTTACTAAGAAATAAAAGTGTAATGATGTGATTAAAAAGTAATGATGCTGGATCTAGTCTTTACACGTGTTCCAGCATGACTTCAAAATTAGGCGATACTATCCATAAACGCTCTAAATCTGTCACAAAATTCATGATTATAACTTCTCTTGAGGTTTTGAGATGATTCTGATCATCTGATGATTTTATGAGCATCTAGCTGCAGTGATGGGAAACCAAACCAGGACTTTTCTTCACATGTGCTGTGCGCTCCTGTGGATTTACTTCCTGGCATACGAAACTGACCTTTTCCTTAGCAGATCCAGATTAGCGGTTTCAGTAAGACAAAGCTATATAATACCTCCATCCCTCCTTCTATCTTTCCGTTACACAACATGCCACCTTTTGACAAGCTCCACTCTGACATTTCCTTGAGAAATGAATGCTCTGTCAGCAGCAATATGTCTCATTTCATACAGAAACACTCAGTCGGTGCGAGAGCCAGGCGAAGATGAGACAGAGAGACATGGGATTGGAGTTTTTTATTTTATTTTTCTGCAGTGTTGTCGGTGACATTGTGTCTCACAAACTTGTTTATAGCAGCTGGCAAAAACATAAGCACAAACCTGACTTTGAACAAAAACTTCTCAGGAATGCTGTAGCAATTAAACGTGACTGAATGAATAATCCTTCATTCATTAGATCTGTTAAACATCAGAGGAGAGAGTCAGCAGGATCTACTTTACGTGTCTTTCATCTTCGCCAGACCAAACAAAATCAAAGGTTCATTGAGGTTCGTGATTGAGGAAAAGGATGTGAAACAAAACAAGCTAAACAAAAAAAAACTAATGGAGTAATTTTCAAGTTCTTTTGTTTGATTAATAAATGCTATCTGGAGTCCCAAACAAAGGTGCACTTGTTCTCTTTGCATAATTCACCACAATGCCGCTCTGGGATCTCGACTGGATTTTCCTCTAATGTTCAAGGGAATTCTGCCTCTTTTATGTGATTTTAATTAGCCTAATCAACTGTCAGCAGCGAGATGTTAAAGTTAAAGTTGCACGCAGTCATGGTTGCACTTGACTTGATGGATAACACACTCTTTCACGGGGAGAGAGCTTTTTTATTATCTAAGAGCCATAAAATGTCATGTAGCATTGTGACACGCTTACACTCGTCGTCCCGCTAGCGCTGATGGAATCTCTGCACTGGTTACCCATTAACTTTAGAATTCAATTTAGGATCCTTACTATAACATACAGGGCTCTACATGGCCAAGCTCCTCCTTATGTTACTGAACTGTTAAAGCCTTATGCTCCAACCCGAGCCCTCAGGTCCACCAACCAGAACCTTCTAGAAATTCCAAAGACCAGATATAAAAGTCGAGGTGATCGCTCTTTCCAGGCTGTTGCACCCCGACTTTGGAATGAACTTCCTTTATCCCTACGTGTTACTGACAGTCTGGTCACCTTTAGAAAGCAGCTGAAGACCCTTTTGTTTAAAACTGCTTTTACTTAAATCTTTTATGTTTTATTCGTTTTTTCTTACTTGTATTTATAATAATCTTTCATTTGTTTTATCATTTTTATAATTTTATGACTTTCTGTTTTCTGATTTTTAATGATTTTATGATATTCTGTTGTTTTGTTTTAAGATCATTTTATGATGACCATCTTGTGTTTTGTTGATCTTTGTGAAGCACTTTGTGATTCTCTGTCTGTGATAAGTGCTATACAAATAAAATTTACTTACTTACTTACTAAATGTGCAACGTGAGGCTGAGTCTTAAATAAACCTGCAGCTGTTTTAATAGTTTGTCATTACAGTTATTCTTTTTTTAATTAGATGTGATAATTCGACGTGTTGTCACTTGTGATTGGAACTTCAGAAACCATCACCACTTGATGTTTTCCAGATGAATAAATTATCAGTGATTATTTCAGGGCAGGATAAAAAAAAAATCACACATGTGAAAACAAATGTTCCAATCAGTCTGAAATAAGATTATATGATTGAATTACCACTGCAGCACCATCTGGACGCCCCCCACCCCCACTGGCCTGGAGTGATTTTAACAGTTGCTACATGTGTTGAAGTCTAAGAATCTACCTCCATCAGTTAAAACAAAGAAGCCTTTATTGTGGTAAATCTATAACATTCATCATCTTCACTACCTGCTCGGCAGCTTCTTTGGATTTCTCTGCTGAGTGTCTCAATTGCTTCCTCAGCTTTGCCTGCTCATTTCTTTCATGTGTGCTTAATTATTCATCGAGGGAAAAAGAGACAAGGAATGTGTTCAGTGTTTGAACTCATGGCAAATTATGACTTGTAGTGTTGACACAAGTTCAAGACAAAAGGTTATAATTATGTTTAGCACCACTGGCTAAAGTCTTCTTCTTACAGGTTCATTTTAGGGGTTTAAAAGGATGGTTCGATAGTTTTGTTTTTTGGGAGTTCGTGGTATTAATTTAGAGAATTTGAGAAGTTCTTATTGAGGAGTTGAGCTGATTGTCAGACTGGAAAATGCTCCAGACCTGTGAAACGTAAAAGAGAAACTATGTGGACGCAAGGAAGCTGGTGTGACACAATTGTTTTTGATAAGAAGCCTAAACTCTGATGACCACCCCGCTGATGACAGCTCACAGCTGCTCTTGATGAACATAACATCTATAATAGTTTCCAGTCAGGTTTCCTTAGAGCTCATTCTACTGAAACAGCTCTTCTTAATGATCTTCTGACTCACAGTGATGCAGCAGACTGTTCTGTTCTGGTTCTGCTGGACCTGACTGCAGCCTTTGACACTGTTGACCATCACCTGCTACTGGTTAGGCCGAGAGTCTAGGTAGGCCTTTCAGGAACTGCACTCGAGTGTTTCTCCTCTTATCTGTCTGAGTGTTCCTTCTCTGTGGCCATCTCCAAGTTTTGGTCCTCCACCACCTCCCTCGCTCATGGTGTTCCTCAAGGTTCTGTGCTAGGACCTCTACTGTTTTCTTTTATCTGCTTCCTCTCCAGCACATGCTGAGCTCTTTTAAAGGAATCTCATACCATCTTTATGCAGATGACATCCAACTGTACATCTCCTTTAAGCCTCATGAGATGTCTAAGCTGCAGCTGTTGCACAGCTGCTTAGACTCTATTAAAACCTGGATGGCTGGGAACTTTCTGCATCTGAATGATGACAAAACTGAGATCCTCATCTGTGCCCCAGACAAGCTGGTTCCCAAAGTCACTCCCAAAGACTCTCTTGGTCAGCTTGCTTCTCACACCAAACCCTCTGTCTGGAAACTTTGGTGTGACCTTTGACCCAGCTCTCACCCTGGATTATCTTACTGTATCAGTTCTCTTGTTCGCTCTTCCTTCTTCCATCTAGGAACATTGCCAAGCTCAGTCCTATTCACACACACTCGCTCTGAACTTGAGATTGTTATCCATACTTTAATCTCCTCATGCTTAGACTACTGCAACTGGCTTTTCACTTGTCTGAGCAAAACCTCCCTGAACCATTTATAGGTGGTTCAGAATGCCTGTGCTCAGCTTCTGACCAAATGGATGGATGGATGGACCGCTATAGAATTTTGAGACTAGAGTTGTTGTTTTTAAACAGCACAAATCCATCCTGATACTTGCTCCACATGGATGAGCTGTTTACTCAGCTGAGAATTCCTCTGATTGTCTAATTGGGATGATTCTGACTGCTACCTACTGCAGGTAAGATACTGACAGATGATAACTTACTACAAAACCTCAAAATCATTATAAATGACAGTAATAAATCCCAGCAAAGTGTTTTCCAGTTGAGTAGTATAAAAGTACTTTATTCTGTTGAATTTAATCACCAATTCCAACATCTTCAATCCTTCACCACACACCTTTATATTAACCACAAGTTTATACCCAGATTCCACCATTAAACTGTGAAGAGGCTGAATCCTACCCAACACTGCGTCTCTGCCTTTCTGACCACAGTGAAGGTTATAGCCACTGCAGTCAAATCAGCATCTCATCATATTCACCCCGACACGTCCTGCTGCATAACGATTTCATGAGCATCGGCCACAGTCTGAATTTTTATTATTGTCTTAGCTTTGGACAATATTCTCCTTTCAATCCTTCAAAATCTAAAATATTACCTTTTTTCATTTCCCTGAGCCGGTCCAGACTCAGCAGATGTCAGCTAAGCAGATTTTGGCACATAAATGATAAAAAAAAAATCACACCTCTTGATAATAGACATGTTGAGATTTAGTTCTGTGCAGCTTGAGAGCATTTCAGCCAATTAATTATTTCATTAAAATTCTGTTCAGGCTAATTTTAGTCTGACAAACATGACAGCAGAGACATTTTAATAGTGTAATATGATCATTATTGTCTACCTGATTCACCACTTCATCACCCCTCATCATTACCATAACACCATTAACACCTGCCTCGTTCTCATTTAATGACGGTATATTTTTTAGCAGGAGATGTTTCCTCCAAGGAAAGAGAGGAAAAAAAAGTTTGTAAAAGTGAATTCACTGAGAAGTTGGTATGCAGACAACATCAGGAGCTGCTCTGTGATGTTGTTGTGTGAGTGTGTGACTCGTCTATCTGGGCTCCATCAAGGCGTTCGCTGCTGCCTCACCGTTTACACTGCCATAACAAGATAACAAGGGGCCCCCTTGACTCCAGCCTCCCACAGGCTTTTCTGCTGACAGGTTTTTTTTTCTAAAGTTTTGAGCAAAACATTTCTTTCTTTGTCATAAACTATGGAGGATAACCTGGAATATATAAAATCTCTCTTTTTTGCTGTATTAAGACATGTTGGACTGAGGTGTTTACTCCATAAATGAAGTCAGTGGAAGAAATGACAATACTTCATCTGGAGAAGTTAAAGTGCTGTAACTTAGTTTTATTTATTTTTGATTTCTAGATACTGAAATGAAGTTGGGCTGCACACAGTGGAGCAGCTGGTTTGCACCATTGCCTTTCTGTGTGGAGTTTGCATGTTCTCCTGTGTGGGTTTTTCCCAGACGTTCGGCTCTAAATTGGTCCTAAAGTTGGAATCTCGCTGGGCTGTGACTGTTAGTGACAAACTGCATTTTGAGGAAACTTCCGAAATGTCTTGAAGCATTTGCAAAGGGGTCAAAGGGTTTTGTTCTCATGTCCCTGGAGTTTTGAATGTGTTTTAAATATTTGCAACACTGTCTAGTACCTAGAACTCATATGAAACTCTTCTTAGTTCTGAGACAGAAATGCAGAGAGACAACGTAAGGAGAGGTTCGAGACTAAAATGCAAATTAAATTAGAGCATAAAGAAAAATTATATTTAGGAACAAAGATGGATGGATATGAAGATTTGTTTTAGATATTTCAAAGAAAGCAATCTTTTCTATCTACAATAACTTATCCAAAAGTATCAGCTTGGTAAAATTAATCTGACACCATATGTAACCATAACATCTGCCTGATAAAAGTTACTAATAGATCAAGTTTTAAATATCATCAGTTGGAGGCTTAATATTGGAGTCTGCTGACTCTGCCGTGCTTTTTATTTATCGGCTGCGACCGGTGTGCTTGCACCTCCAGCAATATGCCGTTGTTATGGTTACACAGATCAAACGGGCAAGTCCCTGGATGAGCATCATGATCAATTCCTATTATTAAAAGCTTAAATGATGTAGAACTAGAGCATAATGTGAGCCAACCCTACCGTCTGACCTCTGTGGTACAGGGATTCTTTGTTTTTATATTTTATTTGACAACATGGTCTCTTTCTCACCTCTTTTTCTAATCTTTAGCTCCGTGGAAAATATGCAGAATGTTGCAATGCTTTGAGATCATTTGCATCTGCAATAAATATTTAAATATAAATGTAATTAATTGAGCTGCTTCATTAATAATCTTATATTTAAGACACGTGTTTCATCTGAGCCACAAAATGTATCCAAAGTTCAGTTGCCTTTCAGTTTGAATCAATTCAAGTAAATGAAATAAGGTAGAAGCTGTCCCCATCTTCGTGTTTTAGTCACTTTATCTTTAAATAAAAACATCCTGAAAGTGGCCGTCGGTTCTTTTAGAAAGACTCTGCTTTGAACCAAATCCAGCGAGCATCACTCGCACTTTAGCCCAATCATCTTTGTGTCGTGGTAGAGAGGTGGTTTAGCTGACAAACCCAATTGTGTTTGGAGTCCAAAAAGGGAGGAAATAAATAAAATCAGACAAGTTGCAGACATTCTGTACTGTATTGTCTTTTTTTAACACAGCGGTATTTCGGCCTCTGCTGTGGCTCAGATCCTAAAATAGATGTGAACAGTCATCTGAATCACTAAGATGTGAGGGCCAGTTCAGGATTCATGAAAGCCTGTGGTGAGGCTGTACAAACGGACACAAATAGAAACAGACGGTGTGGCAGACACACACACACACACACGCACGCACGCACACACACACGCACTCACACACATGCACGCACACACACACACACACACAATAGTAATTCCAAAATGGGTACAGTATTTATTGTGCTGATAAGGGATGAGAGGCTCTGCTGCTTTGAAATGCTGAGTAGAGGAGCGGGAGCGTCTGTCACGGCTGTAAGAGCACCCCCCCCCCCCAACATTGATAAAATTGAGGGATGGGATCACTGAGATTGTTTTATTCAACACATCCCCACTCATCTCCTGCAATTAACATTATATCTCCAAGCACAAATACATATGAACGCCTCCGTGTGAAAAGAACCCGCCCATCTGTTTTCATTTCAACAATCGGTTTTTTTTGTTTCTGGAATTGTGTGCCTAAAACAAGCTGTTTCAAAAAGTCCTCGTTTGTGACATCACAAACTGGAAAATTAGAATAGAACCACCTCTCACCTGCAAAAGAGAGCTGCTGCTGGAGCACCTTCTCTACTCTGAGCCCCTCCCAAATATCAGAGCTTCTCAGCTTATAACAGCCTGAGTGGGGATGGGTGGGCGTAGCTCGCTCTAACTTTGTTTTTTCATTAAAGTGACAGACCCCTGAAACGGCTCATTCTGAAAGTTACTGAAACTGTCAAGACTAAAACTATTGAAATTGCTTCATGTGAGCTGGATTTAGTGCAAAGAACTCCACAAACATGTTTTGTATCGACCGTAGAACTACCTTTAGATAAAAAGTCACAATGTGGCTCCTTAGAGGGTTAATAGGCTCGTTGATTTGATGGTTGCCTGTATTGTTTCTAACATGATAAAAGTCATTTTAGTTTAAATATTTAATCATCACTAAACAGCACAGCTCTGCTGATGTAAACCAGAGTCTGCAATCTCACTAAAATGTGTATTTATTAACTAAATCAGTACCCTGCAAACATTCAACGTCGCATGGACATGCAGATCACATTGAGTCCGTTGTTCTAGACCACATCTGCAGGACGTCCTAGCTAGGTCTTTGCACAGTGGGGAATCATGATAAATAATTGCAATTTCAGTCTTGACGCAAAATTGTTATGATTACATCATTTCCCATCATTGTCAGCCCTAATAGCTCATTAGAGACAACTCCATTCAAGATGGCTGCCACAGCTAGTCAGCATTAGCAAACACAAAAATAGCTACTCAGTTGATTTTACTGATAGTGAGAAAATATTTATCATGCTAGAAGCCGAGAAAGCGATCACACTCAGCCTCAACATGGATTTAACTCCATTATTCCTCAACAAAGGATAATCTTTGTTTAAATTTCTGGCATGGATGATATGCATTCTTCTTTCTAAATGCTAAGCCTTTTTAAAGAAACAAACTGTGCAAGTCCAACACCCCTGGAAACAAAAAATCTGCTTCTGAAAGCAGAGAAATGTGAAGAGCCCATGCACCTGCACATGTAATGGGAGAAGCTTGTGTGATTTGTCAAAGTCAAAAGTGACCAGCGGGGGGCTCCACAGTGGGGCGGTGGTTAGTGCTGTCGCCTCGCAGCAAGAGCATCTTTGGTTCAAACCTCAGCTTGGGCTTCTCTGTGTGGAGTTTGAATGCGTGGGTACTCCGGTTCCCTCCCACAGACCAAAGCCATGCACGTTTGGTTAACTCAGATTCTACATAGATCCTCTGTGTCGACCCTGTAATGGACTAGCGACGTGTCCGGGGGGGACCCTGTCCTCCGTTTGTTTACTACTAAGCTTCAGCCTTTCATAAAAACTGGACATAGACTAAAAAGTGATACAAGAACAAATTGAAAAGAGACAGAAAAATATAAAGATGAAATGGCTTTGTGATTTGTTTAGCATTTTTGACCTCCCCTACTTTTAAAAAAGGAAAACATTCTTTTCACAAGAGATATATTTGTTTGAAATGTTTTTGAGGCCATTTTTGTATCATTGTTGGAGGGAAACAGCATTCTGTTTGCCTAACCCTGACAGGCTTTGAATAAGAGTCATGGATTACTTTGACTGACAGCTACCGAATCATAAGATCTCCTCGTGTGGAGCATGGAGCAAAGTCTGAATCAATAGCAGTGCTATCAGTGATGGAAACTGAATGCAGAATCTGAATGATTAGCATCCCTGCGTGAACTCCACCTGTGCATTTTTCTGATGCCTATCTATCTCAGGTGGTTTTCTCCACATTCATGACTCAGAGCTAGAGTCAGATTTGTTGGAAAAGAGATGGGATTGTCTTGACAGTCTGCGTTCTATGAAAGCTATGGAATATTTGTATTTTCCTGAGCACTCGGTGTGATCTGACACAAGGACGTGATGTGACATTTATTACCAGGCATCATAGAGGCAAACAGGCTGTGTGGCTATTTCAAACAGACAGCAGATAAAACACGCTGTGATCTTCTATCAAACAGGGACAAACAGGACACTAAAAAAAATCACACATGAAATGAGTCCTCTGTGCACCGTCCAACACATGGCCGAACTGCTTGGTAAGCTAGCATCTGCCCCGCGGAGGGAAACGGAGCGGTCAGCGCTCAAGACAAAGACCTGGGGAAAGTGCTGGCTTAATTAAAGAAGGGGAATAACCAGTGCAGCTATTTACACCTAACTCTGACATAAATCTGCAGTTATCGCACTGGTGAGACTGTCTTCTCCCCAATTTAGGAAGTACCCGAGAGCTTTTCCTTAATAAGCAGTCCTCCTGATTAAGCCAACGCATTAGTCTTTTTCTGTAGGAGAGGAAAGGATAGGAGCTGGTTTTTACTAGAGGGAAAGGAGTTAGTGGAAAACCATCATGGATATTGAGAAGGTTAGCATTTTATCATCTACTCAGAGAGGAACCAGTAAATTGGAGGAAGACTTGTGATGGTTCTCAGCCTAAAGGTGCAAAGACACAGACACTTAGCATCTCAATCTTTCTGTTTGGTTCGGTTCACTGTTCCTCTAATTAGTAAGTAGTTTTATTTCCCGTGGCTGCTTAACTGGTTTTCATTTTCTTTCTTTTCTTTTTTTTATACCTCGCTGTCTGGGTTGCAAAGACATGGATTAAAAATATCTCCCACGAGGTGCCAGGCACTTGTTAGCGAAGAATGATGTGACAAGGGTGCAAAAGGTAATCTGTTCATTATGTTCACAAGGACAGTGAGCGATTGAGAGACCTGGCATAGAAAATGCATCTGTCTGCACATCAGAGGCTCCAAATGAAATGATTTCTTTAGAGCTGCTGGGTGATAGCTAATACTCATTGTTGTCACATCGCAGACTCTCTCTCTCTCTCTCTCTCTCTTTCAGCAACGTTCAGCATGGCTTCAGACCGTTTCCCCACCGTAAACACAAAGGCAATATGCCAAGCTGCAAACGCTGCATGTTGGCGTGTGATATGAGCCCACTGCCCCCTCCTCATCTGAATTCCCCTGGATCTCATCAACACCTTTCTTCTACCTGCATTATTAGCTGGCTTACTGTCTTCCTGTGAAGTTATGAGAAAATGTGCCTGCTGAGTTAGTTTAGAGAATCAGATTGACCTCATAAACTGCCTGAACTGAAGCACAGAGGATAGCGCTTTAGTAAGCGTTTTACATTTAGAGGAACACGCTGGATCTCTTTGCTGCAGATGAGAAGATTGATATGGCGCTCATATGTGTGCTCATATTAAAACAGACAGCTTGGTGTGGAAACTATAAAGAACTCAGCTTTATTTTAAGATAAAATGTGTATGACAGATGAGAATGGTGTAAACAGGAGAAGATGTATTATTTACAGTGCCAAACTATCCACTATCTGTCATTCTCATAGGATAAAGATTCTAAAGTTACACTTATATCAGAAATCAAGTGGATCCCATTTTCAAAGAGAAACATTTAATCTAGATTTCATTTGGAATCACTCAGAACAGATTTAGACAGCCTTTCAACATAAAATCCAAACTTGGGTGTTAAAGGAAAAGTTCGCTTTTTTAGACATTAAGTTTTATGTGTTCCTTCACCCACCCAGTGCTCTGTAAACTTTGACCCATTTCACACACACCCCCCTGCTCAGAGATTTTCAGGGGAGAAGTGATTCAGAAAGGTAGTTCTGGCTAGTTTCGGGGGCGCTTTATCTGCGCCGTTTAGCCTCACAAAAGGATTAGCCTCTGAAAGCATGGCTAATTTGCATCTCACAAACAAAGAGAAAAAATTTACAACGTCACATTACAACGGGACTAGTTTTTGTCATTCGTATCCCTGCGCCGCTCCCCGCAGCAGCTATAGAACGGCGTCACGTGACTCGCGTCTGGCTGCTAATCCTGGCTGTATGAGTGAAACAACAACTTCTAAATTCACTTAAAAGTAGTTTTTCTTAAATATATCGAGCCATGGTGCGTACTTGTAGTTTCCCGGGTTGTAACAATAAGGATGTTACAGGATCACCTTTTCGGTTTGACACTTTTCCTGCTAAGGACGTTTCTCTAAGGCATCAGTGGCTTTTAGCAATCGGCTACTCCAAGGATACTCGGCTGGAATGAGTCAAAACCTTTCGTTTGTGCAGTGCACACTTCAAAGAGGATGATTACATCAGGAAAAAGTTCAGGAAAAGCAAAAGACTGTTTTTGAAGAGTTCGGCCGTACCAGAAATCTGGGTAAGTTTTGTTTTTAAAAAATTATTTATTCCGCTATGTCTGCCGTATTCATGCAATCATCTTCGCATTTTAGCGCATTATTTATGCAATCATCTTTACACCGATGGTTGATCATAGAGTGCAGTAGCTTTGTCAACAATCTGTGTTGATGTGTGTGTTTTGTGTAGCAAATGCAGTTCTTCATCCGTGTACTCTGGCTCATAAAGATATCCTAGTAGTAAAATAAGTTTCTTCTTCATCTGATATAGTGTTAAAATGAAATTCGTCATCAGATGAGACGGAGTCTGACATGTTTTCGGCATTCGGCAGTGAAACAGCTGACATACAAAGCGCTGTTTAATATCCGCGGGGAGCGGCGCAGGGATACGAATGACAAAAACTAGTCCCGTTGTAATGTGACGTTGTAAATTTTTTCTCTTTGTTTGTGAGATGTAAATTAGCCATGCTTTCAGAGGCTAATCCTTTTGTGAGGCTAAACGGCGCAGATAAAGCGCCCCCGAAACTAGCCAGAACTACCTTTCTGAATCACTTCTCTCCTGAAAATCTCTGAGCAGGGGGGTGTGTGTGAAATGGGTCAAAGTTTACAGAGCACTGGGTGGGTGAAGGAACACATAAAACTTAATGTCTAAAAAAGCGAACTTTTCCTTTAACTATCGAGTCTCACATGAACACAAAAGAAAAACATTCTAGCCTGAGGACATTTCTATCAACCTTGTCTGGGTCAGGATGAGCTGCAAAGTTCCCTTTAACATGCCGGCTCCATCCAAAGATCACAATAACACTTTTCAAATAAACAGAACATTTAGTCTTTTTCCTAAGTGATTTTTAAGGAAACTGCTTTTGGCATAAAACAACATATTTTATGGGAAACTGTTTTAGAGTGAATTGGGATTCCTGCTGCATCAAAAATTAGGTCTTCATCACTTTTGGTTTTTACTGATTAAAGTTGAGGTTACAGCTGAAAGAGGAATAGTTGTTCTCCAAACATGGTGTGTAGAAAAGTTCCATTTTGGTTTCATCTGACCGTACTATAGTCTCCCAGTAATCCACAGGCTTCTCCAAATGCTGTTTCACAAACCTTAACTGAGCTTCAACATGCGTTTTGTTCAGCAATGGAGTCATGGTGAGCATGCATGGATGCCATGGTGGTTCAGTGCATTGCTTATACTTTAGTTTTCTTTCTTCCTGAAGTTCTGCCCGAGTGGTTCTTGGATCTTGGAGAACTCTCATTATTCTTTGGACTCCTCGGACAAGGATCTTACGTGTAGCACCTGATCGTGGCCGGTTTATGGTGAACTCATGCTATTTCCATTTCCGGATAATGGCCCCCACAGTGCTCATGGGAACATTCAGCATTCTGCAAATGCTCCTATAATCATTCCCATCAGAATGCTTTTCAACGATAAGATTACGAAGATCTTGGGAGAGTTCTTTGCTTTTACCCATCATGACGTTTTTCCTGTGTGCCTCCTGGGTAATGAGAAGCCTTTATAGGTCATCAATCAGGACTAAAGCAGCTGATATCAATTAGTACTGATAGGGGTGGAGTTTCTCTCTCAATACTGACAGATTTCAGGTGATCTAGATTTCTATGCCATTTTGCAGCTTGTTTTCTTCATGTGTTTTAGTACTTTTTCCCTGTGTCTTTTCACTTTATTACACATAACTTAATTTATGGGCTTAAATGTTTAGATGTTGCTGCATGAATTGAATACTTGAGTTGATATTGACATGTGGTCGAAATTTTGTGTCAATAGCCCACTTAGAAAAGCCTTTACCGATAAAAATGCTGATGTGCCAACTACATATTTTCCTCACTATATACGTGTGTGTGTGTGTGTGTGTGTGTGTGTGTGTGTGTGTGTGTGTGTGTGTGTGTGTGTTCCTGTCGGGGCAGCAGATTTTGAGGAATGGTTGGGTTGTTCAGCAGTAAGATGTAACTTCTTTTCTCTGATTGAAGAGCTGTCATGTTGGATTTGAGAGGTTATGCTTTGTGCAGACACAATAAAATGTTTGAACTATGATGTATAGGTACACTTGAGGAAACCTCTTCAACAAAGGTTTGTGAAGGTTATAAAACAGAGTTAATCTCAGTCTGAACACAAAACAAAAATGGAGATTTCAGTGGTAATGACAAAAGAAACCTTTAAATAATAATTTTATAACAGAAGTTCTACCTTTGACCAAGTAGGGATGTGCCATCCTAGGTACCTCACAATTCGATTTCAATTCAGTGTCTTTCGATTCGATTAAATGATTATCATGAGTGCCATGATTACCACTAATGTTGATGCTTTTTTTTCACCGTTTAGGTTTTTTTTCTCACGTTGTAGCTTTTTCGAACTTTAAAATTAATTCAGCACACATTAATTCAAGTTACCAAATACCTTTTACTCCACTATCCTATTCATGTAACACATAACTTACATACTTTGCATGAAATCTACAGCATAAACATGAATAATGAAAATTAAAGTAAACACGGGCAGTCAGTTTCACTTTTGTAAACAGAATCAGCTGAGGCTGCAAACTGGAGCGATGCAGAGCTTTTTGCGTTTACAGCTAAAGCTCAGATCACCAGACAGTTCAGGTGGGACTGTGAAGAACAAACACCTGTGAGAGCGGCTCGTGAAACATCTTAAGGCGAGTTGCATCAATCAGCATAAAAAACAAGTTATGTTCAAGCTAAAGGGAAGTCCGTGATGGCGCGGAGAAGGCCCCCACACCCACCTTACCACCATCGTAATCTTTGTGAAAACACATGATCGCGCCACAGACTCACCACTTATAAATGAACAAACGCTCCCTGGTGCTGCCCCAGCTTTGCAGCAAAGTAACGCCGTAGTTTTATGAAACAGGCTGGAGTTGCAGGCAAGTTTTGATAATCCTTCCTCGATTGTTGGCTGGTTAGAAGGAACAACCTGGCTTCTTCTCCGTCTAATCCGGGATGGAAACGTTTAAGGTGCTGTGGCATGTTGGTAGCGTTGCTGTTTTAGTTTTACACAACTTTCCTTTAATCCTGATCCGCCATTGCTGTTTTGATTTTTCTGTTGGTCCGTCCCCTAAAGTGTCTGGACGGCATGCGTAACTTTTATGTTCCTGCCACGATTTGCGGCTGTTTTCCAGCATTTATTTATAATCGTTTATGAATGTGTCCAAATCAAATTTGAATCGGCGCGTGTCACATAGCGATGCATTGATTAAATGGTGAATTGGCACACCCCTATGGCCAAGCACTGTGGAGGTTGTATCACTGTAGGGGACATATTAGCTGAAAGCAAAATAAAGAAAATCAGAATGTCAGAAAATAAACCATCTTTAAAATTTCAATTCTAAGAAACTAGTGACCTTCTTCAGCACAAAGTATCTACATTTTTGAATGTAGGAGACATTTGTGGAGCTGTCATTATTGCTAAAAGTTTTCTACAGCAAATTCTAAGTGAAACGCACCAAAAACTTGCTGTGGAATGACTCAAGTGTAGATTTTAGGTTCAAATCATTTCATTGGATTTTGTTTTTCAAATCCACAAAAAACTGTAAATATTATTTAAAATAGAAACGGTTCATGTGCATGTAATCATGAGCATGTCCTAGGTTTAAAACTAAAGACTTTAAGAGGGCGTTGGTGACTGGACGTCATTATTTTAAACACACTTGGTGTCATGGATGGTCTCTACCTCATCAGTGCTGTCTTTGTGTTTCTCTTCTCATTATCATTTTTTTCTCCACAGTGACTGAGCAGTTTAAATCCCACGTGAATAAAATACATCCTGTTTATAATCCTAATTAGCTCCTCTAATACACCCCCTCCTCCTCCTCATAACCCCATGGTATGTCATCAAGGTTAGAAACATTCAGCCCTTCCACTTTCTTCACACTGCCAACCGGTCTTTGTCAGCTGACATCTCACTCTCAAAAAGTGTGTACATTCTGGGTAGTGGCAGCCATCTTGGTTGGTGAAGACAGCACAACAACCTTACGGAAAAGCCTAAATAACTACTTTTGTTGGATATTAGATTGAAGGATTCTTTGTTGCAAATATGAAAAGAAAAGGTCAGACACATTTAAAGTAGCTCTCCGGAGTACTTCTTTTATCTGATGGCACCATCTAGTGGCTGACAAGCGAATCACACCAATAGTCGGTGGACTCGGTGATTTAAGATGGCAAAGGCATGTTTCTTGTTTATGAATGTGCTTCTGTAGCCGACAAACAGAGCTAAAACACGTTGTTTTACAAGTATTATTCTCATGTCATGTTGTGGGTTCATATGTTTATATTTTAAAGACTTACTTGTCCATGAAAAGTTCATCAATTTTGCATCAGCCGAGGTACTTCCTTAAATTTGAAGCACGTAGGCGGTAGTCTAACACTATTGGTTAGTTCTGGTCGCCGCTCAGTTTCCTATTGCACGGATTTTACGGGGCAGGGGGCGGGCTTAGCAAAAGAAAAAAAAAGACGTATCGCTTACATTATATCACAGTACATGATAAGACAATTACTTTTACGGATTTCTGAAAAATCTTACATAATTCCTGAAAGGGGAAAACTCCGGATTGCTGCTTTAAATATTTTATTCCTCTAAAGTTTTTTTTCGAATGTGCTGGAAATTCCTATAGATTCATGTCTTCTCTATGTTCATTCCAGCAGGAAGGAAGACAAACAGACCATGGCCATGTGGTTACACTGACTATAAGTTTTCTATCTTCTTACCTTCGCTGTGACAACTGTGCAATCCTTCAGTTGAAATGAGAATAAATCCTGCACCCAGCCATTGGAGAAGCGTCCAAGAGCTTCAAATGATTAATAGCTCCAAAACTCCTCAAAAGTATGTGCACCTATTCCGTAAACCTGATAGTGATATCTAGATAATTAATGATACAAAGAAGAGAAGTTGGAGGGAGGAGTGATGCATCGGGTCACCAACTGTTAGTTCTCAGGTCGTGTGGATTGATATTGTTTACAGTGAATAACTTAACCAAACATTGATCTCTGCCATCTTTGCTAGATTTCTCAGGACAGAGGTCTTCTGTTCCCACATTTAATTTAGAGCTTTATAATTTTAAACAATGCTTTCATACGCTGCACTCTCCTTTCCTTCTTTTTGTTTTTTTGTTCCATACCTTTTCTCTTCTTCTCTTCTTGAGATTAAATTGTTGATCGAGCCTCATAATGTGCATTTCTGGCTTTTTGTGTAACCTACACATTTGATATGTATATTCCACTCACAGTTCAGCTTTTGGTCTCTCATCCTTTTTAATGAACCACATGAAAATGTCCCCGATCTTGCTTTCACTTCCTGTCTATGTAGCCTTACTTTGCTCATCAAGGTGAACACATTTTCTCTGTGGCTGCCTCTCTAATTCATGGGGTTCCACAGGGCTCAGTCTGGGGTCCACTGTTATGTTTCTTCAAAATGGTCCCATTTTCTTGCATTATTCAGTTATTTTCTGACTCTTCCATTAACGTCTATTCTGATGATATTCAGCATTATAAGTATCTTAAACTTTGTAAAATCTTTTTCTCACTTTTGCTATGCTTTTATGTCATTGCATTTTTGATTATTGCAACGCTCTGTTCACTAGATGCCTTTGAGCACCAGAAAATAATGAAGGCATACTAGTAACACGATTTAGTAAAGAAGTGCTTTTAGTCCTCTTCTGGGTGAGAATCTTTTCAGTTCCTACCTATAGAACTCTAAATGGCCAAGAATCAGAAGATATACCCTGCCTTCTCACTAAACACATAGATGCTAACTCAGAACTTGTTAGTTGAGAACTATGTGGAACAGGGTCTATACGTCTGTGGCACCACAATGGAACAGTTTGCCTTTCCATTGACAACCCACAAAAAAGGCTAAGATAATTCAAGGACATTTTTAAGACTCAAACATGTTTATATATTTTACTCACAAAAAATATATTTATCAAAGATACAACAAAAACCAAATTTAGAACAGAAAACAAAATCCATGTTTCCATTCATATCTACATGTTAATGATACAAGTGGACAAAACCCGCCAGAAGCCTCTGGTTCATCCCTGCTGGCTCTATTGAACCTGTGGAAGCGCCTTGGGGGAATAAATCATAAAAGCCAAAGCATCTGTGTGTTTGCTGGTATGTGTGTATGACTGCGCCTTGCTGTGTATCCGGGTGCCATGTGGCACGGAGCGACTCGGCTTTGCTCTGCCAAGAGATAAGAACACAAAGTGAAGCTGCTCACTGCTCCAGCTTACTGGATCCTACCACTGAATCTTCATTCTGGAGTTTTTAAGGCTGTTATTTTTAATCAGACCATTTTAGCTCATGCTGACTTTACACACCTCCTATAACCCAAGTAAAATGCATTATCAGTCTTTTTAAAACGTGGTTGATACTAAAGGCTAAGATCATGTGATTTTGAAAGCACTATTAAAAAAAAGCTTTTATACTGAGAATATTACAGCATGTTAGCCATGTCTAATTGTTTTAAATGTGTAATTATTTAAACACCATTAGACCACTATTATGCAAAAAGCAATTTAACCTTTCATTTTCGATCAGTTCACACTGCAGTTAAATTAAAAGGAGGCTGGAGTAATGCATTAGACTGTTGTGCTGACTGGATGCATTTGTTACTGAAGAGTTTTGCCAGTGAAACGTTGGCAGCAGACAGCAGCAAACAGGTCTACAACAATCGGGCGGTGCCTGCTGGGAGGTGTAGGTGGAGGCTGGCATATGTCTGATGCCTCAGCAGCTCTTACTCCTGTTAGGCTGCTTTTTAAACTTGATTCAGCCGTGTATGCCTGAGATAATCCCATCCTGCAGTGATAATTTGGGTTACCATGTTAGAAGGCAAAGAGGTTTCATGCTGATCATATTTCATGTCTGTCTTATGATTTGAGTTCAAATTTATTTGAATAAATGAGAGGGAAAATGATTTACTGGTTTTGATGCTTGGTTGAAGACAAGGAAAAGACCAGCGGGAACAAAACAAGGTAACTACCTCACTAACAGGCCACAGTACATGAGACTGCTCAACTGTACATCTGAGGAGGTTCTGTGTAGTACTGGAGCTCCACAGGGTACAGTGCTCTCTCCCTTTCTATTTACCTCAGACTTCACTTACAACACCAGCAGCTGTCATCTCCAGAAGTTCTCTGATGACTCGGCCATTGTCAGCTGTGTGTCTGAGGGGAATGACCAGGAGTACAGGTCAGTCATCATGGACTTTGGGGACTGGTGTGAGCGTAACCACCTTCGCTTGAACACCAGTAAAACAAAGGAAATGGTGATTGACTTCCAGAGAAACACTCCTCCTCACTCACCAGTAAACATCCAGGGAGCCGACACTGAGGTGGTGGACACCTTTAAGTACCTGGGTGTTCACCTCAACAGTAAACTGAACTGGTCCCACAACACAGATGCTCTGTATAAGAAGGGCCAAAGCCGCCTCCACCTCCTGAGGAGGCTGAGGTCCTTCGAAGTTAATTCCCAGCTGCTAAACTCTTTTTACCATTTTGTTGTTGACTCTGTTATTCATTCTGCTGTGGTCTGTTGGGGTGCAGGCAGCTCTGACCGAGACAGGAAGAGACTAAACAAGCTATTTAAGAAAGCTAGCTCAGTTCTGGGCTGCCCACTGGATTATGTTGAGGACATGTGTGAAAGGAGGACGTTGGTGAAGCTGACCTCCATCTTGGAAAACCACTCTCACCCTTTGTATTCCACTGTGGAGGCCATGGACAGTTCCTTTAGTGGCAGACTGAGACATCCAAGATGTAAAACAGAACGCTACCGTAGGTCATTCATTCCCACTGCAGTAAGAGTGTAGAACTCCACAGTTTAATTGTTACTGGCATTATCCTGATGTACATTAGTATGTCTGCGTCTCTTATGCTGTGTATTCTTGGAAAGCCAATTATCTATTTTTATTCGTTGTTTTAGTGGTTTGAAGGTTACAATAATAGCTTACTGCTTGTGTGTATTTAACTGTACTTTGTTATTACCTTTCTTCATATGTATCTCTAAGTGTATGGGCTGCTGTAACGAGTGAATTTCCCCAATGTGGGATTAATAAAGTCTATTCTATTCTATTCTAAGAGGAGATGTGGCATAAGTGTGAGAACTTTTTTAAATTTAAATCATCTTGGGTGTTTTTGCATCATTGATGAACTGGACTGACATCTCAAAACTAACTTCCAGTGGAAATGCGAAAATCTTTAATGTACGTTACCGGATGACTAAAGAGCCTTCTGTTGAACCCGTTTTTGGTGTGAAAACAATATCTTGTCAATTTTAAGGTCCAGTCATGAGTCTTTAAGTTCCTAATAATAAATCCTAAACACTATTGTCTGTTCTAAACATACAGGATGCAGCTATATAGATAAAACCATCCATCAAAAGTCACACTTGGGTGCTAAACCCAACAGCGGGGTACGATACACCTTAAAGCTCACCTTTACTACTTTGAAAAAGTTACAACAATGGTGTTGATTAGCCTCAGGCCTGAGCGACACGTCTCAACACGTTCCTGTTTTCACCTAGTCACCTCCTCTTTGGGCATTTTGGTTTGTATGGCAGCTCTCCGCTGATTTTATAGCAGAAACGTCTGAAGAACAACAAAAGTTGTCAGGGTTTGTTTTTCCACCAGGTCGAAGCGTTGGTCACATCATAACCATCATTTCTGTCACAGGAGTCTTTGTATTCACTTTGACCACATTTCCCACTCACCTTGGCAACCACCCCAACGTAGAAGAGCAGTACACTTTTGAGATGTCAGACTAATAGAAATAGAAGCTTTTTGGTAACTCAAAGGTGAAATTCGAAAAATTAGAATATCAAAAAATTTCATTTATTTCAGTAAAAGAAAAAGGGGCCCGTACATATGCATGATTACACGTTTCAGAGGTCTGACATTTCTCTATTTGAAATCCTTGTTTTATTCTAATTGTCTGAGATTTTTAATTTGTTTCTTTTTTAAGCTATAAGCCATAATCATCACAATTTTAACAAATAAAGCCTTGAAATATCTGGCTTTGCATGTAAAGAGTTTATCTCCCATATTAGTGTCACTTTTTAAATTGAATTACTGATATAAGTGAACTTTTGCAACATATTCTATTTTTTCTAGTTTCACCTGTATTTGAATGGCTTGAAAAAAGTTGTTGCTTCAAAACATACAAGATCAGATTTTCTGTCGGTTTGACTCCACTTGACCACATCACTACACTGTGTCCCTGCTGTGATTTCAGCTTCAAAATAATTTTGGGGCTACTTTTAGTGTTTTAAACTTATAAATGAATACTAATTTACTTGGTTTAATTAGCTTCCTTGGAAAATATTATTTTGCATGTAATGTTACTTTAAAAACCTTTAGATGATTATCAATTTGCCCTTTGTTATTTTACAATCACTTGGGGAGTTTTCCTCTCCACTGTCGCTACATGCTTGCTTATTATGATGGATTGCTTTAAAGTCTCTGACACAACAAGTCAGTGACTCGATGCAATCTGCTGGGTCTCCTTAGTTAGAAAACCTTTAAATAATTGGAATAATAAACTAAACTCAACACACTGACAAGTAGGTTCAGTTGGAATGTTTACTTTGTACAGTACCTTGAGATGACTCTTGTGATTCGGTGCTACATTGAATTGACTTGGTCTTATTTCTTTTTCAAACTAGCCGTTAGCTCATCAGTCCTGAAAAACACAAAGAATATTTTTCCAACAGAGCCTGTTCAGGAAGCTTTCTGTTGTGCAAATAGTAATTATTTATAATTTTTACACAGAAACATGCTTGAAAATAGCCTAAAAGATCCCTTTAAGCTACACTTAGAATGTTGAAATGTAACATCAAGGGCTCATGACCAAGCTGACGGTCTTTGTAGTGAAAATGTGAAGATGGCAACTAAAAATAACGTTCCTTTAGACAGAGGATCCCTGCTGTTACCCTTATGCTGTAATGTGTCAAACCTAAAGCATTTGTTAAATCACAACAAACCCAGTTGTTCCTCTTCACCACCATGCATGTTCCCTGAAGCGGTTACTCTACATAAGAAAATTAAAACATGCTGGGCTTTTTCTACAAAGTGTCCCAATGCCTTGCCTACCCCAGTTACAGAACTGCTTGTGGCATAATTTTAGAGTTTAGTTTCTGTAAGATTCTGAAAGGTTTACTATATATACATTATATCAAGCTCAGAACACAAAGACCCACCAGAAGTACAGAACACATGTAACTGACAGCCACTAAACACCCCCTCCCCCATCCCTGTATCCCTTCTGGACGCTGCCTGGCTGCCTCCAGCACAACCATTTAAATCCCACCTGATAATACCTCTCGTCACACTGACAGCTGTCATCAAGTCAGCCGTGTTCTCTTTGGTTTGTTTTTCAAATTAACAAGTGGATTTCCTTACAGTGGACTTTGTTTTTCCTCTCCTGAAAAGGGAAAAGTACGCCCGCAGGGAGAGAAACCAGGCAGCGAGTTGTGTTGGTGCTGCTGAAAACTGACAGACAGTTTGATATGACGTTTGCTGCAGCAATTATGGGAAGTTCTGAGAGTTTCATTTTGGACGCATGAGACGCTCGTGGTTCTTAATCTCCTTTGTTTACTGTACGTCGTGCAAACTCCTGCTGCATAGGAATTAATCTGCTTCAGTGTAGAAACAAATCTTTTAATCTCATTCAGAAACACAATCCAGTGAGTTGTTCAAAAGTGTGCATGAGGAAAATGTTTAATTACACGTGAAGAAGTCTAATTTGACTTTCCATTTGCTTACACCTTAATGAAATGGCTTTGTTTAAATGGATCTGTTGCCCCAAGTTGATTTAGACTCATATGACAGGTGTAATTTTACATCCCAATCTTGAATTATAACACTGAGACTAGCTGTTCCATGTCTGTTAGAGCAGAAAAACATTCTCTGCTTGATATTAGACTAACATCATGACAGTGATTTAGGCTTATTGTTGGCTATAAAACACAGCTTAAGTGGAGCCTGTGGAGTAATCAGCTAATGTTCTGAAACCAACAAACCGTCATTTTAAATCAGCTGACAGAGCTGAGCGCAGAGGCGTTTCATCTGTAAATCACTCATCTTTCCTCCAGCTGCACCTGCAGAAGCCGAATCAGGATCCCTGACCCGTGACTCCGTGGTGCTAACGAAGGCTAAAGGCTCCTGACGTGGTAAATAAGTTAAAACACAGATTTGGAGGTGAGCTGGTTTGTGTGAAGCAGGCTGAGGTGAGCAGCAGACCCACCTGAATTATTGAGCACCAGCCTGGCTGCTGATCACACCCTTCCTCCTCCCCTGGTGAAAAATCCTGCTGCAATGACTTTCATTTTTAGATAAATACACAAGGCACACTCCTCTCCACCCTCTGCTCTGCTGAACTGAATTGATTATGATCAGTCTAACATTTAAGCTCTGATTCAGCTCTCACACAAGGAGATGAAGCTTCCTGTTTTCACAACAAAAACTGTTGAATTTAGATTCAGCCTCTTGCCGTGTCTGATTAGAAGCTACTCATGATAGTCAACAATATAAACACGCACAAAACTTCACCTCTGCTTCCTTCGCTCTGTTTTTCCACATTTTACTGTGTTGATTTGAAATCAGAATCCTGCTGAAGCACAAACCTCCATTTTCACAAGGTTTTATTTGATCAGAGAGAAACTTAGGAAAACATATCGCATAAGGATTTGATTGGTTACCATGGTAAGATGGAAGGTTTTACCTTTTATTAAACTTAATTTGCTGTTAAAAATATACTTGGTGACTTTTGCTACTGTTTGATTGTCTGACTTACGCAGCCCTTATGGAGGGGGTGGAGCTTACACTCTAATGGGTCCCCTATACTGTCAGAAAAAAAATATGAATGAGAGCCTATGGAGCAATAAGATTTATTTTCTGATCCCGTTTGAGATGTTCCATGGATTGCACATATGATATCCGTGAACTTTAAAGACACATTTTGATGAACACTTATTTTTGACAGCTGGCAATAGTTACTTTAGGTTTTGTGTGAAAAGATGTGGAGAACTACAAATGTTCGTCTCACCAAATTGATGTCATCAAACCAGAAGAAGAGAAGAAAAATGGCTGTTAGTTTAAGGAACTTCACATCCTTCTTCCAGGCAGAAGGAACATTAAACATGGAGAAAACCACAATAAATCTGGCCATGTGGTAAGGAGCAGCTACGCTGGGGAGAAGACATTCTGCTGTGATGTCATACATACGACTTCTGATTTGTAGTCATTTTACCAATTATCAATTTTTACAAGCTAATAAATGTGAAAGTATGTGACAGACATAGTCCAAACACATAATTATTTTTCATTTAAATTGAAGTACAAATTTATTTTTTTTCTGCTCAGGGGACCCATGAGCTGACCAGAAGGGGAGGAGACTTAGTCTCCCTATAATTATGTTACACTTTCCTGTCTCTGGCGGCTTGTTTTTGTTTGCATCTTTACATTTTGACTTCATAATCCAGGTAGGTTGGCTGCCACCGTCTCATTAAGAAGTTAAAACAGGGAGGAGATTTGGCAAGTCTGACTTGTCTTTCTGCCAACAGACTTCCTCTTGTGGTTTGAGTCAGGAAATGCATTCTCACACACACACGCACGCACACGCACGCACACACACACGCACACACACACTTATTCACAATGCAGAGCCAGTGAAAAGAGACAGCTTTACTCTGTGTGTCAGTACAAGTAACCCCGTGTGCTGAGACATGGTTTTAGGGATTAGAGTTACTCACTACTGCTCATGGTGCATTGTAAATAGTTGTTTATTTAGCCATGAAAAGTTAAAATGATTTTATTTTCCACATTCCCTCAGGTTTAACTCCCAGGAACCTGGCCAGCATTTGTCACACACAGAAATAAATGAGGAGAATGAAATTCTGCCACTTCAGAAAATATTCCTGAGCCAGAAAGCTTCATAGAAAGAGTGAAAAATGCCAAAATAAACAGAAACGCTACAACTAAGAGAAATGAATTATTACAACTCTGTCTGAAACACTGAATGATAAATATTAGAACTAATGTAAAACTAAATAAAAATATTCAATCATTTAACATTTAACTAGTATTAAGACTAGACCAGACTAATTATAGACTGTATGTACAGACAGCAGCACTACAAGTAGCAGTTTATTTAACCAGAGTTGTATTTAGGACTAGACAACTGCAGGCTACTTTGTTTATTCAGTTTATTTCTGAGTCTGTTAGATAACAGACAGCCCCACACCATGACACTGCCACCAACCTGCCTTACTGTTGGAATACTATTTAGGGTCTGCTCTCTGAGATCAGTTGTGTTTATCTGAGTTGTTTATGTTTGATGGGTTCTTCATGTTTTTTCCTTGCTTTGACTATTTGGCTCTGAGGTGTATGGATCAATATTTACGGAAAGTTCCTTGCACTTTTTTTTCACACTAGAGGTGACCGTTCCTTCGAAGCTGTAGCTCCTAGGTTTTGGAATGGTCTACCCCTCTCTTTGCATCAAATTGACTCGGTTGACATTTTCAAGAGTGAACTTAAGACTCATTTATTTGTTCAGGCATTCAACTAGTCATTTGTGAGTAGTTATGATTTCTGTGTGGTCTTGGCCTTTTATGCTAGGTTTTATTCCCTGTTTTTATTACTACTTATTTATTGTTTTATTTTTACTATGTTGTGAAGTACTTTGTGGCATTTGCCTGTGAAAGGTGCTATACAAATAAAGATTACTTACTTACTTATTTGATAACTGTTTCTAAAAAAATGCCCTAATTTTTTTTAAAGTTTTTTTGATCATAATTGTTCAAGTACAGCAAACTAACATTATGTTCCACTAAACACGTTTGTTTTATACTAGACTGTAAAAGTTCACTGCATAAAATACCAAAATAATCAGATTTTAATTTAGCAATGTAAGGCAATAAAATGTGTTACGTCCATTTGTATCCTAACTGACCAAGCTGTGTTGGTGCAGCCCTAATTGTGTTACATGTCTGGATCTGTGAATGTAATCAGATTACCAGTGGGGATGGTTGTGCTGGTTTATAAAATCTCTGAAATTCATACTTTAACGTACTTATTGTTTCATGTCTTCTTCATTGTTTAAATACTCAGCTATACAATATTGTTACTATTTTACTTCAATCTTTGGAGCATCAAACTGAAAATAAGCCCTGACAGATGAACACACATAATAATCATTTTTGTTTTTATAAAGAAAGCTGTTGGGGGGAAAAAAGCTGCATGGTGCCAATAATTGAGGCTGGATGCGTTATGTCTGGTAAACTGATGTCACAAAGTGAGAAAACGTTAAAAAAAAAAACATACAAGACAAAACAAAGTCACTGTATTTTATAATAAAGTGACATTTACACTGAATGATCTGCAAGAATTATTTGTCCAATTTTCAATGTAGCAGCTACAATTATTTCACAAAGATGAAACAGATAAGGAAGGCTGACTTAGAGTGGTGGAGGAGATGATTCCTGCTCATTTTGTGACTTAATAAAAAGAAAAAAGCTCTGATTTTTCTTATAGGTGTGTGTCATTTTGGGATTTTCTACAATGAAATAAAATAAAAGTCTAATCTGAATGGGGCAGACGTTGCATCAAAAGTCTTCTTTATTCTGACTGTATCATTAAAGACGTGCTTTAATGTACGATGTTACAACCAAATGTATTCATGCTGTTAAAATAACTTTATTTGTATGCATTATTTGAACCCTAATTTCCCCCTCAGCATCCATCCTCCTGCTTTTTCTCACCTTTTCTTCTTGCCACAGCTTCCCTGCCAGTGCGTTCTCCCCCGCCAGTATCAAAACTAGGCTACCTGAGCAGAGGAGGCACAGAGCAGTTTGTTGCTGTAGTTGAAATGAGAGATGAAGGCTGAAGTCAAACAGGCAGCAGGAAGGCTGAGCACCGTTGCTGGTTTCCCAGGTTGCATCTGAGAGCTGTCGAGGCGTACGCTTCCTGGCATGTTCAGCGTTGTGACAGAGCATTTGTAACGCCTCCACCCATGGCTTCCACAACTCTGTCATGTCAGATGAAATCAACTTCCAGAGGAGAGGCAAACGAAGAGGAGGTGGAGAAGGGAGGCACGGGGGGAGGAAGTGGGAGATCTTTTTCTGCCTGACAAGGAGATTTTTGAGATGTTGGTGGGACTTAAAGCAGGCACAGCACCTTGGGTTCATGAATTATTGTTACTGGTGTCAGTCACGAGTTAAACAGTCTGGCACTGGCTAGCCACGCCGTGTGGACGGGTGGGACGGGGTGTGTGAACAAGAAATAAACCAGAAAGTTATCAAAAGATGACCCTCACTTCAGTCTTAGACAATACTGGAGTCCATAGCTTCCATCCTGACAACAAAGTTATAACATATGAGTGTTTGTGGGGAGAAAAGATGCAGTTATAACCGATAAAAAAAACAAGGAAAGAGATTTTCAGACTATTTCTTTCCCGGCTGCTCCCCGAGCCACAAGTAAACAGTCTGTGAGGAAGAGCAATACAGAAATCTGAGGCTGGAATAAAATATCCTGAATTAAATCACAATAAATCCAAACAGTCTAAACCGAATTCTTATTTAAAAACTCAATGTCAGTTCAGTTTTTATTGTGCTGATTCAAAACAACAGTCTTCTAAAAAAGCTGCAGGAAGAAGTAATTCAAACTCAAAACAGTTTGAGTCCTTTAAACCCAGTTTGAGTTCTTTAAACCCAGTTTGAGTTCTTTAAACCCAGTTTCAACCAGTAGTAAAATAATCAGATTCAGTCTTCTGGAGGTTCTCCAACTTTCTGTTCAAAGCTCCAAATCTGATGTTGAGATGAGGTCAAAGGTCCAAAACAGTTAATGACAGAACAAACATTCTACTTATGCCTGATTGGGTCTTCATCAACCTGAAGAGATTTTGTTTTTACACAGAAGTAACATTTAAACTCAGTTGAAAGTGCAACAAGATCCTGCAGCACTAAAATGATCGAGGTGACTATTTAAAAACATCAGTCTGGTAGGAAAGGTGATTCTGTCAATGAGCTAACTGAACCTCAGCACTGATGATGTGTTCATGGAGGTAACTGGACCATTAATGATGATTAGGACTACTCATCTTGTTCCACTCCTCATGACTCTAACTGTGTCTGAGCAAATTTGACACGTGGTTTTTTGCTGAACTGGGCAAAATAAATTTCTTAGTCCACTAATTTTTGATTCCTCCAGAGCATTTTGCCTCTGGTAAGGTTTTTGGTGACAGCGAGACAGACACTTGTGTGCCAGGCTTTTGTCAGCCAGGCTAAGCCCAAACAGGATACATGGGCTTGTCCACCTGTGGACCCACCACCAGCAGGAGGAGCATGAAGGGTCTGGTTTATTGTAGCTCAGAAGGCAGACCAAGACAGATGTTTAGTGAGCCAATCCCCAGAATTTTAAACCAGCATTTGGGACATGGAACGTCACCTTTCAGCTATAGTTGAGCTCACCTCAGCACTCACATACCCTTATCGTCAGAGATAGAGTGACAAGCTGGGACATCCAGGAAAGACTTGGAGTAGATCTGCTCAACAGTGAGTGAAGCTGGCTGAGGTGGTTCAAGCATTTGGTCATGATAGAGGCTGGAGGGTGTGTTGAGCCTGTACTGCTGACAGGAGGCCTCTGGGTCGACACAGGACATGCTGGAGGGTTAGGGTTAGGCTGGTCAGGGAACAACTTGGGGTCCCACAGATGGAGCTGGTGGAGGTTGCTGGACAACATGGGCCTGGGTAAGCAGACGGAAATGGACAGGCAGCACTTATCTTTGAAAACGCTACCTTTCTCTTTTTTGAAAACTCCATGGCAACACCCCCCTGATAATGACACAGAGGATGCTGAGCTATCTCTCTTGACCCCGTAGGGATGCACATGAATGACGTTTAGACTTGAGGCTGACTTGTGAAGTTGACACAACGCGTCAGCCTCATCATACGTGTCAGCATTGTCATGATTTCAGCCTACTCTCAAACCAAGATCACTGGAAAAATCATTACAAAAGTTGCAAAACGTTGTCCTCTTTTTAGAAATCAGCAGATTTCAAATAATCTTTACCTCAACCACAGTGATAGAGTCTGTCGCTACCAGTATGCCCGAGTCGAGCAGATATTAAACTCATGATTTGCAGCGGTGTGAGGTCCCAGGCTGTCATTCAGTTGCATTTGATTACTCTAATTAACATCTCCATTTGTGGTGGTAGTAACAATCACAATTTATGACTCAGCTGCAAATTTCTACACAGCTTATGACGCGATGATGTGCACATAAAACTCTGAACACGTCTCTTAAAACAACAAAAACTCCATCTGCCTAAAACGACAGCGCCTCCCCGGTTTACCAGCACCCCCCTTAATGAGCAAACCTTCCTCTGAATCTAAAATGTAAAGTGAAATTTCTCACATAGACTCAGCTTCGATTGTTTCCCTGCAGACGTTCAGAAATAGCAAAGCACTAAAATAGGACACGGAACCTGCAGTCAGCACTCTTCTATCATTTTACAAATCAGGTCTACAAAAACCTACTTCTAACACCTCTACAAACAAAGAAAGGTAGATCCAGGTGGGATGACTCAGTTCTGTGTCCCAGATCCAATTTTACCCTGTAGTGTTAGTGTACATATGTGAAGTCTGCAGAACGCGGAAGCTGCTGGTGGCGACAGTCGGCTCTGAATGTCCATAAATGTGGGAACTCTTGATGTCTCAGAAACAGCCAGGCTTTGAAAGACGAGCTTCCTAAAAACCAACTTGTTCAAAGTTTATCGATGAGCTGCAACCTGAAGTGATTTGGTGAATTTGATGGATAGCACAGGTAGAGAGGTGAAATGAATGCTGGCTTAATGAGAACAAAACAAAGTTATAATAAGAAACGAATGAACAGGCGTTACATAAATATTAAATAGCTGACTTACTGGTCAGAAGAGTGAAGGGTTGATGAGCGATGACGCTCTGAACTCGTGGCATGGATTAGATGAATCGATGACTGAGTGAGTAGTGGATGAGTTCTGTGATCACGTGTGGGCTACGTGGCACGCTGAGGCTGATGGGAGATGGAGTTCCTGAAACATCTTAAACTAGTTCCAGTCTCAAAAGTTTGATACTGATTCATTAAAAGGGTTGATTTCTTTACTTATTGCTCTTTTTGTTGCATCCATAACAGGAAAACGTCCAGCTGCCTTTTATTCTAATTTGAACAAACATTTTAAGTTTTGAAGTTTCACACGTTATTTTAGCAAGTTCCCTCTAAAAATATATCTCTATAAAACCTTTTAGTCATGAGTTTTAAGATAATCCACTCTAGCCTCAGCCCCAAAAGTCAGAGCTCATCTCTGATTCTCCAAACTGAGGCTGTTCAGAGAGCTGTCTTTTATACAAGAGATAAACAAAGAGAATCAATTTATTGTGACTCTTCAGATTTAAAACAAAACAGACTGAATAAAAAGCATAAAGAAAAAAAGATCATTTTCTTTTATTTGACCCCTTTAGCAGACGAGGCTCCTTTATCACCAAACCACATGAACACCTGCTGCTTGCTGAACAACTAACCTCCCGAGGGAAGTCATTCCTCTCTATTCAGCAAGACACAAGTATTAAATATTTGCATTTATATGAAATCTAACATTAAAATACTCTGTTTTACCACTTCAGTGTCCTGGAGCACCACGTCTAGGCAATCATCTCAGGATCAACCGCTGCATTTTTAAAGTGAAACCCACGCGCTTCCTCAAAGTTTGGGGCATTGCAGGAAATTTAGCGGCACACAAACAGCACATGACTCCACATGGCCTCATTAGTGTGAATCTCTTCATTTAATTAATCACTACTAGAGAGCTTAATTTATCTATAATTTCTGCAGAGTGGAGTTGATTAGTGTAGCATTTCCCTCTGGCCCCGTTAAAGTTTTTGATTTCCTTTTCTGTATCTTTTTCCTCCTTCAGCCGCTACAGTCGGCCTTCTTATCTTATCTAATGTCAGCTCATCAGGATCTCAGCTGGCGGAGCACCCTCGACTCCCTCTGAGAGCTGTGATTACAATGGCGGCAGATGCTTGACGTTGTTGTCGCGGAATCAAGTGGATGCACTCGTGTTTCATTTCTGCTGGCTGTGTGCTGCTAGAATCCTTCCTCTGGTTTTGATTTTATAGATTCCTTCCTGCTTTTTACTTTGACAGGTGATGAAGAGTTGGAGGGTGACAAGTTTTCAAAGGATTGAAGAATCAAGTGTATCCTCGGGTGCATTGTAGCTTTTGTTATTGAAGTGATTTTCTACTTTATCTTAATGGTATATGAGGAGACTTGCTGTTTTTTTAGAATTTCATTTGATTTTATTGTGCTTTCTGTTGGTTTTTAGCCGGGTTTGCATTTTATTCTGACTGTTGGGGGAGGGGTGGATTTTCTATCCCATAAAATACAGATATGTGCTTCAGTTGGCTATGGTCCGATAACATTTGAGTGTTTCTGCTTGTTTTAATGTGATTTCTGATTCCTATTCAGTCCACTAGTTCACAAGGTGGAAAACATTATGGTTATGTGAAAATGTTACCAAGTAAAGATCATGCTTAGTCACACCCAGGACCCACGGTTACAATAATGATTAAAAAATTTAAATGTAAATTCTGGAAACAACCTGAACTCAAAAACTAATTTCTTCCATATTTGAACCGCGGTTATAAGTTTTAAAGTAAGGCTTTGTCATGTTCACGGTTTCTGTGGATCCAACAACTTTTAGTCCAACTTGAGTTAGATTGAATCTGAGATCAGGAGATAAAAATAAGACTTTATCAATATTTTGGTTTTGGTAATATATCAGCTGTCAAAAAACAAAGGTGTCCATGTCAATTCCCATGTGTGTTTCAGTTCTTCCTTCAGGCTTCTGTGTGACGTGCCTTCAAAAAGAATTTGTTTTTGTCTGTGTGTGTGTGTGTGTGTGTGTGTGTGTGTGTGTGTGTGTGTGTGTGTGTGTGTGTGTGTGTGTGTGTGTGTGTGTGCGTGTGTGTGTGTGTGGACCAGCCTGGCTTGTCAGTGTGTTTGAGTGTCGTGATCCTGTGAGCTGTGAGGGAGGAAAAAGCCCGAGCTCTTGTTCCCAGGAGTCATCTGCCAATCATTTTCTCTGACTTAGTGCCAAAAAAAAGATGGAAGAAGGGTTGGAAACAGAGACAGAAAGAAGAAAAGTGAAAAAAAGAAAAGAAAAGATAAAAAGAAGAAAACCTCCCTGTAGAATGACTAAATAGACCCTCAGTGATCTAACGGAGATGCCTGGAGCTGCATCCCAACTATGCTTTGCACTGATAAATATCCAGCCTGGGAACACTGAGCTTTATGACGTTATTGATTTCAATCATCCATTTAAACGCTCAGACTTTTACAAAATTAATAAAATGATAAGAAACCAGAAAAAAGACTGAAGACTGATTGATGTATGTTTCTTTCCTTTTCGTGACATCTCAACCGTTCTCAGACCCTGTTTGAGATAATTAATAGTTTCTAAATTTAAAGCCTGCTCTGGCCGGCGCTGACCAAGTCACAGAAGCGCTCATTAGCAGGAATGGAGTCCTGACGTTCTGGTGGCAGGCTGTGGGGACACTAATGAGGGGTGAAGCTTGATGACAGGAGCTTGATTGAAAAGGCTTCACCAGGAGTGAAAATTAGGGGTGCATTATATGACTGAGATGGTTTCTGGAGCTGAAGGAATGATGATCTCGTTATTCTTCAGTAGCAGCAGGATAAAACCTGTTCTTCTGCAGTGCACCCTGTTACGGCTGTGAGGTTATGCACCATTTTAGAAGGCGTTCTGCAGTATCGTGACCAATACATGGTCTTAGTGTCATTGGTCTGTCTATATTCAGTTACCAGATCATTTGGGAGAACTTTACAAAGAAAAGAATGTGAAGCATAGATACAAAGAAAACCTGGTACTCTTTCCATGGAAATCACTGCTGGCCATCAAAATTCTGGAACTCTATGCCTGACTCCGCTATTACTTCATAAACTATATGAAGAAGGGACTCATAGGTCTCTTCAAGTGTTCAATCAGCTGAGGCAAGGCTGGTTAAACTCCATTTGAAAGGGGGAAACAGTTATAAGCCTGGAGCTCGCGCTACACATCTTTTTCGTTTCTTGGTTAGTTGAGTGTGTGTTTTAGGCCTGACTAGTCCATGTAGGGTTAGTGATAGATCAGTGGTGACAGTGATGATGAGGATGACCCAGAATCCTTTGGGGTGTGTTCTTGACTCACATGAGTTAGACTGTCAAATTCATGTATTTGTTAATCCAGGACCAACTTCTTTAACCTTAACTTAGTTCTTGCCTTGTAAGTTTTAAAATAGTCAACCTTTGGCTAATTACAGAAATCTGTTACAACCCAGTCTTAAAAGGGTGAAGGAGGGTGTAACATAAGCCCCAGTAAATACCACAAAACAAATAGCTAGAACTCTTTAAGATTAACTAAGGTAAAATCCACTAGAGGCTCAAGAGATATAAGTGCTAAGGCTATTTGAATAAATTAACAAAGCTCCATGGCAGGATCACTTGCAATGCTAAATCTGAGTGACCAGGGGCATCAGCGCAGATCCAAGCCCCCTAAGAAACTGGCAGCCTCTGTGGTTTAAGGTCTTAAATGTTATCAAGCTGATTTGGGACAGCTGTGCTGGCTGCATTCAGGAGGGAGGAGGGGTGGAAATTAGGAATGCTGCTGTCCGTGGTGCTGAACTGTAAGAAGTAGAAGAAGGAGCTGTAACAAAGTTATTGACTGAACAAATGTTAAATAAAAGTCTCCTTCCTGTGAGTCATGTGACTCTCATTCAGGCTCTCTTTACAATTGGTTTAACCTGTTGATAACAGGGCTCTACATAATGATGCTTCCTGTCTGTGTTTCCCTATTGATGACACTGGTGTGAGTGCCTGATACAGAAAGATAACTGGTAAATAAAGGCTATGGGGCTGTTTGTTGGAAGTAAAAGGGTTAAAAAGAAAACACCATGAAGAGCAAATCAACATCAATATTGCTTCAATGGCACAAAGTTATGGTCAAATATAAAATATGTTTAGGCATTTATTATGTCATATATATATATATATATATATATATATATATATATATATATATATATATATATAATAAAAACATGAAATTGGATGGAATTGTTTATTAGTCAGTTGCTTCAGTGAGGGCAAACAGGAAAAGTCTGCATGAACTAAAAAGAGATTGTAAAACAAGTGACGAGCATTTGAACATTTTAAAATGTTCTTATTATGTTTAAAACACATTAAACTTCAAATTCATAGTTTGGATGTGAATATTAAGGAGTCTGATCTGTCTGGATTCAGTGGAACTCATTCTTTCTCTTGCATCGTTGACATCTGTACAGCTTTTCTGTAACTGTTTTGAGAATCTGACATGTATTCAGGATTGGAGACAGTCCTGGTGCTGAGGGACATTCCTGAGTACCCTAAAACCTCCTTCACAAATTCAACAGAATCAGGTTTATTGGGATTAGGTTTGTATTTAATTGTAATTATTCTGATCATTCTTCAGAGAAAATTAAGACATTCATGCAAACTGCCATCATAAAAACTGAGGCAGCAGACTTTGTTATAATTAATATTCAAGCCATCCTTTGAACCTTTTTTTCCAGGTTTATGAAAACAGCAAATCATTCAGGACCATTAGTAGGTGAGGCTGCTAGTGAAAATGGTTTTGCATTTGTGTCAATATGGAAAAGCCCCTGCACATTAGGACCAGACTTTCCCTTAGCTTCTCTGCAGGAAAGATTCCATTAAATATAATCAGAATGGCATTGACCATACCCATTGGATAAAGAGCTATGTCACAGTAAAACAACATGTGATCATGTCATCAGGCTAGACCTGTTTGGCTCAAATGCAAAGTGAAACATAAAAATCTGAGCCCTCAGTTTATCTGACGGGATCGTTGACTGATAAATGTAGCTCTGCAGCAGGCAGCAGATCGATTTTGCCCCAGCGCTGAAATATCATCTTAATAAAAGATGGATGACACTTGAAAAACAGAGAAAAATAACTGAGATCCATTTTTGATTTGATTTGGGCAGTGGTGCAGTAGCCTCAGATATCTGTGGTAATTTCAAAGAACCAAGCAGGTACATTTTTATTGTGCTTGTTTTCTGCAACAAGTTTGGAGAAAAAACAATCCATTTCAGTTCAGTTTCTAGCTGAAAGTTTACTGAGGAATCAGACAATTTAACAGTCAAGCCAGCCAGCTGTTGATATAAACTCTCAGCCATTAAACTACCTTTTGATAGGAGCACTTACCTCATTCTCACAATCATACCATATCTTAAGTAGAGGACATCATTCTGTCCTCTAAACCAGATCCCAGCGGTGCCCAATGAGGCCTACACTGCCATTTAAAAGATAATGGATTATAAAATTGTTTTTATATCCACTGAATGTGCAGAGGCCCACAGCTGAAGGCTTTCCCTGCTATTGTTTTAAGGCTCATGAATCCTCTAAATCGATGGCAGTGATCGCAAGGAGCGCAACACGCGAGGACGTTTACACACCGTCTCACCTCATAACCTCCCCTCGGTTGACTGGACGGGCCACACCACGGTGCTTAAGGTGGCTGAATGGTGCAGCTCACCGCCTTGAATCACTCTTTTATGTCACCCCACGGTGCAACAAGGAGCATTTTTCATCTTTTGGAGCTGTGGAGTTTTAGTTTACAGTCCATTTCCTGGTTCTAGAGAGTTTTGGAAGAAAAGTTAGACTCAATAGAGAAAACATCAAGTACATCACACTAAGTTAATAGAGGGTTTTGTTCTTTATTAGTAAATAACCAGATAACTTATTCTTAAGTTGTCTATATTCAACATATTGTAAAGGTCTGACATAGAAAACACATGAAGATATTTGACCAAATCTCATTATTAAAGTAATAAAAATGAGCTCAGGTGTGTGTTTTCTATACTAGATACACACAACCAGCATACAGTGTGTAAACAAATGATTTCACACAGTAAATGTCACACTATAGTAACTGCTAGGAGCACATTGTCTCATGAATTGTGTAAAAGAGGTTCTGGTAATACCTCAACTTCACAGCCAATGGTTGTTATTTTATGTGAAACCATCACCACACAGAAAAATTCTTTGATAATAAAGTTCAAAACTTTAATCATTTTGTATTTGTTCACTTACCGTGTGCATGTATCTCAGGATGCTTATGACCCTGCAAAGGATCAAGCTGTGCTTGTGCTCCAATACACATTATTTTAGAGACATCATTGAAATATAGCATTGCAATCATGCACCGTTAAGCCAGACATGTACTCCAGTACATTAAATCATCAATAATGAGGCATGTACAGCGGCTCAGTCATGGCGCATAAATTACAGGCACAGACTCTCCACAGCGCGGGTTTGTTGAAGAACCTAGAAAGCAAAACCTGCTTGTGTTGTCAGGTAAACATAAAACTTCTTAATTTTCTAGAAGCGTGATACAATATTTAATTATAACTGCACCTGGTGCTTCGTAAAAGTGACATGCTAGACTAAACCATGACTCCTTTGGGCATCCTTACATTTTTCTTGTATGTGGGTCACATGCACAAGTTGTTTTTTGTAAATGTATTTATTATACGATTTGGAAGCCCTGTCACAAATGTCATTTTCAATTTTTTACCATTATGCACAGCCTGATGGCTAAGCTAATGAACTTGCTTGTCCCAGCTCCATATTTGGTCTACAGGCAAGAATGAGGTGCAATCTTAAAATAGATCAATATATACATTTCTTAAAAGTTTTCCTCAATCTATGAAAGCTTTATTAAATTTTATAGACAGCCTGTATTTGCTTGTGTCAGTGATTTCTGCTCCCCTCTTTGCTTTGTTGATACCGTGCACACCAGGCAACCTTCAGCCGACCCTGAGCCATTTGAAAATATGATTGTAATCCTTGTCAGGATTTGGCCGGGGTGTCTATTACCACTGTAATCTGTCACACTGGCATGCAGTATTCATTCCACGTCCAGGTTAAGCCCCTCTTTCTGTCTGTGGCGCTCATCACCATGTGAGGGAAGTGGAGGGAGGGATCCAGTGAAGGTGCTGCATGACTGGGGGGGGGGGGTGTCTGAAATTGAGAGAGCACAGCCTCAGTCGAGCCCCTGGATCGAGGTAAAGAAATCTATTGTGGAACACAAGGTCTCATTACTGGTGCAGGGATAGCTTTAACCCTCAACACGAGCATGCACACACACACATGCACACACATGCACGCTTACACACACACATACACACTCACATGCATGCTTACACACACACACACACATACACACCTTTCTGAGGAGGTAAAAATAAGAAAAGCAAACAAAAATATCTGTTTCCAGGGAGAAGTTTGGGAGTTTTTATGCAGCTGACGCAATAAAACAGTCACTAATGTAATATAAAGTTTTAAGAGTCAACAGAGGAAATACAGGAGCTCCTCATCTGCTGCAGGTGGTGGTTCTGGTCTCAAATAAGTGTGTTATTATCATTCATGGAGTGAAACAAGGATCTATAAACAATAGTGATGAGCGCCTCGTGTCCAGGATTAACGATGCGTTGTTTTTAGTGATGATAGTAATTTACATATAAATTAAATTAATTTCTTGTTAAATTAGATTTATTATTTTCTTTAAGTGTGTTTCATGACTATTTTTGGCCTGGGTGCAAACAGGATTCCTGAGCTAACATTTAACGTGCACACACTCCATGTGCTAAGACAATTATGAAGATATGAAAAAAAAAGATCTCCCATTACATTTTGGTCCCATTTAAAACATGACACATGGATGTCAAAACAAAGTAATGCATATTAGTTTTCCATAAATATTATAGCGACCCTGCTGTAATATTCTTGTTAACACTAGAACAGCCCCCAACCCTTCACTACTGTCATTATGACAGCTGCATGCATTTTCAAATGAGCCTTGATTTTCTGAGCTCGCTTCATGGAACAACCCTCTGCTCTGCTATGGTCTGGAAACAGCTAAAGCTAGGCTAATACATCCATAAGTAACTTGAACCTTTTATTATGCTAATTAACTTACTCAATGGGAGTGACGTGTCTCTGATGATAGATGCGTCATAAAGCCTCTTGCCGCTGCAAAAGTTCAGTGACTCCTCAACGAGCTTTTTCCCACAGTTAGGACAAAACATCCCATCGTTCTTCAAACGAAATGCGCTACAGGCAGAGTCACTTCCGGTTCCAAAGACAAACAGCTCAGTCGTCCAATCAGTGATGGTCTCCTGTTGCTGACTGGTACCTACCCTTTCCGGTTTTGTTAATGTAATTGTGCTTCTCAATTTGCTTTTGTGATTCTTAATTTGCTTTTGTGATTCTTAATTTGCTTTTGTGATTTCACTTTTGTTGTGTTTCTCAATTTGTTGTGTTTAGTGATTTGTTGGTGTGGTTTGCACTTCAGGGCCACCGAGGTCAAAGCCAATAGAACCCATTTATGGGCACCGCCATGTTGGTTTTGGAGCCACTAGTGGCGTGGAGCTGAAAGCTTTTCCCTCTTTCCCCACACACGGTTATCTAGTTATTCAGGATCAAAAATCAGTAATTTAACACAATTGAACATGTGGTGTATTTTTACTGTTTAGTCTTATTTGTAGATTGAAGAAAACATAATTTTTTAATTCCTTAAGGAATGCTAATCCAATCAGCAGCAGTAGTCTGCTTTGACTTGCATTTTTGAACAATTCACTGACTAATCAGAGCAGATTGCTTAGAAAAAATTGAACCAAAGTCAGTTTTAACATCAGGAGAAAATGTTTTTTAAAAGATTTGGTTGAATTGAAAGTCACACTTTTACTGATTTTTGGGGTAAAATCAAATGTTTGGAACAAAAAGACAAGAAAGTAGAAACACTAGCGTGTAGAATCAATTCTCCAGATTTCGCCTTCCAGACATCTGTCACACAAACAGATCTGTTTGATTGGTGTGAGCCCATCCATCTAGATGACTGGTCCGCAGTTAGTAAATTTATACTCCCCTAGTCCCATCCTCCATCAGCTGCTATGGTGAGGCTGGGCCAAGGCTGTCAGCCACCACAGTCATATCTTATTTAGAAACCAGACACAGGCAAATCCTCAGAGTCAGGAAAAATGTGCAAAAGAATAGAAACTGGTGCACTCTCTAAAAATATGTGTCTGATCAGAAAATTCAAATGAAAAACCATGCTATTGTGACTTCAGAAGAGTTGTGTGAAGTGTTGCTTCAATGAGGGCATCGGGGCAAATAGTTTGAACGCGTCTAAAAACCTCGGTTGACAAAACAAGACAAAAGGAAAAGATTTCCCCGAAACCTGAGCGCTGTGAATAATGCCGGTTTGTGGCGAGCAGCTGAATGAGATTAGTCTCATTCATTATCCACCAGCAAACAGCCTATTTTTATTCCTCCAGTTGGTAGCTTAAATTAGCCTGACCATAATGGGGACTGAGCAAGAAGAATTTAGAGCAGCTTCTCCAGAAGTTTATGAAATTTACACAGAAACACGTTTTTTCTATAAACACACACACAAAACAATAGGTCTATCTGAATCACAATGCTAATAATCGGATTAAGCTGGTGTGTTTTGGGTGGGTCGGAGGCATCTCTATTAGCACTGATTTGGCGTGACCTCAGCAGTGGCTTTGTAATCTGCATTGGCTACTCCCTCCTGCCCTACCTCCCTCTCGAACATCCCCACCCCCCACCCCCTGGTTCTGGTCACCCATCATCACGTTGGGATTAATAGAAACATCTTTAGTAATTACAGAAATGCTGCTGTCGTCGTGCCGGCTGCCATCAATTGTTTTAATGTGTGCCAAGCCGTTAATTCATGAGCGGAGGCCTCGGCGCTGCCCTCCAGTAAAACACAGAAATCCGCTATTGATTTTCACGAGGCTGTATACTCAGCATTTTTATCTGCTCCACGCTCCTCTCCGGTAGGCCAGTCAGGTTATTGATCTTCATAAAGGCAGTATTTTGTCGTTAGGGGGAAGCGGAGGAGACACTAATGAAAGGTTTTAACCTGTGTGTTAAGGGGATGGAGGTGATGGAGGGGGTGTGTGTGGGTGGGTGGGGGGTCTCTGGACCACTGGTCAGGGCTGCCAGGTGCTACACAGCAGATTTTCAGCTGCTCAGCCTCAGGGATCGATAGGGATACATCTTTGTCTGATTACAGAGATGTGTTGCTCAGGGTGGCAGTTTTGGTGTGTGTGTGTGTGTGTGTGTGTGTGTGTGTGCGTGCGTGCGTGCGTGCGTGCGTGTGTGTGTGTGTGTGTGTGTGTGTGTGAATAAGAGATAGAAGAAAGCATAAGACCTTGTAAAACACATTTAGGAACATTAACATAGTTTGGGGTTCTGTGCTCTTTTACCACTTTATGAACTTGGCTAACTTACATTATGTACGATTTTTGCTTCATTCTTCTTCCAAGTTGTTGCTTAATTATCACCTGCCACCTGAAGGCTTTGGGATTAACTTCTGGAATAAGCAAGGTCTGTTAGAAAAATATCTGATGACCCCTGAGTGGATTTTAATGAGGCTTCTAGAAAGTATGAACTGGATCTAAAACTGATTAACATTTGGAGTCAACCCAATCAAAGATGGCCACCATAACTAATATACCTTTACAAACCTCAATTAACTACAAGTTACTCTTTTTCACAGACTTTAAGCTAAAATGTGAGCAAATGGTAGCTAAGTCACTTACAGCATACATACTCTGGGTACCAACAGACTGTACAAGTACTTGTAATGGTACCGTTAAGTAATGTAATTATTCCTGATCCCCTACAAGACAAGTGTTTATTATAGCAGGTTCTGCTTAGGAACCATAATGTCCTTTACCAAGTGCTTCTCTGCACTGCAAATCAATTTTTTAAATTTTGTATTTAGGGGAAGGAATAAAACTCAATAATAGTTTGTCTAAATAAAACACATCACAAGCTTTTACTAACTAGTATAAACTTGCTGCCAGAGCGAAAATAAAACATTTTTGATAATGCCTCACTCACATGCTTATTCTAAACTACCTACCTATCACCTGCCTTGTGCTCTGGTTACTCAGACTGACATAGTGCAGAATAGGCAGAACGCTGTGACCCAACATAATGACGGTGCCAAAAAGCACAAATGTGCTCCAGACAGACGCAACAAAAATTCTTGAAATGACAAACTTGCGGTCCTTCTGGTGACGGAGGTGAAACGTGGAATATGGGAGAGGGCAACAGGTGTCAAACAGCCTGAGTGTTGCTAAAACAGCCTGCAAGACCAGGCAAACCACGCACAGATGACACAAATAACCACAAGATGAATTTATCGGTACAATGTTTAGTAGTCATGATGGTAAACAGCCTCACATGGTAAAAATCTATGTTTGGTGAGTTTTGTAAGTTGATTTCCTGCTTTAACAACTTTATTTAGAACTAAAGGTTAAATAAAAATGATGATGTGCAGAGCAGATTTTGTTGTGAAGTGTATCGGAGCAGAAATGGTTTCCTGTACTGGTTGCTATGACAGTGGAGCTATAGCAGCATATATCATATCCCTCTCATACCTTTGCATACAGCTGCTGCTGTTTTTACCATAATTGTCTTCATTTAAACACAGCATTTGTTTGCAAAGGTCAGTTAAAGACAGCTTCTTCTTGATGGCTGAATTTTATATTCTGCCTGGCGGTGACCTGCAGGTCAGCCTGTACCCCTCAGGTCCTGCAGGTCATGCTGGTTCCAGTAAACTTAGCAGGAAAAATAGTGAGTTCAGACATTTGGGTCAAAAAAGTGACTTTGCCTTTGCTGTAACTAAATTATTTACAGATACATGGCATGCACCAGGCTCTGATTACTGCAACACTTCCCTCCTTCTCCTTTAAACACACACAGAGTGAGGACTTCAGGTTTTATTCAGCAAACACAAATCTCTCTCAGTCCCACCCTCCTGTCTGCTTCACCTTGTATCCATGTTTTCTTTCCTTCTCATCGTTTTATAAAGTGTTATGGTCAGGCAGAAATGTTTCATCTCTTGAAAAATTGCAAGTCTTTGTTGAAAATACATAAACTGTGTGGTCAGAGATTGTGTTTTATCTGTCTATGGTCAGATAATCGAACAGATAATTGAAGGTCATAATGTTTTATAGATGTATTGATTCTTGTGTAAAGAAAGGCTGTTTTTATGCACACTGGTTCTATAGTTGAGAAGGAAAATGGCTCTTTTACAACATCCTGCTTGATATAAATGGAGCTACAAGGTTCAGCCACAAGCTTCTCTTGATTAGTTCCATTGAATAGTCATCAATAAGACTGCAAACACATGTTTAGAGACCAGTAGTTGATTTAAGCAGAAAAACAAGAAAACAGAAAAAGAAACTGAAGTTAACAAACAGACTGTGATTCTAGACCTAACAACAAAGATGTAAAGTTGTGTCACTGCTGATGAATTACTCTGATGATGTCACCCTAATGGCAAAATCTGCATTATTTACTGTTTTTATTTGGCGCAACCTGTGGGTGGGACTAGTTATCTCGACCTCCAACATGTGCTGCTGCTGTGTTAAAGTCTAGGATTAGAAAAGGTTAAGGTTGTAGAATCCATGTTGTTTCTGATGGTTGATTAAGGAATATGTGGATCCGTTAGGTGGTGAGCTCCTATAATTCTGCAGGTGCACATTTAAAAATCCCTGACGTCACTAATGTTTAGAAGTTCTCTGTGCAGTAGCTTAAGGGGGTGTTAGGGTCATCTTAAAGTATGTTGCTGTGTAAAGGTTATACATAATATTGCAGGAAGAACAAGGATTGGGGCTATAGAAGAAGGTCTGATGAGTCCAGATTGACCCTGTTCCAGTGGGATGGGCCCTCAGGGTAATGCTCCCATCATGCCTAGTGCCTACTGTACAAGCCTGTGGGGGTGGTCTGTGATCTGCGGTTGCTGCAGTTGGTCAGGTCTAGGTTCAGCATCATTATTAGTCCTAAGAATGAGGTCAGCTGACTACCTGCATATACTGAATAACCAGGTTATTCCTAGATGGCAACGCCAGGATTCTTCAGGCTCAAAAAGGGAAAACGAGGTTCAGGCAGCATTAGACATCATGTTCACGCATGGATCAGCCACCACAAAGTCTAGACCTGAACCATATTGGGAAGATTTAGGATGTTCTGGAGAAGGCTTTGTGCAGCCATCAGATTCTTCCATCATCAGTACAAGATCTCAGTGAAACATGAATGCAACACTGGATTGAATCAATCCTGTGACGTTGCAGAAGCTTATTGGAACCCAGAGAATGTGTGACATAATCAAAGCCAAAGGTGATCCAATAAAATATTAATGTGTGTGTGTGTGTGTGTGTGTGTGTGTGTGTGTGTGTGTGTGTGTGTGTGTGTGTGTGTGTGTGTCACTTTTTTGGTGGTGACTAATTTTTGGCCAGCTGGTGTCTAATACAAAAGATATCAACAAATCTATATTTGTGTTTAAAGCTGCCTCTCTATAAATGCACATTGGCGAACACACACACACACACACACACACACACACACACACCGGCAGCATTGTGTGTATGAGTGTGTGTTTTTAATAGACTGCCCACAGCCTCCAAGCACACATAACTGTCGCCTATGAGTTATTACACATCTGTCTGTGTATTTTAAGGTGCACCAGATGCTGCAGTTAATGGCACACCTAACCTCATACCACGAGATGTTACACTGAAAGCCAAGTGGAATTTTTCACATCTACCCTGCCGTCTTCCTCCTCCGTCTCCTCTGAGTCTCTGCTGTCCAGCGCTAAGAGAAGCCTGTAGGGGACGGCCCAGACAGGATATTAATGGGGGGCCCTCCGACAGTCAGAAGGCCTGACAGAACCCTGTTTCATTGTCACCTTGCCTTGGAGGACGAGGAAAAACTTGCAAAGCTTATTAGCCGAATGGAGCTGTTTCCCCCCTAACTTACTCAGTCTCTGCCTCGCTGCTTCATTACACCGTCTTACATCAGAGTCGAGCTGCTCTCCTCACACACACACACACACACACACACACACACACACACACACACACACACACACACACACACACACACACACGGGGTGACATCTCCCACCTAATCAAGTAGTGGATTATCTTGTCCTGATAAATTGGAGCTTGTAGCACTTGAAAGGTCCTCTTGGAGGAGTGTCGTCTCCTCTAACAGCTAGTTCGAGCCCCCAGGGAGCAAGAAGAGAGAACATTGCCTTGTAATGATTTGTGGTGAATTGGACAAATGTTTTCAGAAAGACCTCTTTCCAGCAAAGTGCTTGATGAATCTGAGCTTGTGAAGAGACTCTCAAACCCACAAGTCAAATTGAGACGTGTCTGACAAACAACAACAGCATCTCTTCCTCAGACTGAGTTGAAGAGAACGATTCAACCTTTCAAAGGACTTACAAGTCAGTGTTAAAGAGTGAATATTTAGACAAAAAAGTAGTTTTAAAAGGAGGCCAAAGGTTTCTGAATGGATCTGATGATGTGAAGTGATCAAAGAAGCTTTTTATCTGTTATTTTGTAGGAAAATAGTTTTTTTAATCAAGTCCTTCTATGAATGAGTTTTGTAAAAGAGCACTTTTATGATTCTGACACTTGTGAACAAAAGCATAAAAAACCTCTCAGTGTTCTAAAGATACGATGTGACAATGGTTAAGAGATTATTGATGTGACAGGGATAATAAACCAATAGCATAGAAAGAGGGCTGCTCGATTATGGAGTCAAGATCATGATCACGTACATTTAACACATTTATATGTGTGGATGGGGAACATTTTAATTAGACCAAAGGCACCAGTTCACATCAGCAGGTACGGATGTGTGTTTTTGTTTTCATTTTATCCATGAGTATAAATTATGTGGTTACATTTCTTTTATCTTCCTAAAATCAATAAAAATATCTTTAAAAATGCCTATTTAGGGTCACAACAAGTATCAGGGTAAATATCATTCACACATTAATATTTACATCTAGACTTTTTTCTTCTTTACATGAACAAAACATGAACAAACCGTGATGCTATAAAAGCAGAGAAGAGCTGCTTTGAAAGCCAAGATGTGGATGGAGCCAATGCAAATAAACTGTGTACATTTAGAAATGCTGATGATTGGAAATATTTTTATGAAGGGATACTGATGGACACCAAGTATCTGAGTGAGCTGGGGTCAGGAATAAAAATAACAAAGGTTATCCTTGAACTTAATACCTGTTTTGTTTTGTTTTTGTTAGAGCATAGTGTGAGTCTAGCATTTAGAAAGCAAAAACAAAATAGTGTTGAAATCATTTTTGTAATCAGCTGTTTTTGTGTTTGTTGGAAGGCAGAATTTAAAATAAAACAAGGTTAATCCCAACCCCCACAACGAGAGTTAACTGAGGTCTTGGTTGTGATAACTGTTCATCTCTCTTATTTGCCTTTTATAAACTTTTGTCTCCTCTTTGTTTTGTCCCTCTCTACAGGAAAATCCGTACATGTGTAATAATGAATGTGATGCCAGCACCGAGGAGCTTGCTCACCCTCCAGAGCTCATGTTCGATATCGAGGGCCGCAACCCCACGACCTTCTGGCAGTCGACATCCTGGAAAAAGTATCCAAAGGCCCTTTTGGTAAACATCACACTCTCCTGGAACAAGACCATCGAACTGACTGACGACATCGTCCTCACTTTTGAGTCTGGCCGACCTGAGCAGATGGTTTTAGAGAAATCTCTTGATTATGGGCGAACCTGGCAGCCATACCAGTTCTATGCCACCGACTGCTTGGATGCCTTCACCATGGAACCCAAGACAGTGCAGGACCTGACCCAGCACACCCTGCTGGACATCATCTGCACGGAGGACTACTCTCGCGGGTACGTGTGGAAGTACGATAAAACCGTACGTTTTGAGATCAAGGACCGATTTGCGCTGTTTGCTGGGCCAAGGCTCCACAACATGGCCTCCCTATATGGCCAGCTGGACACAACTAAGAACCTGAGGGACTTCTTCACCATTACTGATCTGAGAGTCCGTCTGCTCCGGCCCGCCACAGGGGCTACGATGGTGGACGAGAACAATCTGTCGAGATACTTCTACGCCATTTCTGACATAAAAGTTCAGGGCAGGTAAGAGAAAGATTCTTTGTTTTTTACATGATGGACATCAGGGTAGATAACCCATTACTGTTTCTCTGAGCTCCAGAGAAACAAATTGAATGCTTTTAGGGTTGATAAGGAAAAGATTATTCATTAGTGGGGAGTTTTTTTGGACAACTATTGAGCGGCTGCCTGGTTTTGAGAAAAAAATGTGTTTACCGTTATCCATTCTTTCCACTTAGGCAGTGAATCTATATTGCTGTGTAGAGTTCACAAGACGTCAGCACGTCCTAATTAAGCAAACTGCTTACGGTTTGCTGAAGCACTCTGCTTCGGACAACAAATTCACTCAGCTGTCTGCTGGCCTGTGGAGGACGTCAGATGTAGCGTTTCAACCATCAGGTCACTGCGCGCCGTAATTAGTGTTTGATTTACAGATTCCACAGAGGGTCATGTAACATGAAAACAAGACGCCATTATGCTGTTAGCAGGAAAGGCCGACAAAGCTTCCTCTGCTTTTTGATGCTACAGCAAGAGCCACTGGGGCATAGGCTTAAGTGGATCTGTTTTACACAGTGTGGGTTTTCAATTTAACTGATGTGGTTGTGGGGTTGAAGGAATGAAGATTTAATTACTCTTGTTTTACTCTTCACACATGAGAGACTTGTTGTACAGAAGCGCAGGGTAGCGGAACATCACAACAATCCAAGGAAGTGGGTAGAAGTGTTGACGCCGGTGCTCCCAGACCGTGTGCTGTGTCTCTGTGCGCCTCAGCTTGGAAATAAACTCACAAGGTTGACTACAAATAGAAGTGTCTTGTTCTGCAGTCAGGATTTGCTCTGACAGATGTAGCTGCATGGAAAACTAAAACAAACGCAGAAGCTGTGGGGCAACTGCCCCCCAATTCTTAAAGTGGGGGTGCACACAGTAACACTTTACAATAAGGAACCCCAAATTGTGCTTCGTTAACCAGGGACCAGGGTTTTTTGACCCTAATGGCCATCCATTGGTAAGGTCTTCCTTGAACACAAAAATACTGCTTACTTGCAATGATTTAGGTATGTACTACTGCCCCCTATTGCCAGGAAAAATACACACAGTCACTTTAACCATTACATTAGAATAGAATAGACTTTATTGATCCCACAGTGGGGAAATTCACTACATGGGCGATGGTGGCAGAGGAGTTAAGTGCCCGCCCCCACAATCGGAAGGTCGCAGGCTCACGCCCCTCTTAGTCTGTCACTGTTGTTGTGTCCTTGAGCAAAACACTTAACCCACATTGCCTGCTGGTGGTGGTCGGAGGGACCAGTATCGCCAGTGTACGGCAGCCTCGCCTCCATCAGTGCGCCCCAAGGCAGCTGTAGCTACGATGTAGCTCGTCATCACCAGTGTGTGAATGTATGGGTAAATGTGTTGTAAAGTGCCTTGGGGGGTTCAAGGACTCTGGAAGGCGCTACATCAAATTCAGACCATTTACCATTACATTAGACGTTGCAGTGCAAATGGAGTCAGTGGCAAAGTCGCGTTGCTGTTAGCCAATCAAAGGTGAGATGTTCAAATATCATGAATATTAATGACTAGGACTCCAAATCCTGTCCCCCCGGCTAACTTCAACTTCCTGAAACAGGAGCGCCAGAGCTTTTATTTTTTCCACAGAGAACAACTCACAAGGCATCAATTTGTACTAGAGACTACAGCAGAATCATTGAAATAATGAGTGTATGCCCTCTTTAAAGAGTCCTGCAAGACTTTAAATTTGTATGCACCAGAAGATACATTCAGCTGCTGGTCTAGGGATTAATGCTTGTAAATTCCCATCTAATGCAAATTTATCATGAGGTAAAGATTTATAAAATAATGTTGGAACTGAAGCTGTTTCACAGCACATTTATCAGTCCTGTTGGATGTAAACTCAACCTCTCCAAACAGGTATTTCAGGAAGTTGGTGATTATTCATAAATTTAACACAAAAACACACTTGAAAATAGCCAAAAGATCCCTGTGATGTCATTAAATTAAGCTCACACATACCTCACCTCACTTTAAGGCACACTAAATGTGCAGGTACCCTTGAGCGCAAGACGCTATGGTAATGAATGCATCGCTCAGAAATCGAAATTTTGACTTTTCGTGTGATTGAGAAGGTCGTTCAACAGAAAATAACTGGAGGGAATTTACTAACACAAAAGAGCTTGATGGGGCATCCATTCAACGTGCGCTGAAATGAAGAGGGCTGTCATAGGCACAGATTATTTATTCTATCTGACTAATCATGACCAAGCCCATGCATCCCTGTGGGGCTGTAGACTTGAGCGATGGCTTTGCAGCGCTGTCAGGCCATAGTCGTTTACCAGCCTGCTGCTTTTAGAGTGAAGCTCGCCTGAGAAATGCTTCCCACTGTTTACCAAAGGTAACACACAGTTCAGCAATAATGAGAAACATTCTACACAGAGAGGCTTCACACTCCGTTCTCCCTCTTCTCCTGGCAAATCACCGCTCAACGCCTTTCTCCAAGCGTCATATATCAGACGTAAGCTTCTTAACCCTGGAGTACGGTTCTGTGAGGCTCTCCAGGAGAGATATTCCAGGGCCACTGAGGTTGAATCTGGCATATATCACTGTGCTGGACTTGGTTAGCATCCGCCTGGATCAGGATTGAGAGTGGGCGTGAAGCTTGCTGGTTTTCTTCCCTTTCCAAACGGTGTGAGAAACTAAGCTGTTTTTTTTTTTATCAAAGTAGGCACGTCTAGACTTAAATCTTTGCAGAAGTGCTCCTTAACACACAACTACATTTGTTTCGACAAGGTGTTAGCCATGACCATTCTGTTATAGATGATTACAAGGAACGACTGGACGATCGATGCCTAGAATTTCAAATTAAACTGAGCATGGAGCTGTGAGATGGATGCACACAATACATTGTGAGTTAAATGAATTGTACACCCTCCTGGTTTCATTGTATCAGCAGTACTAAATGGGCAGGTGGAGACAGCGAGAGCTCGGAGGGCCGGGGAGACCATTTTCTAATGATCTATTCTATGACTTTCGAATAATTGCTCTGGCTCTCTTTTTTAATGCTTTACAGTAACTCCAGTCTGCAATTTCACCAACTGTCTCTCCCTCCTCACACGATCTCCTGTTCCTTTTCCTCCTCCTGCCTGTGATCAATACTGTGTAATTAAAGCTGGAGGAGATTCAGGCTGCTAACGGATCTGTTTCTGGCTCTTAGATTCTCAGTCCACCGTCCCAGTCCCGCTCTGATTCTCCTCTCATAGGGGCTTCGATATGAGAAAACCTTAGCCCATTCCTGTTCAGTTTCCATGGCTTAAATCCCAAATGAAAAAGTTCAGATCATGTTTGTTCTGAGGTGAATGATCAGAGGAGTCCAGGTTGAGGATAAAACAAAATGAAAATTTTGACTGTTGGTGATTGGACGGGCCAGAAATGGACATCAGGTCAGGTCAGCCTTTTTCTGGTCATGATGTTCTTTAACCTCATTCTTTCAGTGTGGATCGTTTACACAATCAGTCTGAATCTACATGACTTTTTTATTTCAAACCTGTGTTTAGGGATTGTACATTGTAAAGGGTGGTGTGTACGGGTGCAGCGGTACACTCTGCTGGAGGTCTGTAAACAGATTTTACTCCAGCACTCCCCATGACGCTCATCGCAATCATGTACGAGCCGGAACAGTGATCCAAAATGTATGTCCTTATTCAGCTTCACATGTCCATCTGAAACAGGAAAATGTGCTTGTCTGCTTTTTGTATCTAACTTTCAGTAACATTTTATGACCTCATGTGTCCCATTAGAAAAAACTAAACACCACATCTAATTACAGCTGTTCTTGGTTAATTGGTTAATTTAGCTGTCTCTAAGCACAGAACCAGGCGTACCTGTGTGAGCACCTTAGTATAAAAAATTATTTTTCTTTTTAATCAAATCTAAATATTTAAGTCTTACAGACTTAACATAAAATAACATAATAAAGAACGTAAATAATAATTCAACAATGAAATAACATTAGATAAGGTCTCAATGTTCTTTATAAATTAGGTCTATTGCATCCCAGTGAAAACAGCTGATGTTTGCACGAGGTCCAATGTTGAAGAAAATGTTGATTTGACCTTAAATGTATTTTAACAAAACAATTCACAATACTATAATCTTTATTATGGGGTGTGTTTTTGTCAGAGTGCAGTTTTACTTGAAGATTTTTGAGTTTTGAGGATTAACTTAAACAAATGTTAAATGTTTTGAATAAAGAGAAATTCAGTCTTTTTTGGTCTTCGCTGAGATACAGAAAACATGACTGCTACTAATATCTAACATCACCTGCTGAGGATTAAAATGGTTTGCTGTCCCAAAATAGCAGAAGAATTTGGGATGTGCACATTTACCACCATAGACCTGCTATCTCTCTACTGTTTGTCTCATTGGTGATGCCAGATTTTGAAATGATACAAAACTTTGTTGGAAAAACAAAAACGCTCATTTATGATCAGCTACTCTGTGCTGGATTCTTTTTCTTTAATGGGTTTTTGAAAGTCGGGTTCTGTTACAGAAACAAGGTGACTTGATATTTGGTTTTTAAGTGGCGGTATGGATTGAGATAAATGTCCCTAATATATCAAATATATATAAAATTACAGTTTTTACATTACTTTACCACAGTTTCAACTTTCATATCAGCCATTGTTTTTACTTGCCCTGAGTTTGATTCATTATATTTTGTGTTTTATATTTTGATAACTGAGAAACAATAGTCATTTTATAAATGTGAGATATTTTAGAACAAATCCAACTATGCATGCTTTGTAATCAAATGTGCAAAAACAAAATCAAAACCTTTTGACTGAAGGCATGCAAAAATATACCGTCTTTAAGGGATTAGATGCTTTATTCCTCCCAGAGTGCAGAGGTCCTATTATTGGTGCATTCTAATTGGTGTGTAGTTGAGTGCATGTGCAATTTGGATACAGCTGTTCCCAATAAAGATCAGCAATTTGGCGAGCGATGGCTCCATTGGAACTCCCCTAAGGGAGGAACAAACAAGAGGTCGATCTATTTTTTTCATCCTCTTCTTCTCTCTCCACACTGCTTGGCTTGCTCTTAGGCCTGCCTGTAGTTGACAGATAATCTATTTGTGCTAATTTCATGTTTCTTGCTGCCCACTTCTCCCCTTGAATAAGTCATTCCACTTGTCTACCCTCCTTAGTCTCACACTGTCTCGCTTTTCTGCCTCTCTCCATCTATGTGCTACCATAAGCATCTATTTACTTTGTGCTGTGCTCTGCATTTTAGCCTCTTTCCTGTTTTTTTAATCAGCCCTCTGAATTGTGTGGGAGGGTGCTGTGTTTGTGGGACAGCAAAAGCAACGGTGCCAAATAACTCGGACCATCTGTCAACATCCGTGCCACATGTTAGTTTGCAATTAAAAAAATCCAACAGCCTTTTTCCTTGCACGGGGAAAATAAAATACGAGGTGAATACAAACGGTCAGATTCTGAGTTAAACTGTCACTGACGGGCTGGAACGTACTCGATGAGGACAAATCACAGGAAATAAGAAAACCTAGTTAATGAAATCAGTAACATCGGTTTTTATGCTGGTCATCATCATCAGCTGAAGGGAAAGCTATCGTGTTTTTGCCCATGTCTGTGTGTGATTGTTACTCTGTAGAGTTAACAAAATATCTTATGAGTCTTATGAGGATCTAAAAGAATCCATCTGAAAATAACTTTAGGCCTTTTTCACAACAAAAATGTGCTCATAATCTTCTCAGCTGCAGAGAGCTGGTGCCTTCGACTATAATGACACTTGTTAGCTACGTACTATATGTACCGGATGTTACGTGTAGCGGACGTTATTTTTGCCGGGTAAACGTGAAGCATGATACACAATTAATCGCTGCGGCCTTTTGGATACATGCTGCCATCTTTCTCCTTGTTAGTTTCCGTGTGAACTGCTGAAATCATGCGTGTTTTTGCAATTCTCCAGTGGTTTGATGATCTCGCTGGACCAGGAGCTTTGAATACTTTTGCTCCTGATTCGCATCTGAAATTCTCCCGGTGGAAAGAGACGCTGCTGAGCTCGCTAAGGAAACATGTCTATCACGCTACGGGATGCTTACGTGTCTGTTGGAAAGTCAGGGTAGGGCTGAGAGGTGGTAGACACCCTGAACATGTCTCCTGATCACAGGAACACACATAAGGAAAACCAAGACGTACTCTCAATGATTTAGTCACCGTGGAACCGTGATGCATGTTTTTGACCAGTGAGAGCACCTGGAGAAAACCAACAAGCATGGACAGAGCATGCTAACTCCAAGCAAAAAGGCTGCAGCTGGGTATTGAACGTGTAACCTTTTGCTGTGAGACAACATTACCCACTGTGCAACCATTCAGCCCTCACAGCAGAGATTTGGACTCAAGGCATAGATGTATTAACGAGGGCTGCATTCCACTTCTGCAGCTGCATATGCTTTTTATTCTGCACATACATATTTACAGAACCTTTTGTACAAAGTGACTTATAAGAGTACCCAGAGAAAATCCATGCATGGATTGTGTGGAGTTAGCATTAACCTGCAACCTTCTTGCTGTGGGGCAACAGTGCTATCAACTGTGCTACCTTGCCCATTGCTATTTTACATTGGGAGGAAAACAGAAATAAAGTAGTAGTAATTACATATGTAATGTAATTTTGCATTCATGTGTGCATCTAACTTAGATCTTGCATAAGTTCATCTTTTAATGTTATTTTCAATATTTGAACAAAGATCTTAGTTTAAAAAGCTGCAGCTGATAAGCATTCCTACTACGAATATCAGGACTTTCATTTCAAACATTTTTCAAATTAGATTCATTCCAATAACAGTGATTTTGTAGATCCTATTATTTACACACCAAAACACTAAGCAGACCCTAATTGAGTGTTTGATGCATTCAGACCTCTAAGGAAAATGTTATTTTAGGGTAAACGATAAACAGTTTTAAGTATCTTGGTTAGAAAGTGTTCTCTCAAACACAGACCACCATGCCATACCCTCTTTACCTTCGCCTGATACCAGATCTAAAGTACTTTCAGGTTTATTCGGCCTTGATTAACCTCAGTAACAGGCTGCTCTGTTTTTGACCTCCTATTGATCCTTATTTGTTTCCTTGGATGTGTGTTATTTTTCCACCTAACCCTGTCTGTCTCCCCTTCAACGCTGTATCTCTTTCTTCCTTCATCCACGAGCACCAACATCACGTGTCACTCCTGACTTCTGTCCAAACCATTTCTCCATCTCCCTACCTTTGATCGTCCTCCCTCCGTCCGTCTCCAGCTTCTACGCCCTCCCCGCGCCAGTCTGCCAGGTGGAGGACCTCAAAAGAATTTTTTTATCAGTTGGAGCAGAAACTTTTTACTCACCTTGATCATATGTGCAGAAAGAGTCTTGCTTCACAAAGGCTATCAGATCTCTGCCAAGTGCGTGAACTGGATTTGAGGCTGTCTGGACAGCAGAACTTCAGAAGGGTTTCAGAAGTAACCTCCAGCTATGAAGGAGCAGGAACAAGGTGGCAAACTGAGACAAATCCTTCCATGAAAAGAAATCTAATGTTTTATTGACTCCATCTGCCCTCTGATTGTTTTCTTGGAGGTTAACTTTTAATATTTTTAAAGTGTTGATTATTTCCAGGCTCTCACCATTCACAGTAATTTACCCCAAGGTGTACTCATCTGGAGCCAGATGTCGTGGGCGTGTTCCCATGTGACTGCTATTAATATACAAGCTAGCACCCCTATCCAATTAATTGGATCCTCCCAGCTGCAAAAACCTCCCCAAGCGATGCATATGTGATGTGTGAAGGAACACGCTTAGTGCCATACAGGGGCAGCAAATGAGGAGCCCGGTGGTAACGGCACTCCTTTCAGAAAGCAACACACAGCAGCTGTATTTGTGATGCCGTCCATTGTCCCATAGAAATGGAACTCATTGTTTTATTAACTGGATCAATAGGTTTCTAAAAATACAATATAAGATGTAATCTATGCTGTTTCTGCTGCTGAATCAAGTTTGTCACAAACACCCAACAAACAAATCAGAACAAAATTCAAAACATTCAAATAATATGAAAGAGAAATTTGTTGCAGAAATTTGGAGCCATTCTTAGTTTAATCTCTGAGAGTCAGAAACAGCAACACGTGAGAAAACATCAGAGGAGCTGGTGACCAAATTACAAATACGTTGAGATCAGTTTAAGACACATTGTGACTAAAATGCAACATTTTTACAAATGTGTCACAGATTCTGCAACTTGTCTAATGTTTCAAAATACTCTAAAAAAAAAGTGTCATCTGTACCAATTGAATGTGATTCCAACTTAACTTTTGCTTATTTCTGCAATTTTGTTTCCAATTAGTTGCCAGCATCCCAAACCAGTGAGATACTGGTTTAACTTAAAAAAAAACATTTCCTTTGTAGAATCTGTGTCCATCAATCTGCTTTCAACACATCAGTGTCAGCTATCATAATAGACACTGAGCATGCTCCTGGATGGGAGGACAGAAGTCAATCACCAAACTCCTCATTAGCTCCAATTAGCTAAAGTCAACACGTTTTTAGTAACGCTTTAACATTAGCTAGTCATGGTCGGGTCACACTCAGTACTTTAATATGTCTATTATATCGCCATAAAATATTGCTAAATTGACAAGTTTGAAGTTTCATTTTATATCTTCACTGTTGCTTAAAATTTGTTTGAATCCATTTTCTTTCTTATTAGCAGAAAAGTTCATTTTAAATGTTTTTTTTTTTTTTTGTGTTTAGCATCAGATTTTTTGAAATTGTAATAATTTCCTTTAAAATGTTTCTTTCATTTCCCTGAAAAGTGACACCACATCATCATCAAATCCATAACGGTATCTATGGAAACCTGCTGGATTATACAAAAATCGTCTGGAGACAAATCAAGTATTTATTCTTAAAAAACACTGTTTGATCATTTAAAATCCTTCGAAAGCCTCCTTCTCTGCCAACCGCTCTCACATACAAATGACTGATGAAAGAAGGGCGGGTTTTTGCTGTTTAGTCTCTATTTGCTGAATGGCACCTTTTCAAAGACAATCCAGCTTAAATTAGTTGTATTTTACTGTCATAAATCTGCTATTTCTTATTTTGTCAACATTTTTCTAATACAAACAACAGAATGCTTGCTTTGTGTTGTGAATAACCATGAAACAGATAAAACAGATGCATGAAATAAGAATGAGTTGATAAGTAGATAAATACATTTCACTGTAATATCAAGTTGTTGGTAATAGAAAAATAGCTTGAGATATTTTTAGAGCTGACTATTTGTTTCTAATTCACCATTAGCATCGTTAGCTCAACGTTAGCCTCTAGTCAATATTAAAGTAAAACAAAAGGATGCCGTGGCTTCTTAGGGTTAGAAGAAATAACTTCTGGGTCGCTCCTGTTCACTAGCTTTGGTTCTTTCCACAATGCTGCTGCTTTTTGCCAGCTGGTGCCAAATTCCAAATGCCAGCACAGACTTGGCAACCCTGCAGACTCAAATGATTGGTTCTGGAAACCAGGAAGTACAGAGGCGGTGCAGATTGTAAACAATGACTACGTCCTGCTTCTGACTTTTTACAGGAGAGAACCTGGCAAATCAGTCGGCTAAGAAGCAAATCTGTTTCAATGTACCCTTTCTTCCAACATGATTGAGACATTAAGCTGTTTTGCGATTATTTCACCGTTTAAGCCCCTACAGCTAGCTTGAGTGACTCACCTGATGAAATTGAGAATAATTGTGAATGTTTTGAGACATTTCGTAAACTTGTTACCAACCATTGCAACTCTGGTCAAACAAAGGAGTCAAACAATAGAAAGTTTTTATTTGTCAACTTTAAAAAACATTTAATTTTTCAAATGATTTTGAAAAACAAATAAGATTTAATGATGAATTATAAGAAAGCATAATAATTTTATTTTGGTGTCACGTGTAAAAACTACATTGTGATAGCGTCAGTTTAAAGATGAAATAACGTACCAGTACAGCTTCATGTACAAACAAGTTTGAATGATAAGCCAGCAATGAATTCACAGAGAACGTGCGAGCGTGTTTACTCCTCCTTATCACAAATCAGAGGATTCAAGTGAGTTTAGAGATGTGAGGAGCTGACCGATAACTGACAGGAAAACATGTTATCAGCAGAGCAGGCGACACAGAAGAGCCTCACAACAAATCCAGTTTCTTCTCTCAGGAATGAAGTGATGCTTGTTGTCGAGTTTAGAAGATGAAGTTTACACTTTAACTTGATGTAGTATTGTTCGTTTTCTTCAGTTCTACGCTGCTGATATTGCAGATCTTGTCTTCCTTGCTTTAGATTTGTCCCCCATTGAGTTTAGCATTACCAGAAGTCAGCAGAGACAACAAAATTGAATGTTTCGGACCGGAACAGCGCTCCTCTGATGTGGCCCGGGTGACAAGACCATTCATGCTCCGCTGGTGTATGAGTGCTGTGTATTGGATGTGGAGGCACGGATCATGAATAAGGCTGTGGTAGGCCTTTTCTTGAGTGTGTGTGTGTGTGTGTGTGTGTGTGTGTGTGTGTGTGTGTGTGTGTGTGTGTGTGTGTGTGTGTGTGGTAAAATATTTCCTCCAGGCAATATCTATTCCATACTGTGCTCCATAAATCCAAATCTATTTCAAATGGATTTTAGTCTAAAATTCCCATTCACCTACCTACACACACACACACACACACACACACACACGCAGACACACGCACAAACACACACACACACAGAAACTATTTTATTGTTTACTAGGCCTGTGTGGGAACCCACCATTACAATACTGCATTCTCCATCCATTACCCTGAAACTAGTCATCACAAATAAATCCCTGACACTTGACAATATTCATACCAGAATTCCAACCCTAATCCCTGTTTTTAGCATAAAGTATTCCTTTTTAAACATTTAGGGACCATCACATTGGTCCCCATAAACCTAGCAGGAAATCAAAGTACACAAACTGTTCTTTCAGCATTCAGCACCCCCGAACAAGGTGCAATTAACAAAAAATTGTTTACTAGCGCTGAATCAAGAATAAAATGATCTGGATCTGAACCATTTTTACGTCCGATTTCCCATAAAGCCTTTTTATGATCTAGCCAGATTCACGACTTTCTCCTAAAAGTGGTCTCAGACACAGATCAGCAGCTTTTTTCCCCCTACCCACCGTCGGCGTAACACATTCAACATTCATGTGGTGACCCATTCCATTAATGGAAAGGCCTTTTTTGGCACGACTCCTCCCCGTCTGCCGTGGCTGCAGCCACACTCATAATGGCTCCTCCTGTCAAGATTTCATGACTAATCCCCTCATTGACCTCGTGTTCCCTTGCAGGCTTCCAGTACTATATTTATACTTAAATCCTAGGTTGGACGGTTGGGGAAATGCTGCACTTGAATGGAGAATTATTTCTGGATAAACACAAACTGCACACTAGGCCTTGTTTTAATCAATTATTTTTTTAATACGCTGTGCAAAACACCCACTCATTTCTTCATAATTTGCTTTCAAGGAGCCAGATCTTCTTTAATGTTAGAAATTTGTTCCTAATCATTAGTAAATCAGGGATTCTGTAGGTCTTCAAGTATTTTCTCCAGACTTTTTCTTCCTTTTCACTTTTCTTGTCTGGTTTTTGTGCCTGATTATGACAGAAAAGTTAATATTTTTAAACTTAATTATAATTAACTGTGACAATACATTATTGTGCAAATCCAGTGATAACTGGCAGCTTTTATAAGGTAATTCTTTCTGCTTTATGGTAAATAAACTTTGTTCATGTTGAAGTTATTTATTCTTTATACTTTTGACAATCTGCCTGCAACTGTAAGACAAAACAAATAATCTGCAGAAGAGCTGCACAAAATGATATTATATTGAAAATATGAAAACCAATGTTTGCGTTATCAACATGGCAAACAACTCTGACAAATCCCAGGAAAACCTGCTCACCCAAAAATATTTATTTGCTGGACCCATGGGAAATACAGGGAAAGCTTTGTCAGAACAGAACACTGCTTTGTCACATATCATCATTGTAATTTTCAATAGTTGTTATAGCCCACCATTTTGTTTCCCTTGAAGCTTTGTTTGCTCTGTGGCAAAGCTTTGGAAGACCAATACAGATCTCATTGTTCCCAGAAGTTAGGCGAGCTTGGAAACAAATGGGGGCTTGTCCAGGATCTGAACCTAGGACCTCTCGTATCTGCAGTTATATTCCTGTTGTTTAGGTTTCATTTAAATTTTTTCTTTTTGACCTACAGAACTCTGTTGTGGCACCAACACTATGAAACACTTTACTGTTATAACTTCCCTTAAACCAGTGTTTCTCAATTCTGGTCCTCAGGACCCCTGCTCTACATGTTTTCCATGTTGCCCTTTCAAACACCATTGTTTCCCTGCTGCCACACACCTGACTTAAATGAAACTGCAGCACTTGATGTTCTCCTGAGGCAAGCAGAGACATGGGAAACATGCAGGAGAACGGATCCTGATGACCGGAATTGAGAAACACTGCCTTAAACCGAGTTCACGCGCTAAGATGATTATGCCAACTTTTGACCCAATTCTCCCTCCCGACAACCTCAAGGTTGCTCCTGACTACAGTGATGGTTCTCACCAGTGCTCCGAAATTTCTCGCAAGGATGCCAGGACTGCTTCGATCACAATTCAGGGATATTCAACATGTTGGATTGTCTTGGCCCGATTTTTGGCATGCCTCGAGGACGAGTAAGCAGGATTGTAGATTTCCCATCTGTGTGTTTGGAGCTCTTTGCCATGTAGCTGCACACTGTAAGACCAAAGCTGTTATATTTGTGATGTCTGATTGCCACATGTGAGGTCTCCTATGATTGGAAAATCTACAATTTTAAAATCTTGCCATGTGAAACAGGCTTTAGTTGATTTTAATGCTTTATAAAAGCAGGTGAAACTTTTGCTTCAACCTGACTTTTTATTGATTGAATCGTTATTGTTTCATTAGTCTTTTATCTTTTATTGTTGTGTTGCAGTTTTATTACATTTATTGTGCAGCACTTTGTGAGTGTATGTCTGTGAAAATGCTTGATAAACAAACTTGAACTTTCCTCCACTCATAAACACTTTTACCACTGATTTGACTGACTTCCAAAAACCCTGTAAAGATTTTAAATGTTTATTTGGTTTCATTTAGGGTTAGGGTTATATGTTATTGACTTTACATGGTATGTCTTGCAATTCTATGTATTTGTCTAATATTGTAGCAGAAGGCTTTCCTTACTTGTTGAACCCTTTCTGTGGAGTTAGCATGAGAAGATTATCACTGATGCTCCGGCTTTCTCCAAAGACCTGCATGTTATAGTAACTGGAGATTCTGCATGGCTGTCTCTGTGTTGGTCCAGTGATGGACAGGTGACCCGTCTAAGGTCTTCTCCCCCTCTCGCACATCCACTGCTGGGATTAGTTCCAGCCTCCCACGACCCTGAACAGGATTAAACAGGTACAGAAAATGAGAGTGAAGCTTAGCCGTGACAGCACTTGACACATCAAGTGTCAACTAAGTGAGCGGAGTGTGTCTGAATACAGATGAGCTCTACACTCAGAGGTATTCAGTCTGAAAAGCTAAAAAGACTTGTCCATCCACTCATCAGTTGGTCGTCCCACTGAGCCAGCCATATCGGCATGGGCGACATGAGAAGAAAACCTCGTCGGAGAAGCAAACACCATATGGCTGTATTTCCCCCCTTCACAAGCTGAAGCTGCTCCAGCCTTTCAAACAGACGGGGATGTGTTAACAGCGTCATCACAGTGTTTATCTAATTCACCTTGAGTGGCCACAAATTCATGCACGGTGACGGCGCTGATGTGGCGGGATCCTAAATCTCCCTGGAGCAAGATATTTGATTCTGATGTGACTGATAAAATGTCTCTGATCATGGGATTGTTGAGTCATGAAAGTTGATTCTGAGCGAGTTATCCGTTGTGGAGGCTGATGAATGCTGATGCTCATTATGTATGGACATCTGATGGTGCTTTAGCCTTCATGCAGAACCAGATCCTAGAATAGAGCTGAATCTGACAGGAAAACGGGCTAGTGCAATCAAACTGAAGTAAGTGATGCATCGAATACTTCCAGACCGTTGCTGCTTGTTGAAGACAACGTTCTCACTGGAGCACGATGGCTCAGTGATGATTTGTGGTCATGGCTGATGATGGTAAATCAGATGTTTCTTTGAAAGAGATTAGAGCGTTTGGACAAAGTTCAACAGTTGTGAATTTGCCAGGTCACTGAAATGAATAACATTTCTAGTTTTACATATAGTTTGCTGTCCCTATTTCCTGCATTTTCCACCGATAAGAAATAGACCGGTAAACGATCAGATTGTAGATGTCGCTCAGATCTACGTCACACTGAAAATTAGCATTCATGGACTCACCCATCTTGGCTCGTGATGAAGGCTGTTGTTGATTTAGCGTCCAGGAGAGAGTAGAGCACGCCTCGGCTAGTAGACGCTAACTGTTAGCATTAGCAGCTCCACCACACAGCAGAACTCCTTCAGACTTGTGTTATTTTGTGGAGATAAAACATCAACATTGCAAAACAAACAGAGTTAATGGTAGAGTTGTGTTGCTGTTAGCCAATCAGAGGCGAGATGTCTGAATATCAGGAAATAAGACTCCAGATTCTACCGGCTTCTGCTTCCCGCTTCTCTGGCTAACTTGTACTTCCTGAAACAGGAGCGCCAGAGCTTTTTACCCACAGAGATCGACTCACAACACTAGAGACTGCAAATGTGTTGAAAAAACAAATGAACTTGGTTTTAAAATTTTGCAGCTGGATTATTTTTGTGTGATTTTGCAAGTATAGATCTTTTATTTGATTTTAATTAAACTTGTTTAACTACTATATTAGCACACTGAGGAGACTTAATCTGTGCCATACAAATAAACAGCATTCCAAATAAAAGTACAGCAAGGCTGTCTCAGAAAACCCTTTTGCTCTCTGTAAATCCCAGACAGTTCCACCCTCTCTCCCCCTCATGCACCTGTACCTCCTTCACGTTTACATCTCATGCTGATCATTAATCAGTGGGAGGACGGGCAGCCACTCATTTTATCTAGTGAAAACATTTGGTCTACCAGGGGATCTTGTTATCAGCAAAACAGTGACCATAGTAACCACCTGAGCCACTAATGACCTTCGGCCTGGGTGTAAGTGGAAAAAGAGATTTCTAAGTGTGCAGTGCAACCCCTCTTGTAGCTGGGAAACTGCCAACATTTTCTGTAATTACACCTGCTCTTTGGGGTCCTAACCCGGTTTTGGATTATTGCCCTTGGTGGGCACAGGCCCGCAAAACGTCTGCTCCAGACAATGAGATTAAGTAACGCACAAGAGGGCCGCTAAGCTTTATCGGGTGTTAGTAAACAGCATCAAATACTTTTTTCTGTTTGCACTTCCCCTTCATACCATTGAAACTGCTCATTGGGAGCAAAATGTCAGAAAAATGATGAGAAAATGTGGTTGTAAATCTGACAGATGTGTGATGGTTTATACACCCGAGGTTTAGGGACAGACTGAAGTAAAATGTAAACAAATAACGTTTTATCACATTGGGCTTCAAATTAAAATTATTCAAGTAAATATTTGGAATCAAATTGAATATTTCATGTTATACCTGTAGGTTGGAATTAAAATGTAGATGTGATGATTTTGTATGTGAATGTAGCCAAGCTGAAAAAATGCATTATGAAGAGATATCCTATATGCATGTCTAAAGAGACTTTTTTTTTTTTATCAAAATACAATAAGAGCCTAAAGAGCAACATTAATAATTATTTATCAGTACCAATATTTATTTATATCTGAGGCTGATTCACAATATTTTAACAACTCTTTTAAGATTTGTGTTGCAATTTCCTAAAACATGTGGTGAACAAATTCCGTTTTCATGACTGCCAGTTGCATTAGTTTATAATGGGCACTCCATACATACAAACATGTTTATATATAAACACACATTAAAAACACGATCACAGCTTAATGACTGCAGACAACATGAAAAAGAACACAAATAATCCCTGCAGTACCTTTAGGACACCATCACGTCTGTGTTAAAAGCTTTAAACCATCATTTATAAAATGACAGAATCATTTAACGTCACTCCATGACCTGGTTTTGCCTTTAAACCCGTACAGCTCTGTTCTCTCATGCTGCCTCAGTGCATGTTTCTGTCGGCCAGAGCTCTACAGCTGAGTGCAGCACCAGCGAGGCCCGCTCCGTCAATTCTATCGAACTGACTTGGCATGTCACGGGCAGTAAAGACCTCTTGATTGACTTCTGCTTGGATAGCATGTCCAACTGCATACATTAGTAATGCTGAGGGGTCAATAGATGGATGACTGGGATAGATTGATGCCGGCATGAGACACGTTCACCCCCATGCATGGATCAGGAGGAGAACCGCACCTAAAGGAGGATAGTGATGATCAGAAAACAAACCTTTCTTGCTGTTTTATGAGTTAAAAGACTGGAATAAACCTTAAGTTTAGCTAAATCTTGTTACTTTTTTACATTTATTATGAATAATTTATGAGATTATGACTTCACACTTAGAAAAAGACCTAAAATTGCCTGATTTAAAATAAACTTAGAGACACAGCCATAGTTTAGCAGCTGGGTTTCTATTTTGTGTTTCTGTTCCAAACCTTAATTGGGGAGTTTAGGCACATCTCCTCCAATGCTTCCTCTTGTAAACAAGAGTGCAGTCAGGCATTGCAGCAAAGCATTTAGGGCTCTGCACAAGCCCCCTCCTGCACCAAGTCATTTTTCACATTTTGCAGCTTTGCACATCTTAATGAAAGTTGTTTTGTTTCAGGGCTGCCATTTTTGCCCTCAAATGTCTTCCTGCAACATTTTTTGTCTCTTGTGTGTCTCCATGTTTACTGATTATGCTAAAATGAAAATATCTAAAAAGTGACAGTGATTAAGATATATTTTAGTGTAGCCTGCTTGACTTGGCAGGTTACAGGTTTTGTAGGAGAATGACAAGGATGAAGGGTGTCTTTGTGGCTCCTGCCTGAAATTCAAACATCTACTTTGCAATAATCCAAGATGAGATTATTTTTTAAATTCTGTTTGACTGTATGAAACTGAAAGAAAGCCCAGGATCTAGATAATGTTTAAACTGCAGACAGTAGAGCATAAGGTCACCATGGTAACCACACACCCAGTTTATGTACTGGTTTACCTGAGTTATAGAGCTCCAGAATCACATTGTTGTGTTTGAGGAAGTATGTGTCAGCACAGCGTTACTGGCTGAATCGCCCATTTTGATGTCTAATTGCACATTTTTTACCCTTTTCTGTATTTTAAGGTGTGAAAGCAGACTCTGATAATACAAAGCTGATAGTAACCAGCTGAACCACAAGCTGATGTCTAAGAAGGAATAATGGCGTGTCTTTCTCACACCCTCAACTTTTCTTTAAGCGCCAACTTTCAACAAGAATTGGAGAAGTGGATGTGGAGGATGGATTTAATTAGGAGAAGGTTGGAGGCTGGGGTCTATCTCCTGAGAGCTAGTGCTAGGATCTTCCACCTTGCACTTCCCACAAGGCACTGCAGGCCAAGTGGCAGAAAGTAAGGAAGGCAATTAGCGGGTAACATGTTAGCAGGCATGCTGATTCGTTTAAGGCTGTGAGTTACCTGTCAACGCGGGAAATCGGTCATTTCCTATAAAGTTAGGAGGATTTTTTGGTGGGTGGGCAAAGATTTGGATCAGTACGTTTCCTTCTGTGTGTAATTAGCCGTTACACAGAGAACAAATCACTTAAACACGAACCTCTAGACCTTTTCCCTTCCACTCCTGTTTTCATTTCATTTTTATCACACGTAATTAAGCTGTATAATTCTCTGAACCGACTGCCCTTCACCACGTCCCCCACCGCCTGCCTCACCTAACCCCGGTGTGTTTTACAGACGCTGAATGCAAACGCATAAAAACGGGCCTATTAACCAAGCATTTGACCCAGTTGGCTTGTGTATGAAAACACCTGGCCGTTTACATCCACAAGTTAATTGATTCACTTAGTTAACACAGTTAAGGACCATGTTGAGTTTATTCTGCTCAATTTGTTGGGATCAGCAGCTTTGCTCATTAGGGATGCTGTAATCTTGGATTGAAGATAATTATTGTTAATTAGTGGTTGACACTTTTGGCTTGGGTGTCACTCTTAGCAAACTGAGGTAATTTTAGGGAAATTAACTTGGCCCAATAGGATTATGTACAGTGGATATGGAATATTTTTAGATCTCATGGAGGTTTTATAAACCACATTCATGAATTTTCAGCAACATTTCTCATGAAGAGAAGGACAAATTAATAAAACTCAGGAAATCTTCTTTAGATCTAAAGTTAAACTTCTGAAGTCAACCTAATTCAAGATGGCCACCAAAGCTAACACAAAAATGGCTAAAACACATTTTACTAATGGGGAGACATCAGATACTCAATGTGCCAAACATTGAATGAGGTCATCCATAAAATGATTTATAACAATTGATCAAAAATCAATTTTTTCTTCAAATATCAAAGTTTAAAACTCTAACATAAAAGGTGGCGTGTGACATGTTTTCCTTCAAGGAATGTTTGGCTCTTAAATATGAAAATGAAACGTAAACATTAATCTTGCGCTGAGTTAATTGAATTTTTTTTTTGACTGAATTGAGTCAAGGTACAACTTTTCTAAATAGACTTTGGGTTTTATTCATGAGATCTGAATTTTCTTTTTCAGAAATAAAGCACCACTCCCTACGTATTTATGTTAGTAAAGCAGGATTTATTATTCCTTTAATAAACCATCTGCTGGGAGCTCCTGATTTTTTCCAAGTCTTTGGCATGGCAGTGGCAGCTTTATTATGTGACGATGGTTTTGGAATAAGGAGATGATGGATGTAGGGAAACAAAAAAACAAAGTCTTGCATGAACATATTTTTCAGGGAGTTAAGGATTCGATAGAGAACTTGAACTTTTTACAATACAATAACCAAAGAAATCTGTTTTTTAAAAAGCTGAATTCAGGAAAGTTTGATCATTGAACTCAGCTGAGCTGAGATAAAGAGTGACGATCAGTTACTGAGATGCTGCTGGAGCTAATGAGATAATTCATGTGTTTAGTCTCCAAAAACATGCTTTATTTGTGCAGCTGAGTGAGAAGAATGAAAGGAACTCAATCAATTCCAAGAGGAATCTGAAATGTTACAAAGGATGAAAAACATAAAAGAGTGTGAAGGCTTTCTGTTAACACTTCAGCTGACACAAAGGGGACGTTTTCCTGTTTGTCTTGTTTTTGTTTGTTTATTGCTGCCATCACCAATGAGAAGGCGACGCTGCCATCCGCCCCCACCGTGTCAATCAGAATCCCATTATTGGAGAGGTCGTAGACAAACTGCTCCAGGTATGTTAAGTCTCAGCGGGGCGGCTCTGCTCCACCGGCTCAAAGAGAAAATAATAAATTTGTGCCGAGCAATATCGCCCGTCCTCCACATTTCAAGGAGAACTTTAAACCCTTGTCAGATATAAGAATATGATTGTTTTCGCTTAGACAAAATGAAATCAAAACTTCAGTCAAGTCTTCTTTCTTTTTTTTTCTTTAAATATTGATATTATTATTCGTCCAGTCGGGCAATTTGAGCTCCCAGCCTCGCGGGGGGATTTTATGAATACATATCAGGATGTGTGGCTCACTGGTGGCTGGCACACTCAGTAACGCCTTGAGCGATATCACTTTGAGAGCACCGCACAAAAACAAAGACGCCTCAGCTGCATGAATATTCATTAGTGGGGAAATGCTGGAGCAGAGTTAAGAAAGACAGACTAATGGGTGGAAGGAGGGGAGAGACGTGGGGAGGTGGATACAAACACAGATAAGAGGTCAGGAGAAGTGGTGCAAAGAGAAGATGAAGTGTTAAGAACCCAGGAGGGAATTTGCTGTTAAAACCCAGTTAAAGAGCACGCTTGTCCCTTCCTCTGAAGATGCTGTGGCGGGTGAGGAAGTCTCCCCTGGCATCTGAGCAGAGGAGCTGATGGGAAGCTGAAGTGAGCCGGTGGCTGGGAGACCCGCGGGCCTCACCGGTGCTCTCCATCATTATGCCGACGGCGCCTTCATTTCTGGACGCTGATTAAAATGTTGCCGATGTTGAAAGAATCTGAAGGTTAAACGACTAAGGGTCCACATGAAGTCAGTTTCTCACTCACACACAGACACACACATACACACACACACACTAGTATAAAACTCTAGAAATGGCACATGGATTGGATCTGGTGGGAAATGACTCTGATCTTATGTTGAATTTTTCCACTTTCAGCCTGAGAAACTTTTCCTCATTTAGTCTCCGTGCTAAATTATTACCTCTGTGATCGCAGCAGGGATTTAATCTGGTGTCACTAAACAATGTCACAGTCAGGGTGCTGAAAGTGGTCCACAGAGGAGCTCAAAAGGAGATTCTGCTTCTTGATTTAATCATTTGAAAACAAATCTGGATTAAATAAGAAGATCAGAACGTTGAGGTCAAACATAAATACTTTTCTTTTTGTTTGATTTTCTTTTTGAGTTTTGCACAGAGGATTAGTAACATGTTTTAGGATGGGTTTCAGCTAATCAAACCTGAACCCTGTTGCCTGCTTAGCTCCAGCATGAGTCAATCTCAAATAAAACAACAATTCAATGTTGAAATCTTAGTCTCTGTTAGCTAAAGCCAGTTTGCTTACAGGGCTGTGACTATTGGTGACATTTACACAGTTGAAATCAGAGGTTAATGATCATTATTGCAGAGTTTTTCTCTGATTTGTCACAATCCTAGATAATACTAGTGTTGACACTACATTGATGACTATATATGCAACCTCATTGCAGACCGAATACAAAAGCTTGAGAAAACTTGAGCTGTAACAATAAATTTGAAGATATTAGATCCTTAAAAACCAGGTAGTGTGCAATTAATGAAAGAATTATTAAAACTTAACACGAGTCACAAAGAAGAACTTTGACATCATTAGAGAGCACATTGTCATGACTTTTGTTCCAACACTTAGTTGTGTTGTCATCAACTACAGCCTCGAAAGTCTCCATTTTTCTCTGAGTACTTCACGATCATGAGACTCATCCATTAATTTAACAGATACCCCCCCACTCATCTAACCACGGCAGAAAACGAATTTGCTGAGTTTATTGTTAAATGGAGGCTCTGGTGGGCAGGATGTGAGCGAGGATTTAGAGCACCTTAAGGGAGTCCCTCTTTCCAAACTGGAAATATGCCTCTGCGATCCCATCTCATATTAATTTGTCATGGAGAAGGTAGTCGTGCCGTTGCTCCGTGCCGCCCTCTGGCTAACGCTGAGCTATTCATCGTCTTGCAGAGCTACAAGCCTTTCCACGCCTTCATTCTCCAAGAGCTCATTTCACAATTTACCTCGTCCTGTTTTCCTCAGCCTGCCCCTCTCGGTCCTTTTCCCCGACACACAGCGTTCCCTCGTCTATTGACTGTGACGATTATGCATCCTCCTGTGGGACAATTAAAACTTCCCGAGTGGAAGGGCTCAGAAAGAAAGTGATCGAGAAAGTAACGACATTAGGTTTGTTTGTGCAGTCGCCCGTCTCCTTTGAACCAGCATCTCTTGAAGTAGCTGCTGTGTGTTCCAGTGCCACATCCTGTCAAGGACGCTCTGCCTTTCAGCCATATTGTCCAACTTAACAAATAAGCTGTCTGCTTTTCACTCAGTGGCAGAACGTTCCACCCATGTGGATTCCGCTGTCCTCCCTCATCCCCATCCTGACCACGCTCCTCTCGTTTTTGACAGGTGCAAGTGCAATCTTCACGCAAACAGCTGTGTGTACGACAAAGAGAAGTTGAGCTGCGAGTGTGAGCACAACACCACTGGGCCCGACTGCGGTCGCTGTAAGAGGAACTACCAAGGGCGAGCGTGGAGCGCTGGCTCCTACCTGCCCATTCCTAAAGGCACAGCTAATATCTGTGAGTACAAACACACACCAGCAACATTTTTATGGAAATTAATATTTTCTGCTCTAAAACAGATCACTATTAAGTCTTGTAGTGAGTTTTTTTATGTGTTAACACATATATGAATGTTTGAATACATGAGGCAGTCCCTCTTGTCGGGGTTAAATTCAGTCACCCAGGCATTCTAGCAGAGCCGGGTGAATAACTGCAGCTTAGAGCCAGTTGTGAAATGTGTTGTGACGTAGCTGTTCAGCCTCGGTGACCTCCCATCACAGACATGTTGGCCAATAAAAGCACGTGTGACAGTAATGTAGTTCAAGAATTAATCGTTTTAATGTTTAGCGTGTCGTTTTGAAGCAACTTCACCAGTTAGTGGTGCAGAAAATGTTCAAAACAAAGTCAGTCACTCTATTGTGCTTGTGAGAATCTGAAAGCTGAGATATAATCATGTCATACAGGTCTGGATGAGCAAACAGCATGATCAGAAACACTCTAGTTTCAACATTTACTAAAGCTCACCTCGGAAACTCAGTGATGCAACCCCCTCCACTTCAGCTTTTGGTATGGGCAATGCAAAACTACAAAAACACAATAAAAATTAAGAAATGTTACCAAATAAATTAGAAGATGTCACTAAGAAAATCAACTCTCTGAGCTTGGTCCTTCAGAAGACAGCTGGTGTGGACATTTTCTGTGTGGTTGAGAGGGGGTGGGGGGCAATTGTGCATTCTGCCACCCTCACCACCCGCTGCAGGTCCTTCCTGTCCTCCAGAGCAGCTAGATAACCACAGAGTACAGCAGTAGGTCAAGCAACTCTTGCAGGAAAAAAGGTATATTAGCAGGTTGTGAGCTCGTTGTCAGGTGTTCTGATTTCTCCGTAAACCACGACAAGTTCCCTACACTCTATCAAGTCAGCTGTGGTTATGCTTTTTCATTTTACCATTTGTCCCCTTATCTCGTCAAAAACAGTAACATCATGTCCACTTTACCTTTTTCATTTCTATATTCCTTCCTCTCCCAGGTCTCTGTCTCATCAATGTCCAAGAGTAATGAAAGCATCTATGGAGGACATAGCCGTGCATTAGTAGTAAACTTCTTGACATATGCTGCTGAGATGATGTAGTTTCTGTTTTCTATTAAATGCTCCACTCCTGCAGAACCTCTTGTAAACAGCATGTATGGCTACAGAGAAAACAAATGCAGAAGAAATGTTTACTGGAACTCTTCACAAGTAAATTGTAACTAAAATGTACTTTTATATGCATATGGCAAAGATGAAATTCTCAGTACTTGTAAAGGACATTATTCTAAGTAGCATGGTCACTACTTTTGTATACCACATTATACCTAATTACTGTATTAGCACCAGCCATATAGAGGTAGGGGCATATCAGGGTTGTGGAGACACTGGTGAGGCCTGGTTGTCAAGACTTTAATGAGACTGGGCATGCTGGCCTCATGTGGCTAGGACGCCATCAGTGTCATGCTAGCATTGTTTTGTGTAGCAGATTCATTTAGGGGTGTGACAAAGTCGTACCAGTATAAACGATGATACTTACGCTGAAATAGAGAAGTGGGGGTGCAGTGAAGCATTTGGGAACCCAGAAAACAGGAAAGGTCTATTTCTCAGTTTGCTCCAATCATACTCTTTAAAATGTTGCTTAGGTCATAAAGCGTATGGGGGGGGGGGGGGGGGGGGGGGGTGTCATTTAAGCTGTTATCAACAGGAAAAGAGATTTAATTTCATAACATCTCAAACATCTTGAGCAGAGTTATTGAAGGGGCCTGTAGATGTTAGATGTTGCATTTTTATGATCCTGAGCCTGTGTTGTTGTAAAGTGAGAGGGTGTGCCACCAGTTCTGAGTTAGCGTGGATAATTACCCCATCAGCAGACTTGAATGCTTTTGCACACACAGAGATTAAACAGAAGGATGAAATTTGCTCAACAGTAGTTCTGTTTTTTTAAACTCACCAATGAGTGAATGAATTCAAATGATGATTTTTAATTGGTTTACCAGGATTCAGCAGATGGTGATCACCTCATGAACAGAAAAAGGTTCAAATATTTAAAAACAGGATAAAGTATAACAACATGAGTATAAATGACATGGCTGAACCTCCACACACGGATACGGAGGAATAAGTAGTTTCTGGTATGATCGCTGATTCCTGCCAGGAACGTTGAGTTCAGATCATAACAGATGATTTATAATCTTTTCAGCCATCAGATGATTACAGGAAAAAGATGCTTTAATAAGCAGCAACATGATGCAGCTCTTTCACACCTAATTAGAAAACAACATATTAGCTTCTCTCCCATGCTGTCACTTTTCTCACCGCTGCTTTTGACTGCAGAGTCTTTTCAGATAAAAAATGACACACACTAAAAGAATGTTATAAATTAAACTGTCGCAGGTTTGCAGCTGTCATCTTTCACAACACTAATTTTCATCCAGACTTCATTATAGTCTGAACTGTCTGCTGAAGTAGAGACCCAAACACCAGAAAATGAGTTCAAGCTATTAAATATTGTTTTCAGGCTGCAGCTACAATGGTAATATGAAACATAAGAAATCCACTTGAGTTCAAGATCATCCTCTAAATTCCTGTTGAGATGTTACATCATTTGAGGAATTTGTCATTTCCTCCACACAGAGCTCGTTGAGGTGGGTCTGGAGTTTGACCCTGGGAAAGAACCAATCCTGTGCCCAAACCTTTTAACAAAGCAACAAAACCAAAAGACTTTAGACGAAAAATATTTTTGATGAGTCACGGGGTTGAAGAGGGAAAACTACCTTGAGAAGACTTTACAAGAAAGTGACAAATCTAACAAGACAATAAATCAGTGATGAGTCATTAGAATTAGTATTTCAGGGTTTAGGAATTATGAGTCAAAAATATTGACTGTACATGAGATAGATGAACCCCCCCCCCGCACCCTCACCCGTAGGGCTCTGAGGAACTGATTGAAGCCCAAAAGGTGGTTCCCACCACCGCCATCTTGGCCGTGTCACGTGTCTTGCCACTTCAGGAAATTCCTAAAAAGGAGCTGAGAGCGGGGCTGTGAGGGTGGGGGAAGGTGATTCATCAAACTCTGAGCCGATGTAGCTACGAGCTATTACATCTAAATTCACCCCCTCAGAGTTGTCATGATGGTAAACTTTACCTATTAAAGCTGTTATAGAAAATTTGGAAAACAAATTAGGTTAAAACATGTTTATCATGCCTCTTAACAACCTTCAAACATTGTATAGCTATAAATATATTGTGAAGATTAAAAAAACAATTAAAAAATTATAAAGTGGTTCTCTTGTATTTGTCTAAAAACTTCTGCCAACACGTTTCAGACTAAAAGCAACCATTAGACAATTCGGTTGTTGGTCTTGCCAAACCGCCAGACTTCCATACTTCCCTGGATCCTCCATTCATAGCGCACTCGCGTATTTATCAACAGAACACCACTGGTGTGAGAGGTTCTCCACTCAATAATAGAAGGAGAAACAGCCGGCTGCTACCACTTCAACTTTAGGACAAACTACCAGAGTCCCAAAAAGAAAAACACCATTTGAAGTCACGGCCAACAGGACCTAGAAAATGGCGACTGGTGTTTAGCACTCTCTCATTTCCTCTGGCAATGCGGGTTTCCGGTTCCAATGGACGCAGATCCAGGGAAGATACCCAAGGGGAGGGGTGAGCGTTCTACGACCGTCTTTGCATTCAAAACCTAACTTGCTTGCGGATTTGCTATAACAGCCTTACACCTAAAATGTTTTTGAACCAAGCTGTAAACGTGTTAATTTCTGCTGTGACGTTGGCATTTTAACATGGAAATCATTAACATGGGAGTCAATGTGAACCTGCTCTTTTCTGGAGTTTAGAAAGACTTGAATAGATAAAGCTTTTAATTTTAACATGAGTTAGTGTTGAAGTGGCCTGTGTTCCTTTTAGAGTGATGAGCAGCTTTAAGTTCGAGTGAGCTCACAAGTTTTCCCCACCCCGTCTCTGTTATTACTGCCTTCCTCAGTGCTGCTCGTGAGACTCGCAGCCGCCGGCCACTGATGACTTATTCTGCCTCCCCGAGGATCCACGTTATGAGACTTAGGGAGGGTTAGTGAAATAGCCATTCCCCAAGCTCGGATTGACAGCACATTATTAAAAAAAATCACACACACACACACATACAAGTGCTCATCCAAACCTGTGTGTGCACATTCAAAGCTACACAAGGACGCACAAGCTCCTTTTGCCCTGAAAGAGATGAAAAAACAGTCCCAGTATAAAGTGTGTTATTATACTTTGTCTTGAAGGAGGAAAAATCCATAATGTAATAATGCTGCAAAAAAATCTATAGAAATGCAAGGTTATCCCTCCTGAATGGAAAACACACAAAGCTGCCAGAAGAATGCACCTCGTGTTACGCTGCAACTTCCAGAACTGTCCTGATCCACCGAAAACCCCCACCCCCCACCCCAAACAACATATGGCACCTCCTCAGAGGCGAATTTGTCAAAGATGAAAACGTAATTAAGATTTAATTTCTTTTTTACTATGCCCATCGTGTCGTCTGACGCAATAAGGAGATCAATGAATCATCATCTGGAGAGGGGCGGGGCATCGGGGGGGTGTTAATGTGTCATCTTACAACGGGAAGCGTGTTCGGAGCGCAGAAGAAGAACGGGATTTGAAGAGTGACGGGGAATATAAATGGATGGCAAAGATAGGAGGAGGGGAGGAGGGCATCACTCTTTGTCACAGCTAACTCGGCCTTCTGGGGTGGCTTGTGCTTCTCCTTTCTCAATCTATATCTCTCACCCACCACCCCCACCCTCCCCTCATCCTCACTCATTCTTGTTTCCTTCCTCTGTGGAGACAGAAGGAGAAGGATCAGTTGGAGAATTAACCATGGCAGTTCATTTCACTGTAGGATGGAGGTAAACAGAAGCTGGCACCAGAGGGGGCAGACTCTACCGGCCTCTCAAAACTTTACTTCAGACAGTAAACAGCATCCTGGATGCTGTTTACTGTCTGATTGTGTGTTTATGTGATTTACAAGCTTTTCTTTTTATTTTACTCAACAAGTGAACATTAGAAATGATGCTTAAACAATATGTTCAGTTAAGGCTTTGTTGTAAAACTCAGAATCATTAACGTCCTTGTTAGAGGACGATCACACCCAGCAGTCCTTAGTTAGAAAGTTATTACTAAACAAGTTTTAATAGTTCTACGGTCGAACATGTTCATGAAGTTCTTTGCACTAAATCCCTCTCACTTAAAGCAATTTCAGCAGTTTTATTCTTGACAGTTTCAGGACCTTCCAGAATGAGCCGTTTCAGGGCTCTGTCACTTTAAGAAAACCAGCTGGAGCTGGCCACGCCCACCTATCTCCTGATAGGCTGTTATAACCACATGTGAAAATGGCAGAAAAACAGAGGCCTATATATTCAACCCCTAGACCCAAAGCAAGATGAAGAGGAGTTTCCTTTTTCTTTAAGGAGATCAGCAGAAGCTAATTTTCTTTATCTTGATATCAAAATAAAGGAATCGTTCAAACGGCCATTCCTGTCACCAAAATCTGACAGAAACAAGATGGATGTTTTCTATTCACATTTGGAGTGTTTATAGAGGCAGTAGAGACCATTTGGCAGCACAAACGGATGCAAAAAGTGAGATTTACATAAAATGTCCCCTTTAAACTAAAATCTTATTAAAACGTGAGTACGAATCACAATTTTAGCTCAATATCTAATTAACTGATTCAAACGTAGTTGCAATATAATGGTGACAGATTATGACGTCTATCTGGAACCAGGTTGATTCCAAAAGTGAATCATTTGTAAACGATGTCTCTCTGAGAGGCACATAAAAAAGTATATGTTGATGAAACAGAAGCTACTAAAAGCTGTGAGTGGTGTTTACATGGGAACATAAACAGTAATGTGGCCTTGCTGCTCTGTGTAGAGCAGTTCTAAGTTTACTGAGTCGGTTGATTTTAGTTAAGAAAAGCCACAAGAAGATAAATCTGCACTCATGAGTTGATCTTTGATGCATTTTATACTAAAACACTGGGAATAAAGACAGTGTTCCTTACATAGCTGTATATAGGATAAATGAAAATGAAGTGCTTGTGCATCTGTAACCTGACAAAATGAGTAGATTACCGTGTCAGAGCGGGATTATCAGACACTTGTTCCGTTTTAGCCGAAGCAGCCTCGGGGTTTATGGATCTCTTTTGATCAAAGCGGTAAAGGGCACGAACATGCAGCGGATTTATCTGACATGATTGATCCCCCGCGCACGAGCAACCTCATCATCACCATCATCATCATCCTCATCCTGCTTCCGCTGCCATCCAGACAAGCATATCTAGAAGCTTGGGCGTGCCGGGAGCTGACAGACACAAGCGGGAGTTTTATCTCATAACGTGGCTCACAGAAAGATGGTTTTATTCTTCTGCTGCTTCATAAGCTTTTACTGTCCAGCCTTTTGTCCTAAAGAAAGGTGGTTTTTTTTCTTCATTAGATCTCTGAGAAACTTTGATGTTTAGTTCAATAAATCTATGAAAATGAGTGGTTAAAGAAATGATGCTGCTACTGTTTCTTTTTGCCTAAAATCTTTAGATTTACACTGTAATCCGTCAATATGCTGTTAGAAATGAGACGTTGGTTATTATAACTGATAGTGTAATTATTGTCCATTATAAAGACACTATAGTAGCTTTACCCATAAACCAGAGCAGGGCTCAGATGTATGATTTCAACTAAAATTATTATTTTAGGGTCAAATAAACAAAATGTAGTATTTTCCTTTTTTTAATGTAAATTTAAATGAAAACGTACACAAAGGAAATGTGTAGCATTTTAAAAATAATGTGTGTCCAGTTAAAAATCTCAAAGAATGAATTATGTGAAATTTATCAAGGGCAGAAGGAAGATTTTTTTTTGTGTTAGTTTCAAGATCGAAGCTGTAATTGTTAGAAAAAGACACAATATTAAGAAAAAAGGATAAAACGTTGATGAAAAAGACAAAATATTGATCATTTGGGGAAAATAGTTTAAAAAAATCAAGTTTTTATTTTGAAATAAAAATTAAATCAAATTCCTACTACAATTCCCACAATGCCTTGTGAAATCAAATTATGTGTACCTTCAATAAAAAATATACATAAACTATATTAACACACACTTTGAATTTGAAGCCTGTGTGTATATTTGAGACTCTTATTGAGAAGGACTGGAGGAAGTTCTTCGAGTTCTGCTGATGTCACTGCTTAAGGAATAAAAGGAATCAAGACCAGCATCATAGTCTGTACTTCATTTAATCTAAATAATCTATTATTTCAAGGATTTAAATTCATCTAGAAACTGAAAAACAAGCATAAATAATATTGCTCTATCTTCTAATGTCTCTCACACACAACACCAAGTCTATTTTTATTTAATCCTTAATTTTAGTTTTAATTTGACCCTTTTTCTATATTTTTACAGCTAGTCTTCTTCCACACGGCCTTTTTCTCTCCTCTTCTGCCCATTCTTGCACCTTTTTCTTGTTGTCTTTTTTTTCTCAAGCTCATATATTCTCTTTCTCCCGCACAACACCCCCAGCCACCCAAGAGAACAAGCTTGTTTACACTTTCTTCTCCACGTCTCAACTGTGTGCAGCTGTGACGGTAATCTTTCTTTCAAATATTTGTTTCTTCCATCTTAAGATTTTCCTCTCTCTCCTTCCTCCCGCCGCGCCGCCGCCACCACCAACGTACGCCTCCCTGAAATCTTTAACTGTCTTTTCTTCAACTTAGCTTCTGGGTACTTTAAGACTTGCCACCTTCAATTCACATCTACACATTGAGACGGAGCTATAGCGCGCCAGCCACTCCAGCGAGGCAAACCGTAATTTTGCTCCTGAGGAATTCAATCAACCTGTGCGCTGTGTGCTTGTGTTTTGGCAGCCTTGCTTCTGCTAACCAGTTAGCAATGCCTGTCACCATCACGGGGTCCGTACAGCCAAAGAGCTCCAGATGATGATGGATTGCTCTAAAATGATGGCGGCCAGGGAAAGTAATTACCAACTTTTGCCTGAGGTGGAAATTCAGCAGATAAGAGCCCCCCCTCCTCCTTTTTTTTATACAGGCAGTCCAGCTAGCACCAAAGCCAACAGGTGAGACTCATTGAAGGTCAGAGCGGAATGAAAAGTGACAGAATCAACAAAAAGACCCCCACAATCTGACTTCTGTCAACGAGGCTGAATGTTCCTTGAGTGAAGAATCTCTGAGGATGCTACCGAGGAGACTCATCCAGAGAGAAAAAAATCTGAATTTATTTATAAATGTGCTTAAAATCAGATGAAGCTGGTGTGTGTGTGTGTGTCACACTGATGTGCTGACCCTGCAAACGCTCATGTAATATGCAAGGAATCATACACACACACACGCACACGCCTCAGAGATCATGTTTGCTACCCAGCAGCTCACTACCTCGATCCCAACACAGCACATAAAAATCAATGGAGCGCACCGTCAACATAAGCAGCTCCTAATGCTCTTCCTGTGCGATAGGACCAAATTAGATTGGAGCCGTGGCCTCTAATGGCACGGCCAGGCAGGCGAAGGGGATTGGAATTGACGGTGATTGAAAATTAATCGAATGACCTGACATGGGATCTGTGGATCTGCTCGAGCCCCCACAAGTTGCTCATAGAGCAGTGAATGATTGTGCTGACAGGCCATGGGTGCTCCAGAACACGACCTGGAAGGAACGCTTTAAGCTGCTCTAGGCAACGAAGAAACACTTAATGACTTAGTGGTCAGTTTGATGGACACAAGCTCAAGAGTTATACTCCAGCTACATCATAATTGCATGTCACAACACTCGGATGCATCATGAATGTCTGAGTGTTCTGCTGGTTAACACTTTGAGCCATGTGTTGGCCTCCTCCAGTGCATCACCATTAATGTGGATTCCACATTTAGTGAAGACAAACAGCATTCATGTGCAGCTAAAGTAGTTTTTCTCTGAATAAAAGCTGTTATAAAAAACATCTCTGTTCAAACTGTGAACCTAAACTGCTTTAGATCTCACACTAATGAGAGTCTGCACTATAATAACCAGAGGAAGTCACTTCCCTCCTTCCCTTTCCCTCTCTCTGGTTTAATGTTTATCTCCCTCTCCAATAGCAGCAAGTCTCTTCCTAATCTTTAAAATTAGATGTAGATAGCTCCTGTGTGTTATTGCTCTGCCAGCTAAATAACCGGGCCCTATTTAACACTGCATTAGAGGTTTGCTTTTTCTTTTGTTTATATATGTGAAGCCTTTTTCATAGCCTCTAAATATTGTGACTCCATAAAGATAAAAAAAAAATTTGACAAAGAGTTTAGCTATGAAACAAAGGAGTTTTGGGGTTTTCAGCATCTGAAATACTTTATTGATCACAGGGGAATTTGTGTAAATGGTCACATCTAGTTCAAAAGTTGTAGATTACCTTTTAAGAATTTCATTGAAATCTGTCAGCAGGATTGGCTTCATCAGTAAAAAAAGAAAATGCAAAGATCTTGTGCGATGTGAAGTATTCTGAGTATGTGTTGGGCAAGCATTTATCAGAATCGTTTATATCAGTATAGGAAATCAAGAGTTAGATTATATCGGTACATTGGACATCGTAAAAAAGCCGATATTGAGCATCCCTACTTATAACCAAGCCTCTACGGTCTTTTTGGGTGTGAGTTTGGTCAATTCCAAGAGTTAGGCAAGGCAGCTTTATTTGTAATGGCACATTTCATACACAGAGGCAATTCAATGTACTTTCCAGGAGCAAGAACAGCAAAATCAATGTGACAGCATCATTAAAATATACAAATACATTTAGATCAAATAAAATACACAAAAAATTCAGATTTAAGAATCAGATAAAAGACAAAGTTAAAGGGTGAGTGCAGAAGGTGCAGCATAAGAAATATTCATTCAAAGGCTGATGAATACATGAAGGTTTCCAATTTTGATTTAAAAGTTACTAGATTTGGGACACATTTGAGGTCATGAGGAAGCTGATTCCATCTGTGTGCTGCATAGTAGGTAAAAGCAGCTTCACCCTGTTTGGTTCTGACCCGGGGTTCTACCAGCTGACTGCTTCCTAAGGATCTCACAGCCCTGCTGGGTGTAGATACTGGAAGGAGATCCAACATGTATTTTGGCCCCATGCCATTGAGTGATTTATAAACTAGTAGAAGCACTTTGTAATCGATTCTGTAGGGTCAATTCCAAAAGTTAGTTTAAATTTTCAACTGTGTTGTTTAAAATGGTTAATTATGACACCATGTTGCAAAGTATTGACATTCTACACATCTATGTAAAGGTCATCATGAAATCAGCATGCTGTCCTGTTGACGGGTGCTACACATTGACCCCTGGTCACACTGGTGCATTAGTAGTGTGTATACACCAGTTAAGCCTGTGCATGCTATAGATCCCACTGTCCTGTTGTACCAGAGTGTAACAATGTCTGACTGCGATTATCCTTGTCCTGTCCTTCCTGTCCCCGGCTCAGCATCTGCCCACCCCCCTGAGGTCTGAGAGCCATGTGTCAGCACAGCCACCTGCACTTCACAGCTCTCAGACAGTTCACATATTTGGCTCCTAAATACAACTGGCAGGCAGAGATCAAAGCAAAGAGTGACTGAATGACAGCAGTTTGATCAAAGTCCTTGTAAGCAAATGCATGAACACACTCAAGAAATCATCGTGTTTCCCTCCGGAGAACTTAGAGAGATTTTGTGACGGCTCCATTGCACCAGATATCTTGCTCATATGCCTCTCCAGCTTCCTCTCTAGGCGTGATAGAAGAAGACATGAGAGGACAGGACAGGGGAGCCCACTTTAAACCACCTTCTCCATTTTAAAAGAAACCTCTCCTAATGCCCAGCATGCTTTTCTTCTCATAGAGGCCATTTGTTTTAGCGGGCAGGCCGCCTCGTTGAAGGAAGGGGGTACCAAGGGCTTCCTTCCAAAGAGATGATCAGAAAAAAAATGATGTCCTGAAAGAAAATTCATCTTTAGACCTAAAAATGCACAGTTGGTATGTTCATGTGCCTTTGAGGAACTCAAACAGAGAAAATGAAAAGGACAGCGTTCTGTGCCTTGTGTCTGATGCCACCACAACTGTGAACGCGTGAGTTTACAGTCCTAATTAAAAACCAAGATGTCGGCGGTTGGTTCGACAAAGAAACGGTCGCAGAAAAAAATACATGAATGTCTGAGTTTTCTGAGCCGCAGTCAGCCAACGTCCTGGTGTGGGAAAGATCTGGTCACCATGGGGATGAGACAGACTGCATTATCTGCTCAGCGGCTGCCTAGCTCAAGAGATTGGTCGATGGAGGGATGGACAGGCATACGGCAGGATGAAACATATCCTCTTTTGGAGTCAGAGGAAGAGTTTGGCACACATGAAGCCATTTTGCTTTTCTTTTTTTCATTTAGAAGTGCATGTTTAGCTGAAGAAAATGAGGAATGAGGAGGAAATTAGAGAAAACAAAAGTGTGGTAAAGCTGAATCTTCACAACTAAAGTATGTGATGGTATTTACTGATATTTTCATTTTGTTGAAGTGGACACAATTCACAAAGATGTTTAAATGAGGACAACAAGATATCTAGAAAAGTATGTCACAATTACTGCCTTAAAGGGATTTTTAATCACATTTTAACTGTGTCTCTGTGTAAAAGTCATTGACTTTTATTAACCTATTTGTAGTAGTTAGCTGTCTGAATGGCCTCAGTTCAGAGAAATTAAGTTTTCTTCCTTTAGGATTGATGAGCTAACAGTTAGCTGGAATAAAGCTGTCTCAAGACATCTCTGATCTTCTAAACATTAACAATTCATGCTAATATTAGTTTATAAAGCTTTACACTGTTATGAAATTCCCTTTCCTCTGATATTCTATGCTAATTTATAACAGCATTTTTGTTTTTATTAATAATAAAATGTTTAAAAGTTGATATTATTATCTGCTGTAAAATGTGACAATGTTAGCCTTTTTAAGACAGCAGAAGTCCAATTTGAAGTTGGATCCATTTGGACAAGCCAGTTTTTAAATTCTCATTGTAATATCAATAGAACAAACCTCTAAAACTACACAAATCTTATATAATTTTATCCAGCTTCAATTTCTAAACCTCTACGCCACAACTGTCGAACTCCAGTCCTCGAGGGCCGGCATCCTGCACCTCTTTGTTGTTTCCCTGTTCCAACAAGATTGATTCACCTGTTCAGCAGCTCATCAAGCTCTCCAGAAGCCTGTTAATCACCTGCTGATTGAAATCAGGTGTGTTGAAACAGGGAAAACGCTATACGTGGGATAGCGGCCCTTGAGGACTGGAGTTCGACACCCCTGCTCTTTACACAGTTTCTCATTGGCAGCACCTTGAACCCAGATTAGCTAGCTGCTGGTGATATTTATGCTAAGCCTGGCAAGCCATCCTATGTATGTGAATATATAGTCTGACCACGACTCATACACAGATTTCAGTCATAGGGCGGGATCTACGGTTGTCTTTCAAATGGTCTCTGCATGCTATTGGACAACGGCCAACATGACGTACTCACCGCTACGGATTTCAGTCAGTGAGGCAGTCCGCCATACACTGTCGAAGAAGATGCAAATACGTCCTTTTTCTAAACAAAAGGCTTAAGTACCTCTATCTGCGCTTGACTCAAAGAAAAACCAAAGTCTAAATAGTTCAAAGTTGATGCCAAAGTTGTTACAAACGAGCCGCCGCCATCTTTGTTTTATCGCTCAGTCGCAGTAACATCCCGCTTACCAAACGGATAGAGCGCTGTGATTGGCCAGACACAAAACTGTTCGGGTCTGCCGAGGTTCTAATGGAGCGTGGTTAGACCGACATGCAGAGCAAACTCTTTTTGCTTCTGCTACTGTCTGTCTAGATTTCTAGGCTAATCTATGTTTGCAACAACAAGAGAATTCCTTATAAAGATCTAATACAAACCAACCAATGGTGTGAAGCATTATAAAAGAACATTTGCATAAACTGCTATAAAATTTGGAAAATTTGAGTTGTTTAAAAATGGCAGCAATCTGTTTTGGTCTTGGCTGCCCATGAACTAGCCGTTAGCTTATCAGTTCTGGCAGTTATCTACGACTGGAAAGATGTTAACTTTAGACAGAAACAGACAAGAAATCCCATTAAAGTCAAAGTTACTGTATGTTTTTAATTAAATGTGTTTTTTCTCCTCTTCTGTTGCAGGTATTCCTAATAACATTGGTCCAGTTAGTAAGTAAACAGTACATTTATAGAAAAACTTTACGAATGCCTGATGCTTTGCTTTGCTTATTGTTCCACCCTTCATTGAACATCCCTGGTTGTGGTGCCAAGTGTTCATTTCTGACTCAAATCCTTCTGCAAAGAGTCACTCAACAACTGTTGACTAACGTTTTCCTGGCAGGGGTTAGCGGGAGGTGATAAGCAATAGCTGGAGGCTATATTGTCATGATGCGGGCATATTCATTAACTTTATTCAGACTCAACCAGATAGCAGTCGCCTGGCTCTGCATGCTGAATGTCATTTGTTGTTTTTTTCTCCTTCCTCTTCTTCCATGCATTATAAATAAATGGCATCTAGACTTTATTAAAGTGCCAAGACCTCTCTGGCAGTATAATGTCACAGAGGGTCATTTTAATATAAGTCTCAAACGCCTCGGCTGGTATTATCTTCGTCAAGCAGTAGCCCCTGAGGAGGAGGAGAAAGAATAGAGGTGCCATGTCTCAAGTTACCGCTGCCTGGAAGGCTGTGTGATGCAAGAACCGTAGGACCGTATTGAACAAGTCAAAGTGCATTCACAGCTGGGCTCAAGTCTCCTTAATCTTTTTCATTCCCTGCTTCTTAGCGAGTTTCCTCCATTCCCAGGGCAGCAGATTGATTGGTAAGCTGCTGCTCCTCAGCCTGATCCTGGGCCTGTTTTGACTGGCTGATTAAGAAGACGAAAAATGATCACGTTAAATGATGACAAACATTCACCCAGTTAGCGAGCGTTATGCTTCTGAAGGATGCAAAGCACAGATTCCTATTTGTCAGCATTTAGGAACTAAGATGGCCGCTGGGAAAGTTTCCCAAAATGTGTTTGTGAGGGACTTAGACTGGAAACAGATTGTTCCAAGGTGGTTTTTAATCAGGCTTTAGCGTGACGGCTTATGCAGGAAGAGAACGCTGCTTTAATGTCTGATGCTATGTGATGAGTCAGAAATGGACATTTGGCCAACCCCTCCACCCTACCTCTGAATGTCCTCCACCACTTGACTCCGTCGCCACATCTGTAGTAGCTGCACCTCGTCTCCATGCATGGCAGGTGTAGAGCTCAGAGTGAGTGCGTGCGTGCGTGTGTGCGTGTTTGCACGGTCCTCATTCGTGCTGCATGTGCTTTACTCACTACCAAACATCCAGCTTCTCCATCTCATCCGGAACATCGGGCCATGTCCAACGGCTGTCCTCAAATCCTTCACAGGAAGAGTATCCATCTTGATGAGTGTGTGTGTGTGTGTGTGTGTGTGTGTGTGTGTGTGTGTGTGTGTGTGTGTGTGTGTGTGTGTGTGTGTGTGTGTGTGTGTGTGTGTGTGTGTGTGTGTGTGTGTGTGTGTGTGTGTGTGTGTGTTTGGAGGTGATGTAGACTGGACACAAAGTCCCCACTTCTCATCCAGATTGGCCCCTGGAGATTTAAATCTCTCAGAAGCGGCTGTCTGGTCACGGCAGCCTCCCACTGAAACAGCATTACCCTAAAAACCAAATGTGCTGAATGCTTTTCTTTTTTCAGATGATGAAGAAGCTGTTTTCAGAGCAAATAAACATCAAGTTTAAGTCGGCATTATTAATAAAGTTAGGATGGAGGGAGGAAAAGGTTATGACGTCCTTGAGCTTGTTGAAAGGCCGCGGGCAAAGAGGGGTGGGGGTAGAAGAAAGCACAGCGCTTTTCATGTTGTTGGTTGAAGGTAATTGAATTCCTTATTGACTTTTCTCAATTCTATTTCAAGTTTATTAAGCCGGGCAGAATTGCCTAATGCAGACCATTAAAGTGAAATTAATATTTTAAAAACAAATCTGGCTCTGCTAGATTGCATTTAATTATAAGTATGGCATTGATTAAAACCCGTCACCACTAATTTAACCTCGCCTTACCTGAATATTCTCCATAACAAAATAATTAATGGGACCCAGATGCGTATTACATTCAATCAGTTGCACACATGAAATAATTAAAATTAACATTTTATCTCATAAATCCTGCTGGTGCTGTGTGTATTTTATTTTTTTATTATTATTATTATTATTATTATTATTATTATTATTATTATTATTATTATTATTATTATTATTATTATTTCTCCATGTCCTTGCAAGTCACTTTTGTGTTTGAGCAAACAGCTTCACCAACGAGTGCTCATCAAAGCAACAAAAGGTGCAGGTACTACTAATAATAAAAACGGGGCGCTTCACGTTTTTTAAGATACAAGACCTGACTTTGAGGGGTGATGAGGCGTGCCCTTCTTCTTCTTGGGCTCTTTATTTGCTAATCTGAACAGCTGTTAAGTTCAAGAGTGTAAAATAATCATACTAAAGAATGAGACTAAACATTTTGCACGATAAGCACTTTTAAATTCAGTAACCAGTAATTGTCCAAGAGGTTTATACTCCGCTCAAAGCTAAGGTTTTTAATTCTAGAACAATAAAAGACAATGAAACAATTATCCTTAGTGGGAAAAGTCATTCACTAAATGACTGCACCTCAAGTGGAGCAGTCATATTCTGTTTTAACTTGTAGTTAGGGAAATAGGCTCCGTGCCAAGACACCATTGGACGCTAATTGGCCAAGATTGCATGATTCATTGAGTCGATAGCGAAAGGACAGAAAGATCAAGTGAAGAGATAAAGGGGCACAACGAGGAAATGTATCCGTATATTCCTCCCTTTGGCTGGCCCTCTCCATATCCAACCGCAAAGTATTTCCCTGACACGGAAATACTGACTTGTATGTAATTATGAGGTTACGCTCCCCACAGCAGTCCGTCATTCCAAGTACCAACACCTGCCATTATTTATTCATTGTTATTCCTTCACCAGAAATACACTATAATTAGATATTGATTACATAGTCAATGTGATGAATTAAACAAATTGCCCCCGACGTCTTCATTTGCTATACATGGTATCGAATCCTTTGCATAAATCATGCATAAAATGTTGACTTTAGCAGGGTTTTATCTTTGTTTTCTTTCAGTTTTCCCACTCATCATTGCCATTGCCTCCAACATACAATTACAAAGCCCATGAGAAACATATAAATTACATACAATGTCTCTCCAATGTCCTTCGAAAGGGTCTTTGGATGCATTCTCTCTGCTCGTCCATGTCAGCCCTGCCCCATTGTATTTGCTGTTTCCTGACTTACTGATTTGAGTCATGCCGGACATGTTCGTGTCTCCAAGTTGTCTGTGTCAAACAACCACGTAGTCCCCCTCCTCCTACCCTCCCCCACCCGTAGAGAATCTGTTAAGTGCACCACACAAGGACACATGAATAACTCCTGGTTTCTCTCAATTGCACGCAGTACGGCCGAATGTCTCATCCCTAGGTGTTGCTAACCGAAAAGAAGGTAGGCATCTAAGATTATGATTTATTTTACCTCAGCCACTCAAAAACTGGCTCTTTGGTAGCCAAAACTGTTCTGGAGGAGTGTTTTTTTTTTCCCCCGGTGTCCAGACAAAAAATATATTCAGTCTGCTTTTCATGTTCGATGAGGAGGGTTGTGTATTCACGAGGCGCTCTGGTTGCAGTATGTGGTTTGTTCACCGTACATGTGTGCGTTGGGTTTAGGGTTTCCAGGGATACTCCGTTCTGTGTTATCTAATTAGAAAGAACAGACAGGAAAGGTTTCAGCGTGTTTACATGCAGATGTTGGGTTCATCTTAGTTTAATCCATCATGCTGATGTGATGCACATCTACAAATGCACAATCGCTATGCTCCATGTTTCCATGGCTACGGACAAATGCATAAAGTGTACGATCAGGGCTTTAGATCATCTCGTTGAAAAGCAGAAATGGAGCTGATCGTTTTGATTCTGATCTGAACAGAACAGAGGGAGTACCTGGTAGCTTTTGTATACAAATCTACAGGTTGAACATTCTTGGCTTGCTTCCCTTCCCAAGGTGGAGAGCAGTTTCTAAATGGGTAATTTCTGTCTGGGGAAAAATACTCGAAGGCTTTTGAATTCTGCAAAGCGCTTTGTTAATGAAATCAAGCGTTAAAGAGGAACCATAATATTTATTTTGTTCATTATCTAAGGCATTTGTAACAGATGCTGCTACAAGCAGCCAGCTTGACTTGGCAATGTCACTCCTTATTTCCCAGTGCCATCATTCACCATTGTTACACGTTTCTTTTGTATTTCTTTTTCTTTCATTGGGCATGATGCCTGTTTATTCTTGATTCTCTGACATTACTTGTGTTATTTTTAATTGCAATATTATGTTTTTTTTTATTATTATTATTGTTTTTTTTCTTCCTTTAATTTGTCTAGTAGCTCCTCAAGTTGCATTGTCCACTGCCCCTTCTATCCACGTTGCAAACAGCAAGCGAGGTAGGAGCTCTGGAATTCATTCCTTGCCCCGATATGATACCCAAACCTTTATCACTGTGTACACTGATATTCTTGTTTACTTGTAATCCCCCTGACCCCTTCATCAAAATGCTAGAAAACCTCAGTGTTTTACTGATATATTTCACTGTCAAGAGCACACAGAGGGCTCATTCTTCTTCGGAATAGTTCCCAAACACCATAAAACTCCGATAGAATCATTTATTTTCAGTGCAAATAAAGTGGGTGTTTCGGCTACAACTATTTTTGGGAGAACATGTTTCTGAGACGTGTTTTTTCCTCCCATGCATGCATGATTTATGACCTTAGCCTATTTCTAGCGAGCAGAGATTATTTGTCTTCTGAAAGTACGTCTGCGAGAGTGAGCCATCTAATGTAGAGGACCTTAGCTCACACTCAGATAGGACTTGCTGATTTAGGTGGGAGGTAGAGTGAGCTTGGCTTTCCTGCTCCTTTGTTCTAAGGCCTTGTCAGGTCAGTATTGGCTAAGCAGAGAGAGAGAGCTGACCTCAATACGGATTCCTAATAATGCTGAGCCCATGGACGAAAGCTCCATCTGCTAACCTCTGTATTCTGGAACCTTAAGTGGGGTGTTGGTCCGAGCGGTTGCCAACAAGGCTTAACAGTGACATCTGTCTGGGCTGAGACTCTTGGTGTCGGCGGCCACTCAGCGAGGCAGACTTGGAGAGTGTTGAGATGATGCTGCACTCCTCCAAACTGCATTACCTCAGGGTAGCGCTGCCACTAAGTATCACATCTAGTTCTGCTTTAAATCCAAAGATCTAAATATGATGATAAACCAATCGTGTGTACTGTCTTACTGCTGTGCTTGAGTAGTCCTAAGAATGAATTCTACATCATTACATCATTTTTTAAGATAAATTTAAACTTCAGCCCTTGAACTAAATAAATCAGATGTAAACTTGTAGACTCCTCACCACGTAGTTGAAGGATCCATTTCATTCGTGGTTTGACCTGCCTTCTATGCTTTGTGGTGTTCTGTTGTAACCATGTATCTGTGCCATCATGTGGAGCCCTTTCTCGCCTCGTGCTGTGGTGTGCTTGGAGTAATGTGACCTCTCAGATCCTACTAACATGCTGTTTCTTGTTGATATCTGTTTCTAACTCTGGCTGTGTCTTTGCCAGAATTCCCATGAACCTACCACCCCCCCATCAGCATTTTCTCCTCCACCATGAAGCATTGGCATTTTCTACCTCGCATGCAGCAGCGCCTTGCTCAGACTTTTGCTAACCCCTCCGCTGTAGCTCTTGCAGCACCGACATCTCTGCAGCGCCTCTTTCTTCCCCTCTTTTACCCTTCACATTTCCTCTCTTTTTGCAAGACTGTGAATGCTTCGGCCACTCCAACCGATGCAGCTACCTCGAGGTGCTAAACACTGTCATTTGTGTGAGCTGTAAGCACAACACTAGGGGCCAGCACTGCCAGCTATGCAAGCTGGGCTACTACCGCAATGCCTCAGCAGAACTGGACGATAAAAATGTGTGCATAGGTTAGTCCCCCACCTGGCCCCGTTCACCGCCAGCATGCTTTCACACCTTCTCCACCTTACCTCCTGTCTTTGACTCCTCAAAGGAGGAAGTGTTACTTCATGCCTCACAGCTGCATCATAAACACACTGTCCTGTCCTCATGGTGGACATCCATCTTGTTATTTTCTGCTCTGGTGAGCCACTCATCTCATCTTTACTTTAAATGTTTGTAAAACATTGTCTTTCACTCAACTTTGGGCAGATTCAATAAAGATGATTTTAGTGTGTTTTTTTCTTAAGTAATATTAATGTGTACAAAAGATAAAAACCAGTGGGGATTAAAAACACGTATAAATGCTGTTTATTCAATAGCTGTACTGAAAATATCCCAAAAATATAAAGGTTTTTATGAATTAACTAGAAGTTGTAGGTTCACCAGCTAAATTCATCATAATCTTATGGAAAGCTTTGAGTTGTTCCTTTTGGTGTTTCTTAAATCATTCTGATATTTGATTTAAACGGCAGATGAGACCATCATAGCACACTTTGAATTTCAGGAGAAATGCTTCCATGGATTTGTTTAACAATAAACAAGCAAGTCCTTTAATCATTTTTAGCTCAAACGCTAAAATCTAAATCTATTTATGTCTTTGTACTTAAATTTCAAAAACATTCAGCCACTTAGCCATACCAGACATACCAAATGTTCTCCACAGAGGTCCTGAAAGGCAAACAAAGAAAATATTTTGAACCTTTTTCCAGTTTCTAAGTTTGACCAAATGCCTTTTTTGTTTTGACGCATAACCAGACAGAAAACACGTTCAGGGAGATATGCTTAAAAAAAACACTTTTTTTCTTATTTCTAAGCAAGATCAAACTCTTTTTTCCTCTAGACTGTAAAATGCAAGAGAAATAAGAAAGGAGATATTTTCTAAGTCTCTTCAAAAATATTTCTCTCCTCACATCAAAAAGGTCTTCTGAAAAAACTCATTTTTGTTTCCCATTCCAACAGAGTAGAGACATTCCAATTTATTTTATTTTAAATTGATATTTGCTTTACCTTAGAAAATGTTTTTTGTTTTAATAAATGACAAAACTGTGTAAAAAGCTTTTGTCTTCCAAAAAAAAAACTGTTGGTGGGACTGAAAAACATGAAAACCCCATATCTTATATTTTTCTTATTTTTCTGGGTTTTCATATTGAGTAGATTTATATTATGAAACTATATATATATACACTGCTCACAAAAATTAAAGGAACACTTTAAAGAAACACATTAGATACATCAGATCTCAATATGAAGTTGGATATCTATACAAATAACGACAGGGCAATGTCTTAGGAACAAAACGATGCCAAGTCTTTTAATGGAAATAAAAGTTTTCAGCCTACAGAGGGCTCAATTGTGTAGACACCCTAAAATCAGAGTGAAATGAAGATGTGGCATTTCCTCCCAGATCTGTGTGAGGGCATCCCTGAGCTCTTGTACAGTCTGAGGAGCAACCTGGCGCCGCCTAATGGACCGAAACATAATGTCCCACAGATGTTCTATTGGGTTTAAGTCAGGGGATCGTGAAGGCCATTCAATTGTTTCAATTCCTTCATCCTCCAGGTACTGCCGGCATACTCTTGCCACATGAGGCCGGGCATTGTCGTGCATTAGGAGAAAACCAGGACCTACTCCATCAGCGTAGGGTCTGACAAAGGGTTCAAGGATTTCATCTCCATACCTTATGGCAGTCAGAGCACCATTTCCTAGGCAGTAGAGGTCTGTGCGTCCCTCCATGGATATGCCTCCCCAGACCATCACTGACCCACCACCAAACCTGTCATGTTGAACGACGTTGCAGGCAGCATAACGTTCTCCTTGTCTTCTCCAGACTCTTTCACGTCTATCACAGGTGCTCAGGGTGAACCTGCTCTCGTCTGTAAAAAGTACAGGGCGCCAGTGGCGGACTTGCCAATTCTGGTGTTCTTGAGCAAATGCCAGTGGAGCTCTACGGTGCTGGGCAGTGAGCACAGGGCCCACTACAGGACGTCGGGCCCTCAGGCCATCTTCATGAAGTCTGTTCCTGATGGTTTGGGTAGAGACATTCACACCAGTGGCCCTCTGGAGGTCATTCTGTAGGGCACGAGCAGTGCTCAGCCTGTTCCGCCTTGCACAAAGGAGCAGGTATCGGTCCTGCTGATGGGTTGTGGACCTTCTACGGCCCTGTCCAGCTCTCCGAGAATAACCGCCAGTCTCCTGAAATCTCCTCCATGTTCTGGAGATTGTGCTGGGAGACACATTAAACCTTCTTGCTGCAGCACGTGTGGATGTGCCATCCTGGAGACGTTGGACAACCTGTGCAACTTCTGTAGGGTTAAGGAATCGCCTCATGCTGCCAGTAGAGATAATTACTCAAGCCAAAACTAGCACGAGTGGAAAACCAGCCAAAGAAGATCAAGAGGGAGAAACTTGAAATGACCTCCACATGTTAAACCAGTCCTATTTTGAGGGTTTTGTAATTGTTGCCACTTTAGTGCACCTGTCGTTAAGTCCATGAACACCAATACAGCTGAAAGTGATTAACAATGCCCTCTGCTGCTTAATCAACCAGAAAATTATCAGCCAGGTTTAATTGATTTCATGCCAGGCCCAATAAAAAAGTGTTCCTTTAATTTTTGTGAGCAGTGTATATGTATACTGTATCATACAGTCTGTTATGATTAATTCTAAAGTGAAAAGGCCATTGTCACCATGTGTTTTTTTTATTTGTTTCTGACTTTTTGTGCAGCTATTTATAAACTATATCATATATTTTCCTTGTGTATAAATGTTCCGTCTCACACAGCTCCCAAGGCATTAGTTGGGTTCCGTATTGAAATCTTTAGCTGGTGAATATACTGTGAGTTCACACTGCTTAGTGTCAGGTGCATTTGTAAGTCCTGAGGGGGGAGTCTGACAGGCAACAAGAACTCAGAGAGAACATTTCTGCAGCCTGTGAGAGATGCCAGGCAAGTGCATATGTCATATACATGAAATGGCCTCAGGAGCAGCAGCTGAAGCCCGTCACTTGGCATTAAGAGTCACAGAGGCGTTACTGTGAGCCAAACTTCCCGTCAGCCTGCCTCTCTTTCCCTGACCCCCCAGTTTGTCACATGCCGTCACCTCTCTCCTCTTGCCTGACCCCTGGATGTCAGTCGGGTGAAGCCACGTGCAGCGCAGCCACAGAAGGTGTGATGTTATGGTCAGGAACTGTCAAAATAGGTGTCACTTTGACTGCAGCGTTCTGCAGTTGCTGTGGAAAGGTGAAAGGTCAATTAGGTGTAGGACACCAGAGACATGACAGGGCTTTGCTTTTATTTAGACTTCGTTTTTTATTCCTTATGAAAAATCTTCTTTTCTGTTAACATCAGAAAAGGATTCACAAATTATTTTAAACCAAAGGAGAATTTTATTATGTTCAACTATTTTCTAACTATTTAAAACAAATAACGTGTTAGAACAATGCCCATTTCAATGTAAAGTTCCTTCATCCCTTTAACGCCTCTACATCCATCGCTCCATTTGTTTCTGGTCATCGTCCATCCTCTATCTGTCCATCTTTATGTTTCTCTGGATGAATGACTGATTTTTCAGGAGCATGTTCAAAAAAAGCTTACTTTGTTGATCTGAAACCAAAGCTACTGATTTTGCTTTGCCTAAATGCTCACTGCAAAATGTGTTTTTGTTTAATAGTAAATCAATTTGTTACAAAAGTATTGTAATGAATTTAAAGGGATTATTTGGTCATTTAAGAGTGTGTTTAAGTGCAAAGGTTAAAAATATTTACCATTTTGCTTTCCTGAACAGCCTCAGTTCAAAGAAACAGTTTATTTCCCATAGGACTCAAGCTAATGCTAATGGGAGCACAGCTAAGACTAAAGTATATTACTGCCATTTTAAAACACATTCAATCTCCTATTTGCATTACATTAGTTATTAACATGGAATTCTATGGTTAGTTATCACCAGCAGCAGCTTTTCTGCCAAAATAGTCATGTAGGCTACAGTGATGCTGACATTTATTAAAACTGAACCAGTAACCCAGTGAATTCCACGTAAATAACCAGTTTGGTGTAAAGGCTTATAAAATATTTTTGCATGACCCACTATGGAAAATATACAGCTGTGAAGCTTTTTTAGGATGGCAATGGTACACTTTGGTCCCGGCTGAAGACTAGCCTTTAGGTGATCAATCCTGTTGGTTGTAAACACCATTTTTTCAAACTAAGGCCATTCAGGAGGCAATCAACAGCAGAAAGACATTTTTCAAAATGGCAGAAAAATTCCTCTGTTTATGCATCTCCAACCAGTTTCACTCTTTATCTCATTCTGTCTTCATTATTGTTGAAATGGTAGCATTTCTCCATAAATCTGATGAGTTAGAGTAATCGTGCAGCTTGTGGAGCTGATGGTAGAGCTTGAGGACTGTGGGAGTCCTGTGCCGGTAGTCAAAGCACCACCATGTTCTCCAGTCTCTGTGTGTGTGTGTGTCTTATTTTTCCAGAGTGTAATTGTAATCCCGTTGGCTCAGTCAGTGATCGCTGTAATGGCACAGGATATTGTATATGTAAGGAGGGCACTACAGGGCCCAAGTGTCAGGAGTGTCTACCCGGCTATTTGTGGGACAATGGCTGCAAATGTAAGTAGAACCGTAACCCTCCCTGCGCCGCTCCTGGCTGCTCTCCCCCTCAGCTCTGTCTTTCTCTACTAACACTCTCTGATGTTTGTTTTTTCCGTGTGATTTCCAAGCTTTGGCTGAAGGAATGTGCTGCCCAGCTGCCTTCACAGACACAGACCCAACACACGGTGACACCCAGCATAACTACACCGCGCCACCTCTTTCAATACCTGAACTTACATTTCACCCTGTGCTGTGGGTGTGATACCAACGGGCGACCAGCAGGTTCCCGTTATGGCTCAAATGAGAAGAAAAAAAACAAAGCGATGGAATGGCAGGAAGCATGCTGCTCGCTAACTCGGTTACTCGGGCGTGTCGCACACACCAACACAACAGCTGAGTCAATATTGACTGCTTGACAAGCTGCCTGATCCTCTTTGCAAAAACACAACAGGACAGCAACGGCCAACACCAACATTTTTTAAAGGAGACTGCAGGTCATTTTTAGGTCCAAACCATTTATTAATGTTGTTTATTTCCCCTCCCAGTCATTTAACAAATCCTGCTTCATGTAATCTGTTTCTTTTCTCCAAATGTCACCAATTTTTCATTTTCTTCAAGTCAAGCTTCAGTTACAAAGCTACAGGCAGACCGGAAATAAACTTCAGCAAGGTGGATCATAGGCTCTTTCACAAAGAACTGTAAAGGTTAAAAAAAATCCTTCTACTTTTAACTTTTATCATGTTGCAGAAACAATTAGATGTGATTCGTTTCTAGTGGAGGTTTGTTTTTCCTCCTCTGGATGGAAGGGTAAATACATTCATTTTGATATTTTTACAATAAACTATTCAGATCAAATCCAATCCTAAAAAAGAAAAGTTAGAAGGCTGAACAATGGTAATTTCTATATGTTAAAAAAATAATCATCCAGTGGCGCTCCTAAGGGAGGACTTGTGGGGGCAGTGACCACTGGCCAGGACCCACTGCCCACAGTCAGGAAGTTTACTGCCGCTCTGGTTACAATCGCGCCGTTAGCTCATCGCTACTAAAGATTAAAATCACACTTTACATGTTTTTAATTAGAAATATTAACCATATTATAGGTAAATCTGCACATCTCTAAAAGAGCAACCTATGAATTGCTTTATTAACAGCAAACCTTCGAACAGCAACTGGAGAGATTTCTCATCCAAGATCCAACAGGATTCAGCTGAATTTCCAACTATATTGCCTAAATATTGCATTTGGCTGTTGTCAGTCTGCAGCTCACAAATAAAGAGAGACCTGGCGCATTGTAATTTAAATTCAGTGTGAAATAAACTGGTTTATTTTAGTACTTCTGGCACAGATGGATCTTCATTAAAATGCACTGTTTTTGGCTGCAACTTGTTGGTGGCTCCTAATATATTCAGTGTGTACAGAGTAAACACATGCTGTCAACATGCACATCTGTTTCTACACAAAAGGACGTGTGAAGGGAAAAATTTTTATTTAAAAAAGCAGGCATGGCTCGCATCCTGTGCCTTCATAGGATGAAAACATGCACACATCCTGGAGCGCTGCTTGGTGGAAATTTGAGACTGTTGAACTCAACAAAAACAGAATTTAAATGTTTGCAAGTAAGGCGAGAAAGCAAGAAATAGGAGCAAAAGAAACATTTTCATGCAGTGCCAAGTTGAGCAGATGGAAAATCACATGCAGAGAGAGTGGATCGGTGGTTTTATTCGATGGATTAGCCACAAAGCAGTCATCAGACATTTAAACAAACATTACCGTGGAAACCGTTTCCATCAGTGACCCAGAGATCTTTCTTGAGATTGAAGTAATATTGCTACTATTAAAAACTGATGGCCATAATTTTCAGCTGATAAATACAAATACTTCTCTGTGTTACTGAGATGGTTTTCCATAATGAAGTTTAGTTATAGGTTGAAAATTTCACACTGAACAGCCACATTTAACTGGTCACTGAAATGTCCAGAATCAATCAAAACAGAAACATTATACAGCAAAAGATTCATTTTTTTGAAGCAGCCACAGGAGATTATTCCTGCAGTTTCTACATCTGTACCTCATATCTGGGACTTCGCATCAGAATTTCTCTCTTAGCATAAAGTACCAAGTAGGAAGATCTCTGGAGGGCGTCAAGGTGCTTGGACATGAAGCAAAATGACGTGTTAAAAGCTGTTTGCTTCCAACATGTCAATATTTGCAAATGGAACTTCTTGATGATTGTTTTGTGTTGATTTTGCATTTATCTGAATGAGTAATTAGTATTGATAAGTGAATGAAAAGCAACGTATTTGCAAGGAGCAGCAACTGTTACAGCATGCAGCATAGCTTGTTGTGTTGGCTCCTGGTTTTATGCAGGTCTGTGGCTGCATCAGTCTCACCCATCAGCATCAATCAGGATGGACGTCATGTCTAATGTCTCTGAGGCAAAAACATGTTTACAGTTTCCATCGTGTTGAATTTAAGTTGTATGAGGAAAGTGATGATGAACATGCAGCATCAAGGTAAGAACAAGTGACTCGACAACAGTTGGAAAGAAATGGTCTGAGCTGTATTTCACTCTTTTCAACCACAAACGTGTTTCATTTATTTACATGGAGGGGCGGAACTTAAACCGTATCCTGCAGCCAGCCACTAGGGGGTATCTTAGTGTCATTCAACTTAAAATTCTGCCTATTAATTAGTTATATTAGTTATGTTAATTTTGCTAGCCATACATGCTCCTGACCATTTAATGAAGTGTGAAGAACTATGGATATTTTAGATTTATTTATTAAAAAAATCCCATCTCACCCTCCACGGGTGGTCTCATCCTTCCAAGCTTCCAAGGCCTGGGAGCTTGAGTGTTCTGAGCAGTATCTTAGCTGTTCCTAGAACTGCACTTTTCTGGACTGAGATGTCTGATGTTTTTCCTGGGATCTGCTTTAGCCACTCCTCCAGTTTGGGGGTCACTGCTCCGAGTGCTCTGATGACCACGGGCATCACCGATGTCTTCACTCTCCAGGCTTTCTCAAGTTCTTCTTTGAGGCCCTGGTACTTCTCTAGTTTCTCATGTTCCTTTTTCCTGATGTTGCCATCACTTAGTATTGCTACGTCAACCACATCGGCTGTCCTCCTTGTTTGTCCACCACCACAATGTCCGGTTGGTTCTCCATCACCATTTTGTCGGTCTGGATCTGAAAGTCCCACAGGATTTTGGCTCGCTCGTTCTCGACCATCTTAGAGGTTGTTTCCCACTTTGGCCTTGGGGCTTCCAGTCCATACTCTGCACAGATGTTTCTGTACACTATGCCAGTCACTTGGTTGTGGTGCTCCATATATGCTTTCCCTGCCAGCATCTTACACCCTGCAGTTATGTGGTGGATTGTCTCAGGGACCTCTTTGCATAGCCTACACCTTGGGTCTTGTCTGGTGTGGTAGATCTTGGCCTCTGTTGCTCTGGTGTTCAGGGCCTGTTCCTGTGCAGCCATGATGAGTGCCATTGTGCTGTCCTTCAGACCAGCTCTTTCTAGCCATTGGTAGGATTTCTTGATATCAGCTTTATGTCATCCATATAGAGGAGGTGGTTGATTGTGGTTCCATTCTTGAGTCTTGTTGATTATTTGGCTGAGGGGGTTCAGACCTATGCAGAACAGCAGTGGGACCAGGGCGTCTCCTTGGTATATTCCACATTTGATGGAGACTTGTGCAATTGGCCTCAAGGGTGGTTTTCCACAGTCCCATTGAGTCTGCAATGAAGGCTCTCATCTGTTGATGTAGCCAAGTCTGCATCAGGCTAGGTACGTCCACAAACGCTAGTGAATGCTCTGTGATTGACAGCTGCACACAACTACAGTGCTCTACTCAAATTGCATGGGACTATGCGGGACAGAGGGCGGACTTAGCAAAAAAAATATTGATTTAAATTATGTCACTTTTACAGATATTCAAAAAAGCATAAATAATTCCTGAACGGGGAAAAAACTCCAAATTGCAGCTTTAAAAAAAATAAATAAATAAAAAAAAGATGAGATGATAGAGTTTTTTCATTCCTCTTATCACTTTACTTTTTTACCTTTTATTTGACAGCACTGATGGCCGCACAGTCACCCAAGGGCCATATAATTATTCCACTTATTTCTGAGACTGCCCCCTAGTGGAAGCATAATGCCGACCGCTACTGTAGAACAAACACCAAAGCGTTGTCTTGTTAGAGCTTTTCTGTATCGTCTCACTCAATAATACTTCCGTGAACTCTGAACTTCCAAAGAGAAATCCACTTGGAATTTCAAAGAATGCTCTTCTGTCGCCCTTCCAGAACATTTCAGGGAAGCAGAAATAGCTATATGGAAATAACATTTGTTTATAAAACAGTCTATGAACAGTTTCTGATCTGTGTGAAACATTTTAAACACAGAAAGCGCGACTACTTTAAAGTGATAACAACCCCCTATGGAAGAAGTTAGAAAACTTTTTATGCTTGATCTTTTTTTTGCATGGCTCCTGATGCAGTATTTATGTTCACCACCAATTTGCATTCAGACTGAAAAATGCAATTAAAAACTTAAATCTCTTGTCAAACACATCACTTTCCCAGACAGGCACACCTAGTTCATTGGCTCACTCTCTAAATATTATCACTCATATCAAAAGCAAACACAACAAATCTTGTCATTTACTGCCTGTGCCGGCTTTGTTTACTCTGGGTAATGCGAAGGAGTTGATGTGGGGAGACTGGGAGCAGATAAAGCCTCAGAGCTCTGAAAAGAACCAAGTTTTAAGGCTACAGCGGTTTCTGCAATACCTTTAATCTTGCAGAACTTCCACGTCTGACACAACTTGTCATTGATGTTTGTTTTTAAACAATCAATAGTGTGTTTCATGTTCGACTTGAACTACACTTAATTGGCAAGAGATGAAGCGCTCTGCCTGCAGGGGATGGCCATTACCTGGACTTACCTTTGAATCCAGCTGAACTCGCTGTGCAGGTTTAAGCATCGTTCTGAATAAAATTTTAACAGCGTGGCTCTTACACTGAAAATGCAGAAAGCTCACCAAGCCAGTGATAGAGAACCCATTTCTGCATTCTTTCCTGTAAATGCTCAGATCAAATGCAATAGAAGAATGGCTGCAAATGTACATTTCATTGTTTTTTTTTTTAACTTTAGCTAAGCTAACTTGTAGCATGTATGGCACATCAACATACAAAGCAATCAGATCCTTAGCTTGGCTAAATCACAGATTCTATACAGCAGTGATGTCCAATCCTGGTCTTCTAGGGCCACCACCCAACATGTTTTAGTTGTTTCCCTGCTGCAACACACTTGATTTAATGGCTGAATTACCTGTTCAGCAGCTCATTAAGCTCTGCAGAAGCCTGTTAATCACCAACCTGTCAAGTAGGTGATGAACAGGGTGGACATGGGGCCCTCGAGGACCAGGGTTGGATACCGCTGGTAAGCACAATAAAGTAGACACAGAAACATTACCATCCCCCTGGTAGCTGGATACAGTTTGTGTTTCAAGCTCCACCCCCTCCATGTAAACCAGGAGTTGACACATATTGATTTGCATTGTTCCAGTTGCTGATGCATGCTCAGATACTCATATTTCTAATAGGTTTTGGCTGAAAAAAGTAATTTAATCATAATATCCTTGAAACAAAGAATATTTTAGTAATAGGCTTTGTAAAAAAAAAAAACTGTTCTAAAAGTTTAAGTGTACACAGGGACACCAAAAATTGAGTTTTTAAAAATTAAATCTTGCAAAATGTGCAAATACTGCAGAAAATCACTAATGTGAATGGGGTCTCAGCAGAAAGTAAGAAAACCCAGCAAGACACTCAAATAGGACATAAGCTTGAATTTATACCTAAAGAGATTAAAAAATTAAAATCTTAGACAAGTAATGATAGAAAAGACCCCACAATCAAAAATGTTTGTAGAATATTATAAAATATAAACAATATAAACATACTGCAAAAATGATTTAACACCGTAAACATATTTACAGTGTTGATTCATTTACACTTCTGTTTCCTTCATTTAAAGTGCTTCCCACTGTTGGAAGCATCTCTTAATCTCTTCCTGGTGTCTCTTGCTGTTGCATGTGATCTAGTGTTTAGCTGATTTTAAATTAATGTGAGCTGTAATGAATTCCTGCATCCATATTTCAACATCAGAAAGAGCATGGTGATGCACACCACTTAGATTATCTGTAATAGTCAAATGAAAGCTTATTGTTGTCTGTAAGTGTCTGTTTTGAGTATTGATCATGTCAAGGCTTGAGGAATCTCTAATTAATGGACCAAAGAGTAAACCTGGTAACTAGACCTAGTCCTAGCCCCTCTGAGCTACACAGCAGCTCTGTTTTCTCTCCAGCAGGAAATACAAATAGGAATCGAACATTCGGTAATTCTGAGAAAGGTTCCCATCAAAGCTCTATTTGGCCACTCCTGAGAGACGACATGCATCCAATCCCCGAGTATTAGGAGACAGCTCTTATATTTCTTATTGTGATATTTATGTCCCATAGACTTCATAGATTGCTTACCACATTGTTTTCCGCACCCATAAAGGATTGAAATGGGCAGAAGTGGGCCCCGTGTTTATCACTGTTTATTTGTCTCTGTTGGTTTATTAGTTTGTGCCTCGCAGCTTTGTTTGCCTCCAGCTTGCTTGACAGCTTGCCTCCACCGGGAATAGAGTGGCCTCGGTGTCCCAGCTCTAAATATACACCGATTTCCACCTAATGTTCAGTTTGTCTCAAGTCAGTGCTGCTCGGGAAAAGCCTCGCAGGCATCGAGGAAACAGCGTGTTTCTGTGCAGAGATGATTTAGTTGGGGTTAATTGGACATTGCATGGGTAAAGATGGGCCTTACGTACTGACAACTGAACTTTAAGATCTTCAGACTTATCGTGTTTAAAAGTCAGAGGCTAGGTCGTCGATCTGACTGTCATGTCACCATGGGAAGGTTTTAGAGGCAAATAAATAATTACACCTCAGTGGTTCTCAAAGTCAAGAAGGACAATTTTTGGGGTCTTGTTGATTTGGCTTTCCAATAATGTTCTGTATAGTTCAGCCAATGAATTTTAGGGTCTTTGTAATTTTGTGTTTTGAAATCTAAAATAATTTGATAAGATTCTTTTTAAAATACAGAAAGCAGACAGCCCTCTGTGTGCAGCAGTTCTGCAGCTGGAAACAGCTGATTTACCATCCAGCCCCAACTCCGTTTCTTAGGCTGCACAAGTCATCATGATGTGGATTTTAATCCTAAATCCTCAACAAAACTTTATAGAAAGCATCTCAGTTATATTGTCCTGATGTTTAAGCCTCAAGCTATTTACCTACACATCAATACTAACGTGATCTTACAGTTTTTATCAGAATCAGCCAAGATGCTGGATTTATTTCATTCTTGTCAAAGTTTTTATTGTGTTCATTGTTGTTCTCTGTGTGCAACGTTTTATTTCTGTGCTGTATGTTGAAGCAGTAGTTTAACACCTTCACCTTTTTGTTAGTTTACGTTCCATTTTTAATTTAAAAAAATCATCTATATTACAACTTCTAAGAGTCAAAATATACATTTCTCCAATGAATCATTTAGTCCAGTTCCTGCTGCAAATAAACTTTTATATAAGCAAACTAATTGACATCCTATAAATACTGTATGGATGATAGCAGCAGGATGGGGCCCCTGGGGCAGCATTAGATTCTGTCTGTTGTACAACTAATATTACTTTAAATACTGAAGATAATTTTCAACTATTTTCAAATAAAAAGTTATAAAAACATCCTTTCCCATTGTGGATAGCACTAGGACCAATCATGGCAACGAACAATGTGACGTATTCATCGCTACAGAAATCAGTCAACAGCATACACCATCCTTTTTCTAAATAAAGGACTTAAGTAGGTCTATCTGCTCATGTCTCAAAGAAAAGCCCAAATCTAAATCATCCAAAGTTGATGCCAAAGCCATTTCAAACAAATGCCGTTCCTGAGCCGACACCACCTTTGTTGTTTTTCTCCGTCGCAGCTCTGACATCATCCTAAAAAAAGAAACTCTGCCATGATGGTACTAAGCCTGCCCATTGTCTTGCTGCAAACATAGAGCGCTGTGATTGGTCGGGACAACACTTAGCCAAGCCAATGTTAGACCTGCTGAGGCTACAGTGGTGCATGGCTGGACTGACCTATCTTTTTGCTAATACTTCAGTTTGTCTAGATGTCTACGGTAGATAGCTCGATATCATGGCCATATAATACTAGACTTGACCCCTAGATGCTTATGTTTATAAATGAAAACCAAAAGCATGCAATTCCATGTAAATGAGTAGAAATATAGTATTAGACTGAGCTCAGACCAGCCATTAGTTCACAAATCCTGATAAATGTGAAAGCTCCAGAAATAAGCTGTCCAGGAAGCTATCTGCAATGAGTGCAAAAGTAAATGAATACATTTTACACAGAAATACACTTCTAAAAAAATCTGAAAAATCTCTTTAAGTAGAACGATTGTCCAAATTAGAGTTTCAGATCACACAAACCCACTGGTGACATGACGGCAGCTACTGCTAACACCTCTAGCCCTTTCATGCATGAATTATGAACTCTTCCATCAGGGTTTGTTTTTTACTATTGTTGTATTCATCTTTAGGTATGAATTCAACACATTTCAACAGAAAATCTTTTAACATTTAATTTTCAAGTAATTTCTCATATGTCTACTTGAGTGGACGGCATGCATTCTGAACATGAAATACTGTGTTGGCTTGACTCACTAGAGTCCAATGGGGAGGCTAGCTGTCAACTGTAGTGACCTTTATGCATGAAAGGGCTAGATAAAGACCCAAAACCACAGTTATGCACGGGTTTGGCTAGCATACAAACACCTTACAGCTCACTATTCTATTGCAGCAACACAACAATCAGCTGCTGGGAATTCTGGGGATTATCCATTGACTGTTCTTCTTTAGAACCAACTTAGATGGCTAACGGTTTGTGAAGTCATTTTGTTCAATAACAAAATGCATCTTTAAGGTTGTTGTTAAGGGAGAGTTGGTTCAGAAATCTGCATAAGGATCTCGCCGTGTGAACCAGGCCTTAGGTAAAAGTCACACATGATTTAAGGTCTGTAATGTTTACCTGCTGCATCCTCTCATCTACCTGCAAGATGAATAAGCATGAACTGAAAACACTCATCAGCTATGTTGAAAAGTGAAAATGCTCTGGCCTTCAGTTTTAAAACTAGCATTAGCATTTAGATGGTTGCAATGAATTTCTGATTTTTTAAAGGTGTTCTGTTTTGTTTAATAGTTATATTTGTAATGTGTGTGTGTGTGTGTGTGTGTGTGTGTGTGTGTGTGTGTGTGTGTGTGTGTGTGTGTGTGTGTGTGTGTGTGTGTGTGTGTGTGTGTGTGTGTGTATTTATGTGTGTTTGAATTTCTGACTTCTCTCTCTCCTCTGTCAACATTCTCCCCACTGCAGCTCGGGTGTGTGACAACGAACTCCTGCGCTGTCAAAATGGTGGGGTGTGTGAAAATAACAGCCGCTGCAACTGTCCCTCAGCCTACACGGGCCTGCTGTGTGAGAAGTCCCGCTGTGAGTCCGAGCTGGGGGGCTGCAAAGGCCCAGATTCGGGCCAGGCCCCCCTGAGACCTCCTCCCCTCTGCAGTTTGCTGACTCTGCTTCTGCTGGGTTCTGCCCTCCTGAGAGAGGCCTCCTGCTGGTCCGCCGTGCTCTGAAGAGACCTGTTACTAAGTGGGAGTGACACTCCTCCCACCGCCTTCACCTCAGCCCTCCCCCCTTCTCCCCCTCCTCCAAATAACCATCAAAACAGAACAACCACGAGCTTTCTGGACCCTGATGTTCGGAGCTTCTCTGCTGCCAGACTCTATGAACTTGTGCTGACAAAAAAGGCAATGAGACAGACTGTGTGCAAAAACTTTCCATTTAATTTAAAATAAATTCTATAAAAATTTAAAAAAGATATACTTCTAAAATAAACTATTATTATTAAAGATATGAGTAAGTGATCGCTTGCCTGATAAGAAAAATGAAACAAAGAACGGTGAGTTCCCCTTCCCCCTCTAAGCCATACAAGGTACATGAGCTCCTTCCAGTTTGAGAAGGAATAACTCAAGATGACAGACTTGTTCACTTCCTCTCTTATTGCCACGGCAACAACAGCTGCAACCAATCAGCTCTCGCACAAGCCGACGGTGGCCGCGGATCCCCTCGGGATGCTTCTGCGAGTTAATGTTTGCTGGACTGACGACGAAGAAAAGAAGAAAAAAAAAACAACCTAACAACAAACTGTCCTCGCTGAACGGCAAAGACTGTCCTCGGAGACAGAAGCGTTCCACTTCAATGTGACGACAAACAGAAAGAGGTGAAAAACCCAGGAAGCATTCTTTGCTGTCAGTGCATTGTGGATAGAAGGAAATCTGTCCGGACTGCCACTTTGTGACACTAAACTTTGCCCATGTTAAACCCTTTCAATCTTTCTGTCTCTTTCCAGCTCCGTCTCATCCTCCCCCCTGTTAGGGCCCTCACCTCTAGTTACCCCCCATCACTCCCCACCCCATCCCCTATCGCCACCACTGACCTGTGCATTCGTGAACGTTACTCTGTAAACCCTCGTTGGCTGAAAGATTCTTTTGTCCAATGTTAGTGATGCACACGTGTACGAAACCCCGTCTCAACCTCAAAAAAAGATAATCCAGTAAAGCTGTCAAGTTCTCTCCCTCTCTTTCTCTCCCCCTTTCTTTTTTGTTCTCCATTTTAGATCCACATCACTCCCTTCAGTCGTGGTTGGAGGATAGGTTTCACCTGAGCAGACGAGAAGCGCGTAGACAACCATCCGTGTATTTGCAAGTTCTTTTCTCGACAGAACCAACAAGAAAACAGTCATGTAGTCCTTTTGTATCTCTGCCGAACTGTGATTGAAAAAAGGCGACCTTTAATGTATCTATTAAAGACATCCAAATGCAGATTCTTTTGTTTCCAGTTTCTTTTCACCAGTTGTTCTTTTATTTTCTTTAAGTTGTGCCGTTGATTTCCCTTTGTATTGGCAACGTGCTGGCATCAAAGAATATTAGTTTAACTATCCAGTATTAATAAAGTGTACTAAAATCCCACCAAAGGACATGATAAATGTTTTATTCTTGCTTTAACACTTGAGAATTTAAGTGAATAAAAGTCTAAAACCTAAACTGTCTGGATCATTTGTTAGTCCTATAGCAGCCCAACCAATGACACTGTTATTATACCAACGAATAGTCAAATAATAGCAAAGTTGACTTAATGAATCACAACTCACGGATGTTCTTCTAAGCACCTGTTGTTGTTTGAGCTCAATAAAAGTACACAGATACATCCTTACTATCCCCAAGCATGACAGATACTTGTTAGTGAACAGGGGTGGTTCTAGAGAGGTGCAGAGAGGGCGAGTGCCACCCTGACAGCAAACTTGGACCCCCCTGTGCCCCCCCCCCCCCCCCCCCCCCCACTGAGGGCGGAGCCTAAGCATTACTACATTTGGATTTTTTTGTGATATTTTAGCTTGATGCCAGATGTGGAACCAAAGCTTGAGAATGAATTTATCTGAAGTTGAAAATAGATGCTTAGACAAATATTTTCATTTTGCCACTGAGAAAAATAACTAAGATATCAAATTCATTTTCACAAAAAAGTTACATTTCCAGCTTTACTGAAAAGCTATTGTATCTAAAACAACCGTAAGGAAAGTGCTGTTATTATATTTCTGTAATTACGCACTAATATTTGAAATACTTTGTACAATATTTGTAATGTATTCTTACAAAGGTGCCCCTCCACACACACACACACACACACACACACACACACACACACACACACACACACACACACATTACAAATATAACTATTAAACAAAACAGAACACCTTTAAAAAATCTGAAATTCATTGCAACCATCTAAATGCTAATGCTAGTTAGCACACACACACACACACACACACACACCTCCATTTAGCCTGAGGAGCCAGACTTGTAATCTTTTTAAATGGGTTTTGATCGATACTTTTCCAGACTTTTTGAAGGTCTTTCAAAGTATTTATTGGACTTTCCCGTCTTTACCAGACCATGATAATGTATTCCTGAACACTGAAAGAAGTAAAATCCAAAAAAAGACCTGTAATCCAACCTATAAGACATGCATCATGTTTCAGCTGATAACTCTGAATCACTGGACTTCAGCTTCACATCTTTGCTTCAGTCTGTTGTTAGGAAGAAGGGGCTGAGCTAAAAGAAACACAGCTCTCAACTTACTGGTTCATCTACGTTCAACCCTGAGCTATGAGATTTGAATTGAGACTGAAAGAATGAGATTCCTGATAAAAGTGAAATCAGCTTCTTCCGTTGGAGCCACATTGAACCACATTGAAGGAAGTCAGCTGAGTTGGGTTAGTCATCTGATTAGAGCGCCTTCTGGTTTGGCTCCCTGTGGAGGTTTTCCAGCACCATCCCACTGGAAGGAGAGCTTGAGACTCACCAACTACTTGCTGGAGGGATCATCAGTCCTCCCTGAACTGGGAACACCTTGGGATCATCCAGGTGGAGCTGGAGAGATCAGAATCAGAAGGGTTTTATTGCCAGATGTGTGAGAAATCACAACATTAGGAAATTGCTGCGGTACTTGGTGCAAAAACAAAGATAAAAAATAAGAGCTAAGCAAATATAGGAAATAATATACTCATGATAAAATAATTAATATAAAAGGGTGGCAATAATTAGAGAAGCAGCTACTATATACACAGTGCAGGTACTAATCAGAGTGGATCAGCTTCAGGTACAAACACAACACCGGGTCATGTGACTGGGACCAAGCGACTGGAGTGGGCAGCCCTAGGATTGACATTCATGAGTCCAACAGCAGAGGGGAAGAAACTGTTCTTGTGGCGAGAGGATCTGGTCCGAATGGATCTGAACCTCCTGCCAGATGGGAGCGGGTCAAAGAGACAGTGTCCAGGGTGAGTCGGGTCAGCTGTGAGCCGACCTGCACGCCTCATGTCCTGGAGGTGTACAGGTCCTGTATGGAGGGGAGTTTGCAGCCAATGACCTTCTCAGCAGAGCGTCCAACACGCTGCAGCCTCTTCTTGTCCCTGGTGGTGGCTCCAGCGTACCACACGGTGATTGAAGAGGTGAGGATGGACTTGAGGACTGCGGTGTAGAACTGCCTCATCGACTGTGCTGGCAGGTTGAAGTTCTTCAGCTGCCTCAGGAAGTACATCCTCTGCTGGGCCTTTTCTATGATGGTGGTGATGGTGATACATTTGTGACCCAACCTTGACTTTGGTTGAAGATGGGTAGGTCTGAGTCAAGTGAGTCAACAGAAACATTTATCTGAAAATAAGTGAAAAAGCAGCAGAAGTTCTAGGAAACAAGTAGGAAGGTCTTCAATCTGACTGCTTGAAAGAAAAATATGAAGAAATTAGTGATGATTTGGTTTCCTTATGTTCATTATTTTCATGAGAACTCAGCTGGAGGAGAATTCACAGGTAAAGCCCCTGAGAAGGTCTCTAATGCCTTTGGTAAAGATAACAGTCTTTTTGTTTTCTGGGGCATTGTCATGTATATTCCTGATCTACTAAGTGAAATATTTCCTACTCTATATGAGCCTGATCCACTAACGTCACTTGGAGTTTTAAAGTTCCTGACGTGAAATGAGAACCAGATCTCTGTGCATGTGGTGTTCTGTTGGAATCTGTAAAAAAGGCCAATATGGGTCTAAAAAGAGACAACTAGATAGAAAACATACATTTGAGCACAATATAACCTAAAACTAGTTTTCTGCAATGCTTTCATGTGTGAGAGAGAAATGTCCAACTCCTGGGACAGTCTGAGATTTTCAGTCAAAGTCACTTGTTGTCAAGGTCCCATACAGCGGCCTGCTGATTTCAGCCATGTGCTCAGCCCAGGTGTCAATGCACCATACTGTGTAGAGAATTAAAATAGAGTTTGTGTCGTTTGGGGAGAGAACTTCGTTCAAGATGTTTCACCTCCAGCAGCTGTTTAAACGACCCAACCATGAAGCATCACCAGAATATCTGGGAGCAAACTGTCTTCCACCTCTGGGTTTACTCACCCTGAACGCACATTAAAGAAACAAGTGTGTGTGCGTGCGTGCGTGCGTGCGTGCGTGCGTGCGTGTGTTTTAACATTTAACCTTTAGCAAGCATGACATTTTTCTCTAAAAAATCTCTGTGACTCGTCAAACTAATTTTCTTTGTAGTCTCCTGTAATTAGCTAGAAATCCACAAGCAGCTGTCTGAGTAACTCAGGCCACCATCGCTCTGTCTCCTTACTGGATTGAAGTGCAAGAATGAATGTGCAGAACAGGTTATGGTGAGTAATCATGTTATGTTTAAACATAGGGAGGTTTGTTGGACAATTAAAGGGTCCTTTTGAGCATAATTCTGTAAGATGTAAATAATTACTATCTTACCTGCTTCCTGATCAGCCTCTGTTAGGAAAATTCATAAGTATCTTCTACAGGACCGATGAGCTAACAGCTAGTCTGAGCACAGATAAGACCAAAGTGCATTGCCAGCATCTTACATCAGCTTCAATCTTCTAAATTTCCCACCAGTTCATGCAACATTAAGATCAAATTGCTGTTAATTTCATATAAACTTGTCTTTTAAATGGAAGTTTATGCTTTTTACTGGTGTAAATATATCACCAGCAGCAGGTAAACATAGCACTTCTGGTGCACCTAAAGGTCAATGGATATCTCTGTCAAAAAACAAAGAGTGTCAGCTTCTAGTTTAGCATCATTTGGCCAAACTAGTCTAGAAATCAGAAGTCTGTTAAGATCTGTAGATGGGAACTGAAAGGTTTGGGTTCTTCTCTGTGTGTGATCTCCTACATGTCCCTGCCTGTTGATAGGATGGAAATGCTGAATGAAGCTGCTTTAGACAGATGGATGTTCACTGTTCCATCTGATAATGCAACCTGATGTCACATTGTGAGTCTTCATCTAACAGGAAAGTCATTCCTGGTATTTACAGACTCAACATTTATGTTGAATGTATTTCTATCAGCATTTGTTCGATGTGTGTAAGTCAGATGTAAATTGACTAATGCTCTGTGAGAGGGCAAGTGGAAACAAGCCTCAGCAGACTTACATTAGGTCTGCTTGAAAGGTATTGACCTTGGCGCAGCATTATTATTCCTGCTATGGCTGGTTGTGTGATGATCAATGCACTTATTGAACCACACACAGCATTTATTGATCAGTGTTTCTTTTTTCTTCCAGTGAGGGCGCTGAGTGCTGGTGGTTTCTCCCCCTCAGTTCAGTTTTCTTCACATTTAAACCAGAATTGCAGCGTGATCATTAGTGGATTCTCTGTTTCTGGTCAGCAGGAAATCATCAGAGATTCACTGCAACCGATTGACCTCCGTCTATCTGTCCGTTCATTCATCTATCCATCCTTCCATTATTGCTTGATCCTTTTGGGCTCATGAGGAACTGGTTCCCATTTCTAGCAGTCAGTGGACAAAAGGTGGAGTAGACCCTGGACAGGAAGAAAGTCCATCACAGAGACAAACACACAAACATGAGGTTTCCTGCATGTTTATGGAGTTAAAACTTAAAGTTAAAGTCCCACTAGTTGTCACACACACTGGTGTGTGTGAAATTTGTTCTCCGCATTTGACCCATCCCCTGGGGGAGCGGTGAGCTGCAGCTGTGGCCGCGCTCGGGAACCATTTGGTGGTTTAACCCCCCAATCCAACCTCTTAATGCTGAGTGTCAAGCAGGGAGGCATTGGGTCCAATTTTTTTCAAAGTCTTTGGTATGACCCGACTGGGATTTGAACCCCGATCTCCCAGTCTCAGGGCGGACACTCATACCACTAGGCCACTGAGCTGGTTAAGTTTAGAAGAAAACATTCAAACTCCAAGTAAAAAGCAGCAATCAGAGTAATGAATTGGGACGTTTCTTACTGCAAGGGTACATTACTAAAGCCAGTATCTCACTGGGCTGAAGGCTGTTGGTGACGAGTTGCAAACAAGTTTCCTGAAGTGAGGTGAAGGTTCTGAGCTTCCTAGCATGAGTTGCAGAGCCTTGCTCTTGTGTCATTGGAAATTTGAACATAAATTTGCACAACAAATGTCCTTTCAATAAAGTCATCGAGCAATTGCAGACATCTGGAACCCTTCTCAAGTTAGTGTCCTTGAGTCAGAAAGCACGAGAAATGTGAGGCAACTTTGGGAGGGGTAGATTATGAATGGATTGAGACAACCTTGTGACCAAATTTCAATGAGAAATTTTTATATGAGATACACACAAATGTCACAATTTGTTCACAATGACATTATTTGTCTCGCATGACATTAGTGAGTACAACATACAGCCCAAAATGCCTGATGTATCAGATTATTTCATGGTTCTGTATGGAAATAATTCTTCTGAAGACCAGGACACCTGAGTGTTTCCACAATGATGGAACCACAACATTAACACTTAGTTTTGGTTTATAATATCTGCAATATATCCATTTTTCATTACCTGCAGAGTTTAAAATCCCAGGTTTTTCTTATAGTGTGTTTTAATAACATTATGAAAACGTGTGACAGATTGGTGGAAAAACTAATGCACTCCAGCAGCTCTTAAATCTAAAATGAAGTTTAAACCAAGGGAATGTGCATTAAGGATTGGATTTGTGGAATAATTTGTGTGTTAATTTTGATCAAACCTCATTATCTTTTGATTTGCAAAACATCAGTCCAGTCTTTATAGTCAGTCCTCAGTCACATTGTATCTGCAGAGACTGTGAGGCAACACATCAGACAAAGTGATGAAAAAAGTCAGAGCGAGTCATGTTGGAGGGAAAATATTGTGCATTGTTAAAAAATAATCCATCAACTTATACAACTTTTCCGTACTTTTCCCCCAGCGCTAAAATCCTTGACAATCCTGATGTGTTTGTGCAGGGAAGTTTTTGAAATGTAAGAGGGTGAAATCCTATCGTGGTTCAACACAGATGATGGATGCCAAATTCTGTTTTTGATGGCAGGAAGAGTCGGGAGTGGAGGGGAAAGTGACACCAGTCACAGGATTTAAACAGGTTTGATGCAGCAGGAAGAGGCTTTTCAGATAAACACACACTGAATATCTCAACAGGTGACTTGAAAAGTTTAACAGGAATAAAATATGAGCAAAATTAGCCATGCACTGTAAAGAAACTGCACTGGGAAACGCCTCTGTGGTAGAAAGCAGGACTTTCAGAGAGGATCAAAGTTTTCCAAAAAAACAGGTTTTGATTGAAGAGATAATCCTAATCCTGCCACAATGGACTGTCCTCGGCTTTCCATATTTTAAAAAGACAGCTGGACATCTTCTCTTGTTGACTGAAGACTTTCACCTCTCATCCAACAAGCTCCTTCAGTTCTGATCCTGGTTTTGGAATTCAGGCCGTATAGGAACAATGACCGGGGCAGTGAGGGTGCTTTAACGTTTCAGGTATGAGAGAAAAGAAAAGAATCAAATCCTGGGGAACAATGACAAAAAGTTTTAGATAAATACAGACTTTCAGGTTATTATCCAGTTCACTACGTCTGAGTCTTGTCACAATAAAACCAGAAGCCTGCAGCAGCTGCTACTAACATCCTGACGTATCGTCCCTGAGCAGAGGCATGAAAGACCACATTGGCTGTTTATTCCAAAACTAAAACTATCTGGAATAAATTAGAAAATAAACAAGCAAAAAAGTTTTCAACATTCATGCATGCAAGTGTGATGCAGGGGATGCACAATGGATTTGTCCAAGGAGAGGGAATCTGGGGGTAAAAGGTTGGGGACCACTGAGCTGGAAAGTTTTGCTATGCTGGGGCAGCACTGGCCTGAGATGAAACCAGTCCTACTTCTGGTTAGGTGTCACTGATGTGCTGCTGCCACACTCCACCCACGACCCTATACACTGCCACTGTAACAACCGACAAACACACATTTTAGTCCATAAGTTAACCCTAACACCATCACAGGTACCAGAGGTTCCCATAGATGCTCCCAGAGAACAACAGCACTGTATGTGATTGTTGAACCGTGGTTGGATGGTTTTTAAAATAATGCATCCTAACCCTGAGCCCCAAGTGAGACATCATGTTCGACTGTACCCTGTTGAGTAAAGAACCATTAAAGCTGGTATCTCCTGTGCTGTATTGGCAACTAGTTGGGAATTCTAATTAATGGGAGTCTTGTGAAAAAGTTGCTGTTTCATTACTTTGTACATGCAACATGTGTGCACATTTTGCATGAATGCTCCATGAATTTTTAACAAGTTCCAACAGACTTTGGGTTAAAATATTACAGGCGTTGCTGGTGTTGTAGCAATTTCCTGGAAATTTCCAGAAACCTTTGTAAAAATTAACAGAGAATCTTTAATTGTGACTATACAGCTGTGTATATTTGTTGTAAACACAGTGGTGCAGCACTTATGTGTGTTGGATGAGAAATGAGTCCGACACTGATTTAATCATCAAACACCAAACAGCAATGAGCTGCTGGATCAGGACTAGGCTGACATGTTAAAGGCTGCAGCGTGTCTCCATGGCACAACGTCCACATCATTCCCAGTGGAGGTTGGACTCCAGCAGGTCTAGATCTTCAACTACAGGTTGTTCAGGGACTAAAGGACTAAGGAGAAGGCTTTTGGCATTTTCGCCAAAAGGAATTAAATTTTTATTGCATTTCTAGCAAACTTGTAATCAAGACTAACATTTGGGATGCGTGCAACAATTATGCAGCAAATTGGGAAAAATTTGGGACCTGGTAATTATTTGAACATGTTTTTTAATTTAAGTCAAAAGAGTCATATGTGTCCTGAAAAGTCCTATGCAAATACAGCCTTGATCAAAAGGTTAAGACCACTTGAATTGGCAAGAATCATATTTTGCATGGTTTGATCATAAAGTTCTAAGTTGAGCTTCATGCAACAAGAAGAAATAGGAGTGAGACATAGCATTTTCTGAACAAGCAACTTATTGAAAACACCAGATGTTGAAGCTCTACTTGGAAGATTCAACCATGCAAGATATGATTTTGGGCCATTTTTCAATTGGTCTTAAACTTTTGATCGGGACTGTACTGTTTATCCTCAACTGTCACAGCCCAGTGAGATACTGGTATGAACATGCAACCAATTCTCTAATTCACTGAAACATTGAGAAACGTTTGATGATGATGGTGGAAGAGCCAGCCTGCACATGAAGCACATCTTAGTGAAAACAAATGGAAATGAATGTATCCACCAGCAGGAAAATGTTTGCAGCAGCGATCGTGATCAGTACAGTAAACACAACTCATTTGAAATTCTCCAAGGAATTACCTACAGTATTCCACGCATGGGCTCATCACAGGAATTTACAAACATTCCAGGCTCCAAATCATGTGTGAAAACTACTGATAAGATCTCATGTCACACTCCACCCATCTGCACTCTCATGCCAAAGTCAAAAATAAAAGTGAATGCTCTGAATATGGGCTTGCAGAGATTTGGAGTTGCAGATTGTTTGCTATCTGTGTCACGCTCCTCTCGGCGGTGTGCATAGCATCAACCTGAGCACACACTGGCTGTTTTCCACAGATGTAGTGTGTGCTGTGGACAAACAGCATGCACAATCACAGTGTGAACACTCTATACTGACAGACTGAACAAATGAAGGGTCAAATAAAAAGTCACCGAGCTCATATGACTGGGAAAAAATAGCATTTAGTCCCACTGTTTCTGTGTATAACATCACTTTTCTGCATAATAAGCAGCTTCTTTATAAACTCTGAGTGAAAAGTCGTTTGTCACTAAATTGTCACTCAGAGGGGATTTGTTCCAACGGTAATTTGTGAGTGCAACAGGTTTCCACATAAATTCTCCTTAAGCCAGTTATAATGAAGTTTGGTGTCGTTTATGTCGCAGTAATAAGACTGGAGGCGCCAGGCGTTTCAGAAATCACTTCCATTCAGCTGCACGCCTGTGGCAATACACCAGATTTACAAAACCATGCTCTGATATGTCAGACTCTCAGCTCTGCTTTTCTCAACTCTAACCCTGAAATCAACAGCTGGACTTGCTGTTTGCTTTAGGTGTGAATTAATCAGTGTCTTTTCACTGCTGTCATTTTAAAGCCACCTGCAGCTAAAGTCTCCCCTGTTTGGTATTCTGGCTCCTAAAAGATTCAAGCCCTCATTTGACAGATTCAGAATCTTTCATTTAAGGTTTCTGTCACTTTAAAGATGCCAAGCTGAAGGTTTGTGAGTTAGCTTAGCTGCTCACCTTTGAAAGGGCGGCTAATTCCTACTATGGTGTCTTTGATGTTCTCGTATGTACAGAATGAGAACGATGCTCCATGCAGGCTAGTTTCTACCAATGAGGGCCAACATGGTCACATGAGCTGCTATTAACCAACATTTCTGTATCTTCCATCGTATTGACAGAACAAAAGCGCCTCTCTGATGCTGTAAATGCTGGTTTCTCTGCTGTTGGCATCTTTGCAGCCTTAGTAACGATGGGATAATCAGCCATATTGTGATCCAGCCCTGCTAGCAAATATCTCTGCAAAGGCTCTGGCAGTTTATTTACTAGTTAGGGCACAAACATGGCTAAGAGTCGCCTAGCTTGGCTACTGAACCGATGGCTGCTTCCAGAGTTCAGATGGCATGTTGTGTTGTTGGCAGACGAGCTGCAACACCACAAAGGTTTTCCTTGACTTTTTCCTTCTCATCTTTTTAATTACAGAGCTAGCAACCAATTCATGACTGCCTGACTTGTGAATTTGCTTTTAATAACTAACATTTGGCCATTTGATCTGGGAAAATATCAAAATTGGCCTCAGTGGCCTATAGGGAGACACTGAACATATTCAGAGCAGGATATGGAAGCACCAGCTCACAGGTGATGCTGTTATATCTGAACTGGTCTCACCTACTCTCTCATTATTGTTCTTTACCGTTTCCCCTCGAGTCCTACCACCTGAGAGTCGTACGTTTGCCTGATTTCTGCTGATGAGCAAATCTGTTCAGTAACCTAGATTGTTGCCAAGGAGGAGATTCATTTAGAAGTAGAAAGAGACTTTTTAACTTGGTTGATTCCCCAAAGACACAAACAGGTGCAAATTAAACAATTAAGCAGTGCTTCATCTTCTCAAGAATCCTCCGTATGGGTTTGATTTGCTGCAACTACAGTGGAGATTTATCTTATTTACAGTTTTTGAACAAAGTGGACATAACCACCATGCAGTACAGACTTGCCTTTAGCATTAGCACACTGATAAGAATGAATGAATCTAAGTAACATCAAACTGATGAAAAACTTTATTTCTCAAAGGGAAAGTGTTGATCATTAGAAGTGGGCTTATGCAGAAAAATGTAACAATTTTTAAATGTAAACAACTTTTTGAACAACCTCAGTTTAGAGAAGTAGAGAATATGGGGAGGGAGTGGTCTTTGGTAGGAATTTTGGGAACAGATGGGGAAGCGGAGAGGGTAGTTAGAACCAGGACAGCCCTCCTTTGCTATTTGAGGGACGTGATGTTGCACACTCAGGTACAGTAGGTGGCGGTATGCACCTTCAGTTTCTTGCAATCCACCATTAACCTGGGAGAAGAAGAAGAGAAGTAGACACCGGCTGTGTCCAAATCCAGGGATTGCATGCTCATGAGTACCCGTCCTCATTGGTATCTGGAGAACGTGTTCTTCCGTGACCGGTTAGACTGGACGTTAACAGCTGTGAATGTGGACATTCTAGCCTTAAATAATAGTCCCGCCCCTACTTTGGCGGATGTCCTCCTGTCACCTAGCAACTGCTACCGCACTAAGAAGAAGCTGCAGAAATGGAGCTCGTACATGTTTTAAACTTTTTCCTTGGTTATTTTATGATTCATGATTTACCAATTTAATGAACTGTAATTAAGAACAAGAATACAAAACACATTACAGGCCTAATGAAAACAGGAAACGCATAAAAACACAACCACTTCAGGCTTTTACTTTTTGTTCAGTCAGACTTTAATAAGCTGTCATTTAAAGTTGTACTGCTGCGCTCCTGCTGCGTCTCCCGTTTCTTCTGCCATTGTTGCCGGAACAGAAATCAATCCCGCAGTGCATCACGGGATTTATGGAGGTGATGAGACCATGGAGACTACACCACACACGTTCTCAAAATCTAGGAAAAGAAGAATGGATTTCAAGACCGCATTCTGAGCATACTTGGAATTTGGACGGTCTTTGACGCGGCGCTGTGACGTCACTGGTCTTAAAATCCGACCTCATGAGCACGCAACCCCTGGATTTGGACACAGTCACCCTGGACAGGACTCTAGTCCACCATAGGGACACAGAGAGAAACAACCACTCAAACAACAACTTAGACTCTTCAAACAATCAAACACAGTGATTTGTTTTGGCCTGTTGGAAGCATGAGGAGAACATGCAAACTCAACACAGAAAGATGGTTTTCAAACTTGCAACCTTCTTGCTGTGAGGCAACAGTTGTACCAACTGCACTACTTTGCAGCCCAGTCATCCTCCAGCTCCTTAAATCCAGCAGCTTGATGATGGTGATTGAGCTGCAGGAACTCAGCCACGCCCTCCAGTAGAATCTCTGATCAGGAAAAAGTCTCATGGCATAAAACCTCCAACCACACACCAGGATCATGGCAGTATCCATGTTTCCCTAACTCCAATATGATAGTATTAAAAAACTTTATTTAAAAAAAAACACATAATAACCCCTTTGAAAAAAGTATATGGCGAAGTTCCTGGATCCTGCTCTGCCCATCATCCTTACATCTCTATCCTGTTTCTCCACATTAAAATGTATTTTTAAAACTCTGTCTATGAAAATAATAAAAACGCCGTTAAACCCATCAAAGACTAGCAACAATTCCAGCTCAGTGTCAGCTGATTACTGAGGACCGTAACAATAACAGAATTATCTGTGACACTGAGCCAAGATGTGGAGCTTCTTCTTCTACACAAATATTAATGAAAACATCTGTTCTGGTTTGAAATCATTCTTTTAGGACAGTTTGGAGGACAGTGTGTCCCTCTGAGCTGAAGTAAGTGTTTAACATTTTACCTTGGTAGGACTTCCAGTGGGCTTTTATGATGTAACATCACTGCTCTGGGAACTAGATTACCTGCTACGCCAAAAACAACCTTGAACATAGATAGCAACTAGTGTTTGAAATGAAAAGTATATAGATCCTGTTTACATGGAGAAGAAATGACCGGTTTGCTCTAAAGATTAAGAGAAAAGCATATCGGTCTTGTTACAGGAAGAAAGAAATAACAGCAGGATTTGCATATGACCTTGTGGAACAAGTTGGAATGTGACAGGAAGGTTTTTCTTCATGCAGGCATGTAATCAGACAGCTTGATTAAACCGGAGAGGACCCCCTGCTGTACGAGGGCGTATCTTTTCATGTGTGAGAGCTCGTCTAAACCACCCCCGTCACAGAGGAAATGAGAGTTGGTCAAGGCTTGGGATGAACTAGTGCAGGCTCTTTAAAGACTCTTATTTTAGACATTTGAATTAAACATTTATGCAATAATATTTAATGTTGCCATGAAAATAAAGATTATTTAATACATTTTTATAACATTTATTTAACAAATAACATAGTTACATATAACTTTTTTGAGCTTTTGGTCATTCTTTCTTCATCACCCCAAAGTGGTTTTTGGCTTCATGCGTGCGTCCTGCTCTCTCAGCGGCACATCCCCTGCAGGACTGCTAAGCCATTGCAAACGGCGTGATGGAACAGGTTTGCGTCATCCTGCAGTGGCTAACCCTAGTGCCTAACTTGCATGTCCTCCCCTGAACTGTAAACACTAACGTACACTCTCTCTCAGAATTGCGAGCAGCAAGCTAGTGATTTAATCGCTGCAGTTGAGAAGAAGTGATTTCTTTCTTATCTAGTCTGTGCTTTTGATAATGCCTGGAACACTAAAATGTGTTTTTGACTGTGAGAGGTACAGAGTTTGTTCAGTCTTCCAAATGAAGGTCACAAATGTATTAACCTGTCTTATTTGAATTCACTGGATTTCAGCATGTCAACATAAAATAGCTGCTGGATCCATGTTTAGATGATGAGATGTTCACCACTTCCCTCACCACCTTACACCCCCGAATACCTTCTCTTTTGTTTTCTTCCTTCTTTTTTGAACCTTTATTATTATTTCCTTTCTTTCTCTTTTTCTTTCTCTGCTTCTGGACCTTCAAACTGTTCACATGGAGCTTTACATCCATGTAGCACAATCACACTCATTCTAACACAGCATGCACAGCCACACAATGAACACACACGTAAAACTTACACGCACACACAGTCACACACTCACTCATAGAAATAATTTGCACGTCTCACCAGACAGCCACCAGCATTATTAGTGTCTATCTGGTAGTAGTAGTAGTAGTAGTAGTAGTAGTAGTAGTAGTAGTAGTAGTAGTAGTAGTAGTAGTAGTAGTATCCGACTCATTTATGCATTTATCTGCTTATTTGATCTCATTTAAATGAGGGCGACATGTCCTAGCTACACACACACACACACACACACACACACACACACACACACACACACACATACACATACACACAACTAGGGGTGCATTAAGGTTTGTCTCATGGAATGTGCATGGAGCTGGCTCCAAAGAGAAGAGGTTAAAGATATTTCACCAGCTTCAAAGACTGCAGGCAGACATTGCCTTAGATATCCATAGACCTGCCACAGCTACAGATAAACTTAAACCACCTGAGTTTCCCAGCATGTTCTCTGCCTGCTACAACTCTAGGCAAAGAGGAGTAGCTGTTTTAATACACAAAAATGTCAATTTCACAGAATTGGACACAGTTACAGATCCAGAGGGTAGATTAATAATATTTAAACTAGCTATACTGTACCAAAGCTTATGTATTGTCAGCATATATGGTCCAAATATTGATGACCCCTCATCCTTTCATAGTTTTTTTTCCTATACTCTCTGAACACTTGGACTGCCCACTTGTCCTTGGGGTGGATCTCAATTTTGGACTGAATGGGGAAGTAGACAGACTCAGTTCAGCTGGGACACAGCGCAATTGTCCACTAATATAGTTAAACAGCATATGAGTGATTATGGACTTTGCGATGCACGGTGATCTCTTCATCCAAACTGTAGAGAATATACTTTTTTCTCACACGTCCATCACTCTCACTTCTGCCTGGATCATTTTCTAGTAAGCGACTCATTTTTGGCTTTTGACTTTTCAGACACTGAGATACATCCTATAATTGTCACCAATCATGCTCCTGTTTCTTTAACTCTGGTAAATAAGAAGGTAATCCCAACAAGTAAAAACTGGAGGTTTAATATGCTACTCATCACTGCTTAAAGATGAAGATTGTATAAACTATTTTAAAGAAGAGTGGGCTTTATATTTGGAGTATAATGACCCGCCTGGAACGTCAGCATCAGTTCTGTGGGAGGCAGGGAAAGCGGTGATGAGAGGTAAAATAATTTCTTTCTCATCACATAAGAAAAAAACAAACGTATTCTGGAATTAGAGGAAATCTTTAAAGAGCGAGTAACACCTAAATCAACTTTTTTTTGCTGATAACCTGCATAGATGAGTTTCTAATAGTGCTGTAGACACGTGAAGTCATTATTTTTGGCAGTTTAGTGTAACTTACTTAACATTTAATATTTCAGCCCAAAACCATAATTCTATCTCCATCTTCAGGTTAAAACTCTGCTCCACACTGATTTAGAATCAGCCACAGCTGATTGCTGTAGAGCTGCAGTGAGGGTGATGTTGTCTCTACCGTGCTACGTGGCTGCACTGCACTGGACTCCAGCTGAGTCTCGGCCGCACCTCCACCTGGCACAACCACTCACCTGCCGATATGACAGGTTAGGGCTCAGAGCCGCTCGCCTCCTTGAAAAAAAACGTCCTCCTCCCCCTTTTTTTTCCTAATGAACCAAGTGAACAGCGGAAGTGATGCCGTCAAGTCGGCGTGACTCTGAAGATGGCGACAGTGAGTCGCCGAAACCTTCAGTGATTTAAGGTAAATAAAACATCGTAACACTGTGTTAAAGCAAGAAAAAACAATGGAGATAAAAAATACACAAGAAGGTTTCCAGTAGAGTTCTATAAAGAATTCTGGCTCCAACATTCTTCAGAATGATGAAGTGAAATGGGAGAAATTGGCGGTTCCAAGGAGCGGGCAGCTGTGACCAATCTCCCAATCAACCGGCCTGGTTACTTAAGGAGGAGTGAGACAGTTTCTCCTATCCTATGGGGCAGCGGTAGCTCAGGAGGTAGAGCGGGTTGTCCAGTAATTAGAGGGCTGTGGGATCGATCCCGGCTCCAGGCAGAGAATGCTGCTGTTGTGTCCTTGGGCAAGACACTTAACCCACCTTGCCTGCTGGTGGTGATCAGAGGGACTGGTGGTGCCAGTTCTCGGCAGCCTCGCCTCTGTCAGCGTGCCCCAGGACCGCTGTGGCTACATTGTAGCTCATCACCACAATGGAGTGAATGTGTGTGTGCATATGTGTGTGCATGGGTGAATGACTGATTGTGTTGTAAAGTGCCTTGGGGGGTTCTAGGACTCTAGAAGGTGCTATATCAAATACAGGCCATTTACCATTTTATCTGGAACCTTTGAAAATCGACGTCATCTATGAATGTTGATGTCTGGGTTCTACCAGCTGATTTAGAGGTCATTTATGGATGAACAGACTCAATATTACCACCAAGAGGTCTCTGAGATAGGGGGTCCCTTCACCTCGCTTTTATTCTACTTTGGTTTTGTGGCAATCTGAACAAGCATGATTTAAATAGTTATGTTTCATTCTATATGTTTGTGTTTGTTTATATATACAGAATGTGTGTATTAAATACATTATTTTAAGCTAAATGTGGTAAAATATAACTGTTCATTTGTTTTGTGTATGCTACTTTACAATCTGTATCAGAATGGACGTGTTCTAGAAACGTTTTTGTATTTTTAGCACAGAATCCTAGTGGTGTGAAGAATTATCTAATGATGAGAGGTACGAATGGTGCACAATGCTCTGGACTCTGCTAATTACCATCCCTTCCTGGCCTTTCCACTCCTGCTCCCACATCCTGCCTCACTTCCCTCTCCTCTATCTGTTCTCTGTCTTCCCATCTCCTCCTCCTTTTCCATCTTTGGTAATTTGGCCCAAGTTCATGTCGACACCTTACGGATTCGTCTGCAAAGTGAAAAATGACATTTTGGGTCGGGGACTTCAAGGATGGTCAAGTTAATGAATGGCCACCAGATGGCCCTTATTAGGCTAATGTGTTCCCCCTCTCTGCAGCCCCAGTTCTCGCCTGGGGACTTCACTTGCTGGCAGGCATTGCGTATATGAATGTGTGTGTGTGTGTGTGTGTGTGTGTGTGTGTTGTTAAGTTAAATCAGGTTAACCAGAGACGATGAGAGGATGCTGACTGGGTAACCAGCTGACCTTCAGCCCTCTCCATTTGACAGCATCACACAAGCTGCAGTAACTTTAATTTTAATGCCAGAAACTGTAAGAATGAGCAGCGAAGCCCTTTCCCCTCCAGCCTGACAGAGTGTTAATTGCCTAATTTATAATCCCTGCTCATCAAAATGAATAATTGTTGTAAGGCATACATCCACCACAAAGCCAGCTAAACTCCAGAATGATGTTAAACATGGAAATTAATTGAGTTTAATTTATTAGATCAGCATCAGCGTGTCCTGCCAGTGGTCCTCTCTGTTTCTGGAGGTGAACTTTGAAGCTACCAGAGATGAGAGCCGAGCTGTCGACCCTGGTTTAAACGAAGGTCACCATTAGCTGCTCTACACGTTACAGGAACCTCAACAGCTCATCTCCGTTGTTGCTGTAATTACAAATCACGTTTAGTTCTTCAAGCTGATTATTATGTAGCCAAATGTTACGTCTATCTAATGGTGAAGAGTGACTTCATAATATTTCTTTTAACCATTATTTAGTTTTTTTCAATACAGTTGCAGTGGTCTGTATATGAACGAATGCCTTGTGAGTCATTTTCTGTGGAAATAAAACTCTGGCGCTCCTGTTTCAAGAAGTAGAAGTCAGTTGGAGGAGTAGGGGGCAGAAAACAGACTCACGATAATCAGACATCTTGCCTCTGATTGGCTAACAGCACTGTGACTCTACCACTGACTCCATTTGCTTTGCAACACTGATGTTTTATCTCCACAGGTAACATAAGCCTGGAGGAGTTCTGCTGTGTGGTGGAGTTGCTAATGCTAACAGTCGTCCCCGTCGCGAGTCAAGATGGGTGAGTCCATGAATGCTAATTTTCAGTGTGATGTAGAGCTTTTTGTAATCCGTGTTTCCCTGAAGCAAAGGGGGTAGGAGACTATTTTACGTTCAGCCCACATGTTAAACTCAGAGCGATATTTTAAAAATAATAAGTAAAAATGTTTTCTCCATGAACCTGCTCTTTAGGCATCTCTTAGAATAAAACTGTGTGTGTTGTTGTAAGGTACTAACTAATCTTTGCATCTCCATAGAACCCCTCTGATGCTACGCTTCATCTCAGCTAAATAGTTAAAGCTGTTCTTTTGTCCAACAGCTTCAGTTTCATTGTATTTTATCAGATTCTCTCTCTAAACAGTGATCAGAACGAAGCAGACCTTTTGTCATGAACAGGTGTATTAATGACAATGATTGTATTCATCTTGATGGAAGGTCCTGCTGTTTGGTTCACGCTGGTTTATTTTCTACGTTTACCGGGGCGCTAAAGGGAACGGAGTCATGGGTAATATCATTCATTACTCCTGAGTTCTTCATGCTGTGACGAGTCAAAATGTCTGCTGTGAAAAAGGATGATGAATGATAGAAATTACACTGATATGAGTTATTAAGCCAGCTGGCGTAAATAACATTAATACAATCATGTCTGCCTCTGTAGGTAAATATGGTGAATATTCTTTTTGTGTTGATTCAGAAAAAAGTATTCCAGCTCTTCTAAAAGTATGGAGATTAAAATTATAAAATATTTCAAATACATTTTGCTGTGTTTTCTAAGGAGGTGACGTTAAGAAGCACACCTATTTAATGTAAAACATTAAATGGTTTGATATGTATTAGTACATAATCAACCAGTTCCCAGTAAAGAGTTTGTTTTTAAGTTATGCATCCAGTTACCAGTTTTGTGTGACATATAAATGAAGTGAGGTTCCATCATGGTGGGCTAATTGTGGTCTAAATTTAGGCGTTTAGGAGCTAAATCAGGGGCTATGAATCAAAATGCTAAAATCACCTCCGGAGCCCCTCTTGGGATAAAAACCAGCTCCCCACAAGGAAGTCAAACTGGAGATCTTGACCTAATTAATGTTTCTTGTAGCCTACTGAGCTCCACGGTCCTGCGGTTTTTACCTCCACACTCTGGTTAATTCTGAGAATATATAAAAAGAGCTAAGCTCTTTTGCAAACTTTCATTTGTGTGACATTTCAGGCCACTGACCTTCCTTTATGCAGTAATCACATGAAAAACACCTGCTGAATTAAAGTTTCATGTGTGAATAAATTTCACCCTTTTACACCAAATCTATCATATGAATATTTCTGTGTTACTGGGCCTTTAACAGGATTAGTGCTTTCCTGCTGCATTCAATCCTTTACAAGAGGCTTTAAACCTGTTAGGATTTTTATTAGTTTATTGCATTATATGACATAATAAACAATTATATAATTGCTACATAAACAATAACAAATAAATAGTTGACTTTATATAAAATACTTTTTGGGTTATGGTTTCAAGAATCAGACTTTAAATGGATTAAACAGGAAAAGTCCTAATCACATTTTATAAATAAATACCAAAAATAGATATTATTATTCATTTAAATACAGCTGAGACTATTACCAAGGTCAACTAGTTAAAAGCAACAAAAAAAACCTATCAAAATAGGGAAATATTAAAACAGGAAATTAAATTGTGGATTTTAAAACCTGCAATAAAATAAAATAAAAAATCCAAGGCTGAAAAACAAAACAACTAAATGAATAAAAAAAACTGTATCAGATGATTACAACAAGATATTTGTTGCTTTTTGGTTATTGAGATTGCTTTGTTGTTGTTTTGTGCTTTTATGAGAGTCACACAGCATCTTCATGTGGACCTGCATTGCTCTCGTCTTACTCTAGATTAGAAGTAAGACACAAAGCAGAAACAGTACATGGAACGTGCCTGCAGCTAGCCTGAGGCTAATCTAGCCTACCTCTTTGTATTTGCATGCAAAAATATAACAAAATGCAAACATTCCACTCTGCTAAAACATAAAGTGTTTCTCTAAAGTAAACCTTAAAGCACCACAAAGGGAAATCGGAGTGTAAACGTTCACTTTAAAAGTGGCTGGATTTCATTTAGTTGCATCAGTTCATCAGAGTCATTTCTAACAATATCAAGGAAAATCCACCTGAACAGTTTGTGCAAAAAAAAAAACAGGCCTTGAAAAAGATCCACTGAAAAGCTGCTCCACTGTTTGTGTGAAATCCTTCAAACAGCTCAGGTTGGTTTGTTGTGTTTGCATGCGCTGATCAGAAACCTCACAATACAGCAGTGAGACCAGGTCGAGCTTTAAATGCAGCGGTGAGTAGGCGAGGCGGCGAATAAGCGAAATCCGTGTGCCTCGGTGCCACAGCAGAGTAAATAGGGCAACAACGTAATCATTATCCATCACAGTGTAGATTTAAAACTGTAATAAGGCAGTGGGGTGACCTCGGGCAGAGCTGAGATTTCTCCTAGTGGTGGTGTGGTGCCATCGGTGGAGGTTTGAATATAACTGCTGACGCCACCACATTCCCAAGAATGACAAATGGGAGCTGAATCCATCTGGAGGTGCTTCAGGGGACACTGGGGAATGGGCACATTGCAAATAGCACGATTGCCAGTTGAAGTTAGGAGGGAAAGAGAGGCGAAGGAAAGGGGTGAGACTGAAAACCCCCAAAATAGTAGCTCTGCTCCCCCTCCCCACATCTCCATCACCCCTCTGCCATGTGAGGAGGGAAAGTGGAGGTCTGCATACATAATATCCTGCAGACAGTTGAGTTAGACCCTCTACCTCTGCTCCCGGTGTCATTTTAAAGTATGATCCAATATGGCTGTTATCGAGACATAATCACATACTACATGCAATATACATGAACACACTCTAACCTGAAACGTGACCTGCAATCGGACCTCTCAGTCTGGCAGAAACACACAGATTCCACTGAGCCGAGAGGACACCTCTCTGTTCCCGGTAGTCCGACCTTTTCCAGGGAGTCAAACACTGCAGCTGTGTCAAAGCCAGATGTAGGTTGTTCTGGGGGCGAAATCTCATTTTACTTTAAGAAACAACTATAAAACTGGAGGAAGTTGAAAATAATTCATGTGAGAGTCTTTTGTAAAGAATCCAGTCCAATTTAGATCTGAAACTGTTGAGACTTCAGTACATCGAGCTCTGGTAAAACCAGTCCACGCTGGTTTTCTTGCTTTGCTCTCAGGCTGAAGCTCTAACTCCTGCTTTGGCACCAACACAAAGAAAAAATAAATCATTATTTTTCCTCCACTTATCCAAGGACAAGTTTAGGAAGTAACAGGTTTGGGATAATTATCCAGGTGTTCCCAGGTCCTAGAGGATGTATAATCCCTCCTGTGAGGTTTGGGTCTGCCGCTGGATCTCCTCCCAGTGGGAAAACGTCTATGGGAATGACATCCTGATGTTTATGTTCATTCATATTACAAACTATTTTATCCAAAGCAACAAACATTTTAACCTAACATGCATGTTTTGTTCCGTGGAAGAAAGCAGGAGCGCCTGGAGAAAAGCCATGCATGCTAACTCCAATAAGAAAAGCAGCAGGCTGGGATTTGAACCTGCAACCTTGTTCTAAGGAATACTTAGAAATACTTTTTAATTAATATTACATTTGAAAATGTAAACAAACTTTACATAAAAAAATTCAGTAAGGCCTTAAATTAATTGTCAGCTTTCTGTTAAAAACCAAACTTGTGCAAAAAGCTGAAGCTCTAATTTAATGACACATGAATGCAACTCAAATTACAGCTGTTAGAATAATTAAACATTCTGTCTGTCTTCAGTGTAATGATATCCATGACTATTTAAGCTTTTATATGTTGTCAGGAGTCATTTATAAACATTATGAGTAGAAACAGGCATCAGAATAAAATGAAAAACTGCATTCTGATGATTTTTCCACTTTTTTACAGTTGATGTTGGATTAGTTGCAGTTTTTTCACCAAAGCAACAAGAGATGGATCCCAGTGTTCCTGTAATATTCTCTGAAGCTCTTTGTTTTCAGCCTCAGTGTGTTTTTAGGTCATGGTGTGTGGTGTGATGCATGGTGTCTGTCACCAGTCACAGCATCCACAAACCATAGCAACCCTTACACTTTAATAAGTAGGTAAAATGTAATATATGTGACCTTCAGGGCTGCCTTTACAAGTCTAAACGTCTCCTTTTTCATGATCTGATCATCTGATTAGTCTGCTCAGGGCTTCTGTATGGTAGATTTTAGTAACATCGCAGATTTCTACTGTTGGGTGGAAGATTTTGTCCTTAAAAAGATGAAAAGGACCTTAAATGATGCAACATGGTCCAACACAATAAAATACAACATAAACAGTTTGAGATATCTGGAATGGGATTAAAAACTTGTCTTGTCACTAATAAGATGAGATGAGTTTGATATGATAATTAATTATCTCACACCTTTGATTCTAATTTGAAATTTAATTAGGAGTAACAAAACTATCACTAGGAATTAACATTTAATGATCACATTTTCTGTATGAATACTTTCATTTGCATTATCTTGTGTAAACCTGCAGTAGCTAGAATAGAGGAAAAGAACCAACAGCTCCAATAACACACAGAGTTGATGCATTATAGTCTTATGCTGTGAATTATTGCTTCCAGACAAATATAATCCAGCTAAAAATGTACGTCTAGGTCACAGGTGTAATACACAAACACACTCCCAGTTTCCCTCCTACTTTTTATCTCTGCTCTTGCACAGAAATACACAAGGTGAGATCACACCTCAGGATTTATGTGCAACAAAGGCTGACTGCGAGTCCTGAGAGCGTTAGCTTTACAAATGACATTTGCTTATCCATAAAGAGGCTTTGTGTTCAGCCCGTGTGATTCAGAGCAAATATATCCACTCAGGTCTCTCACAGCAACGCCTCAAAGCGCCGCAGTCCGATGGACTCAAAGTGGTACATTTTGCAAATATACTGCAGGCAGTGAATTTTAGAGTGAGCTCTATTTAAATGATTCATTTGAAGAGTTTTAACATGCTAATTATTATAAGACGATGGTTGGGTCAGCATCTGCTGTTGATGTGTATGTGTGTGTTCGTGTGAATGTTATAAAGTTTTTCATCTCAGAGACCTGCAGAAGGAAAAAAAATCAAAGTGAAGTTGGAATAAATTTCAAATACTTTTTATTCCTGAGCTGTGCAATGTCATGGCAACATGCACAAGACCTCATAGCATTTCCTTGAATAAATGTTGCATGAATCCTTTAATACAGACTGGAGGCTGCATGTATGTTGCTGGACTGAGCAAAGAAAGATGCTCAGTAAATACAGAATGAGCGTGTGTTTCTGTGTTAGAGAGTTTCTTTCCTTTTTTGCTTATATGATGATGATGATGATGAGCTGTCAGAGCACTCCGTAGACGGCACCTGAGTGTTTATGCAGAGCTGATAGTCTCCAGGAAAACAGGGAGGGAGAGAGCGCTGCTTGATATTTACACACGCTCTGGAAATGATGATGTTTCCCTCTCGGCCCAAAGAGATAGAAATAAAAAGAAAGAGTCACACAAAACCCAATCGGAGTTTTACATAGTTGTCTATAGAACGGAGTTAGAGAAGTTCAAATCCGACCAAAGTTATTAAAGATTCAGGGAAAAAAGCTGGAAGTGAACTTGGAGAAAAAGCTGAAACAAGTTCAGAGGTTATTCTGAAAGAGCAGCTCTGACTCTGGCTTCGGTCTCTTTACATGATCATTTTGTAAAATTAATAATAATAATAATAATAATAATAATAATAGTAATAGTAATAATAATAATAATAATAATAATAATAATAATAATAATAATAATAATAATAATAATAATAATAATAATAGAAAACGATGCAGTTATGGATGTAAAACAACAGTACATAAAATGTCAAGATCCATGTGAATGACTCTGCTAGTGACACATCAAGTTTGAGCTCCATCTGTAAAACTGCGTTTTATCTATTTTAAGGTTTGCTAAGATGCATTAGATGTGGCAGCCATCTTGACTTGGATTAGGTTCAAAGGTCAATCTGGTTTTGATGTGTATCCATTGTGTCTCATTAAAATCCATCCATCTTTTTGGCACAAAGACACAAAGAAACCAAAGACTGTGATGCTTTGTGCAGATAATTGTTCTCTGATAATGAAAAAGGGAGTTAACCTCCAGATGACTAAGATTGGAGAATTATTTTTGTAAAAAGCTTGATGTTGTTGCAGGACTTTATTTTTATTATTTACTGAAAAGTTTTTTAAGCATCTCAAAAAAACCACCTTAGTTGGGGACAGACTTTTAGTTTCTGACCAACAAAATAACACCAGAGACTTGAAACCTTATTTATTGTTGGTAAAATTATACAAAATCTTATCAAATCATTTAAACAAGAATACATTAATGCCATCAAGACTCACAGTGACCATTAAACAGATGTATCAATTTATCATAACTGTTATTGTAACAAGAAACAAACTGTTGACAGTGAGTTTTGTATTTATTTCCGTTCTGTAGCTCATATTGGGATCCCTACTTGGTGTTTCATGACCTAAAATGTGACCTCGATCCCAACTTTGGGAACTGCTGTTCTAGATTTGACCAGCTGTCTCTCGGATTGGGCCTGGTATTGGATAAAAATCTGAATCTGAACTTTTCAGACACAAACTGAGCAGGTTTAACAGTAAAATGACTATAAAGCTTAATACTCTGGTGATAACGGCTGTTTGAAGCTTTAGACACGTCATAAAAGCTGAGATATTTATCACTGATGCGTAGAGGTCTGCGATCAGAGCCGCAGCACCTTCTACACCTGCGTTTTTTTTATCACAGCATCTTGTTCTATCAGCATCAGCCCCATAGAAAGTCATTGCTCCACTAGAGTCTCATATCAGACACGAAGCAGCGTGGTCGGAGCGTTGCACCAAAGAAATCTGATGTCAGGCAGCCATCTGTCACCGTGGTGATGCAGTCTCAGCTGGACAGGGACCAGTGGGTGGGTATTCACTACCACACCTTCTATCACCCTCTAGAAGCACAATCATGATGGTTTTAGACTCCAAAGCTTCAGCTTTACTGCAGCAGGTAAACCAAGCAGCAGATGGCGAGAGCCCACAACCCACACATGGGCACACATACAAACGGATCATTCTTCCTGAGAACATACAGCAAGCATCAGCATATGTTCTGAGCCTTGTACACACATACACACACACACACACACACACACACACACACACACACACACACACACACACACACACACACACACACACACACACACACACACACACACCATGCTCTTCAGAAGTCAGGTTAACTTGGTTTCATTATCAGCGTGACCTCAACAAGGCTCACTGTTTATCCTGCATCCATTCACACCTATTAGCCAATACACAAGTGAGAATCAGCCCCCCCACTGACTGTAGATTATTTCAGACCTGCCGAGGTAAACAGCAACCAAACGCTGCAGCGAGCTGCGTGATTTCAGACCTATCATCTCAACAAGAGAGTCCCTAATGAGCCCGCCGAGATGAATCTGACCATAAAGACGTCCAGAGGCTTTTTTATTTCATTATATTTCTGTTTAATAGAGAACGAACATTAAAGAGTTGGGAGCAGTGTTTAATAATTAGTGTGACCCTGCGTTTAGCTGAGCTGATTTAGATTAATGAACATTTAAGATTTGCATCATAATGTGGATCTCAGCCTTGAAGTTTCCACTAACAATCGTCTGAACTTTTTCAATAAAAACGGGAAATTATTGAAAACTTTTAATTAAAAATACGCCTAAAGAAGAAAAAGTAATCTTTTAGTTATTGTGTTTGCATTTGAAGGTTTTACTTTTATTATCCTTGACACAGTTTAACTAAACAGGTTAAACTTATGTAGATTTGATTTGCTTATGTGACCCTCTGGTGTGAAATGAGTGAAACACTTCTCTAAATGTCTGTAAATACGTCTATTAAGACGAAACAAAGCAGGAGATGACACACCAACACGTTAGAAGAAGCAGTGTATAGCTTTATTATGCTCTATGTACAATATTTACAGTATGATACAGCAACAATACAAGGTTCTGCTACACAGTCAGGATTGCACGGTTCCAGAGTCAGGCCTCGGCGGTCGGTACCGTGGTTAGGAGACATAAAACTGAGAGTACAGTAGATACAGCATACATCTTTGGCTTCATTGGCACAACATAGACACGGAGCGCAGAACGCAAACTTCAGATTACAGGAGTCATGTGCCAAAATGCTTTCCTTCACATCTGCACAGATGTGTGGGGGAAAGAAATCACATTTATCTCATTTTGTTTACAGATATGTTTCCCTTCTCCTCAGATAATACTGGATCTCAGGTTCTCCTCCCGTCAGCACGCAGCGGCTGAGGTTACAGCCCGCTGTAGGTGAGGGACAGAGAAACTGAGAAGACAAAGATTGAATGAGAGATAGAAAGAGGGAGAAGTGACACGGTGAGATAGGGGTAGAGCGACGAGAGCAGACAGAGAGATGAATACAGCGGGGTCGCCGAGGTGAGGAGATGGTGTAATGATTAGATCACAGATACCCTTGAGCCTTCCACCGATCCCTCCTGTGCTCAAAAAAAAAAAAAAAATGGAAGCGTACTGGGAGGAGGAGAAGGCCTGCAGCTGTAAATGGCCTCGCTGTCAGAGTTTGACTGGGTGGAGGAGGAATAGCAGGAGTGGATTAACGTGGGAGATGCTCAGGTTGTGCCTGTTTTGGAATGTAGATCTCCTAAATCCCTCCTGAAGGTGTTAGAGATGTGAGGATCTTTGGTTTGGGAGCAGGTGGAGTGAAGTAAAACTTTCAGGAACAGCTGATGAAGTAACTGCAATTTATGTAAAAAGGACTTCATGATTTGCTTTATGACCGTCACTGCTCTAACAGCAGCCATGTGAGAGTCGTGTGTAAGTCTGTCTGTCTACGGCTTGTTTTTGTTTGTTTATTTATTCTCTCTCACGCTCCCAGCAACAGGTCTGAGGTGTCCAGCTGCCTCCTGGAATACTCCTCACCTCCTAATCATATGGTGTCACCTCTAGACTCCAGCAACCTGACGCTCCATTTAGGATGCTTCCATCTAGTGGTCACTTAATGACACTGTTAGAGAGGAGGGATGTCAGAACGCAGAAGCACTTTAATGGGATCTGTTTCTTTTCTTTCTCTAATTGTGGTAAAACAATCTGACAGAAAACACAAAACCTCACAGAGTGAGGGGTCTGGCAGGGGGTGGTTAATGGTTTTCAAACACAATGACTCCATTAAAGTCACACAAAAGCAGATCTTCACATGAAACGCTCAGCCAAACTCTGGCACAATACCCACTGGCATCAGCACAATGAAGATGTGACAGGAGAGCGGTGGAAACTTTGAAACTAAGGAGCGCCTCGGGGCCGTTTTCAAACCAGATCTCTAGTTAGCCGCAGCTCAGCTGCTCTGTGATCGGGTAAACTTCCGTTTACACTCAGAAAACTACTAAACATACTTCACTGTCTATGACTGAACATGACAGCACCAAACACAGACACACCAAGGTCGCAGTTTAAAATAGTGTTTTGACTGAAGTGAGTTTCATGTGTGGCTAAAACCCAAGAAATGACTCAGTGAAACTCCCAGCTACCAGTCAGCATACATAGGTGGGCCCCATATGGAGTATATATGGGCAAACCGTATGGGTCCCAGCAAGTTTTTCATAGGGGCCCCACAGGTGCCCACAAACATTTTAACGGGCCCATGAGTGAGTCAAACCATCTGGGTCCCTCTGAAAACCGATGTAGGGCTCGTTAAAATCTGTAGCCGTTTTTCCACTATGAGAGTTACGGGAAATTTCTGGGAGGGGGAAATATGACCAGGAGAAACGACACCTCGGTCCTCTCGGCCGTTGTGTCTCCATACAAGATCAGGACTTTGCTAAGACATCAGCATTTCAGAAGTGACGTCACTGATCAGCGCCAAAAGGCGTCCACGGACATTAAAAACATTAAAAAAGTTTGATTCTGTCAAAGTTCGGCGTAATTTAATTGAGTCAGAGGACCCGGAGGTTGGGAGAGTGGCTGTGATGTAAAAAGTGGCGTTCAATGACCAGAAGCAGCTTCATTTTTAATCTCAGCAAAAAAGTGCAGGGAATTGTGGGAGGATTTCCGCCACACTTTTTGGTGTCGGGAGTCTACAAACACCGATTTTAAGGCAGCGTGAACGTTGCTCATTTTCTTTTTTTCCATTCTGCTTCACCAGCAACTCATCCAGTTTTACACAAGTCCCGTCCAACGACTCTACCAGACTACGAGTACGTACACCAGTTCAGGTACTCGGTTGGTTCCTGAAAACGGCTCGGAAAATGGTCCTTTAGAGCCGGCCCGGTGAGATGGAGACATGAGCGCACCACAAGTTTTGGTAAAATTACCCTGGAGTTCTGATAGTGGAAACAAGACTAATGTGGGGTCACCATGGAAACCACAAAAAAAACCTGTTGGGTTTCCTAATATAAATTCCATATGTGGCACACCCATGTACGCTGGCTGGAGCGTGACAAAAAGGCTTGATGTTTAACTGCAGAGCAGGTTTGTTTGTTAAAGAGAAAAAAGCTGCAGGAATCAGCATCTCAACTGTTGGTGACTAGTTAAATGTGCACATTATGATTTGGAATCACTAAATTGGTAAATATGGCACTTTTATGATGAGTTTTAAGATAATGTCTGTGTCAAATATCAAATAACTGCAAAGAAATAACATTCTTGCAAACACCATCAGCCTCCAGTCCCTTTGACTTGTGACCAAGACAAAACCAAAAGTCCAAATCAAAGTGAAGCACCACAGCTGTTCCTGAGGAGGTCTCCCAGGTGCCGCGGCTCACTCCCCCGACAGGCTGCTAATACCTGTAATAAGTTAAACCCCCAGCGAACAGGCTGTTGTTGACAGAGCTGACCTGATAAGAGCGGAGGATCGCTCACGGCCGAGACAACTAAAAACACGAGAGGCCGGCTCGCAGATAAAGGAGGTGGCAGGAAAACAGGAACAACAGCGATCAATCGCTGGCGCCGTGTAGTGATGCTATCCAACACCATCCCTCTCTACTGTCATCATCTTCAGTAAGAGTGTGTGTGAGGTGATCGCAATCTGAAGAAAAAGGAGGATGTGTGTGTGAGTGTGTGTGAGAGAGAGAATCTGGGTCATCAAGTCATCAATAACAACCTGCTTTTGTGGAACAAACACAGCCAAGGTCATAACTGACTGAAATCCCTTTGGATCGAGACGAAGATGAAAAGAAAGAAAGAAAAAAACTTTACAGTGTGGTTCTTCTTCTGCGCTATTCCCTGATGGAGTGGAGTGAAGGATGAATGGATGGATAGACGAGTGCATGAGTGGAGCAGCAGCATCTGAGGATTCACTCGTGACAGTTTTGGTGACGCCTGACTTGGCAGGCGGGAGTTGAGGAGGGGTGACTGCTGCTGGCTGGGGTTACAGAATAAGAGAGGGATGAATTATGGATGGATGGACGAGAGGAAGGAGAGAGAGAGGAAGTGTTCCCCGCTGACAGTCAAGCTGCTTGTTGGTGGACTCGGTTAGCCACACAGAGTCAACCAGAACGCTTCTGTAGCCCTTGTGTCTGCCGAAGGCCGTCAGATGGTTTCAGGCAACAGCGTGGAGGAGAGCTAAACGTCTGCGTCGCTCTGAAAGGTACGGTTACAGCCGCTCAGAGGAGCTCAGCTTTTATTCCAGTCTTCTTCCCAGGATACAACCTTCACTCCTCAACCTCCTCCACGTAGGTGGATGGAAACCAGCCGACCTGGTGGAGGGAAAAGAAACGGGGATTATCCAATCATGTTACTTTAATTTACATTAAACATCTGCTCTGGAGCAGAAGCTACTGCAGATGAGTTAGACCAAAGTACTAATCAATACGCAGAAAAGCAGAATATGAGTTCAATCATATTTATTTCTTTAATATATATTAAATATTGGATTTACTCCTGCAGGTCCCCATCATATCAGCAAGTATGGAAATATGACGCACATCAGCAACCGTGTGTGAATTATTAATGTCCCATTAGATCAATGCTAATAAAAACCAAACAATACAGCTTTAGCTCCCAAACAATTCAGCTGCAGACCCACAGAATAGCAACTTTAAAGACAGCCGACCCCAGATTTCCCTGATTTGACAAAATGTTTAAAAAGCAAAATAAATCAGGACATAAAGAAAAACGCTTCAGCTCATGTTCACTTATTTATGACCGTTTAGTTGAGTTTTTGTAACAATTATGCTAAAAACACAGCTTCAGCAATTCTCTTGGTGACCCACAGCAGGCTCCCGACCCCAACTTTGGGAACCACTGAGATAGATGGTGCGAGAATGATGCAACACTCTGTGATTCACCTTCATCGGATAAAAGCTTTAAACAAATACGTCAGTCTCAGTTACTTTGGTTCTGACCAGATGCCAAAACTCCTTCACACGTTTTATTGGTCTGGTTTTGTAAAAACATCAGATCCAGTTTTAATCTTGCCACAGACTCCTGTCACTGTTCAGTTTGTCTTAGAGGAGAAGAACACACACATGATACGGCTCAGTGACGTGCAGCACATGTAAGAGGGAGTCAGCATGTTCCTCTGCTCTGAGCACCAGGATTGTTTAAGCCGAGTGTGTTTGTGATTACACAGGAGAGAGAGAGAGCAGTTGGCAGGAAACAGTTATAGATTTAAACATAAATAGGACCAGCTGACAAACACATTAGAGAAGTGATACACTGATACTGAAAGCTTCTTCCTGGGACATTTTAGACAAAAATATCTGCTGAATCTCAAACTGAAAATAAATAAATGTACTTAAGTTAACTCATAATTAAAGTTTGTAAATTCCATCAGTTTTATTGATGAATTCCTAGAGTCCAGAAGTGTACAGATCTAATTCCCTCCGATTTCTGCTAAACTTCATGCAGCCGCCTCTCACCCTGCTGTTGACCTCGCCTCTCCACCAGCCGTTGGAGCCCGTCTTGGTGTAGATCTTCACCACCTCCCCCTCCTGCAGCGACAGCTCCCGCGTGTCACGAGAGCTGAAGTCGTACCGCGCTATGGCCACACCGATCACTTTGGGAGTTAACGCTAAAGGAAAGACAAGACAAAAAAAACAGGTTAATGTCTTTCTGCATTCATTCACTGACACAGACATGTACATCCATACACACAGCCCCTCTGGTGTAGCTACAAAACTTTATAAAACTTGATTTTAAACTGAAAAAGTCTATTCTAAATTGTTTTAACAAGAGACACATCCTCTACAGCTGTCTCAGTCAAGATCTTTTTGTCCCTGTTATAAAGTCAGAGTCAGTTAAGATCAGGTATTTTGTATTTAAGCAGAGTGAAAGTGAAACTAACTCAGAGATTCTGAAGATGGAATTTCTGCCATTTTCATTGGTTGTTGGCCTCCTTGAGGCCGTCTTAAGACAATGGTTCTGTCATTTGGTCGAGCAAAGAGCTGGATGTATTCAGGCTTAGCAGAAGTAAAACCATCAACAGCAGGCATCAGGAGTCGTACTAATCACTGAGAAATGGTCCAATACAAGAGATCAGATCAGGACGTAATTCCTATGATAAAGCAAGATTTTTTTGTAAATTAATAGGCAAAAAAGTTGATAGGTTCCTGGCACAACAAACACATTTTTACCAGCAGCTAGTTTACTTTTAACTGCCTCAGTATGAAGAAAAAGCTACATAAAAACTTGACTCTTTGTAGAAGTAGTCCAGCTCCAGTGCTCTGATACCGGTGTGAGAGATTAGACGTCTCCTTCTGAGGAGACAGCAGTGGGGAGACAGATGTGGAACAGGTAGGCTAGCTCCCACCCCGCTGACTTTCCTCCATCCCAGACACCGACTGCCGGGTCGGTCTGGGCTAAGCTGACAGGTGGAAATGGAATGTCAGACCTCTAGAACCTGGCCGTGGGGATTGAATATCTAATATAGAGGAGCTCTGTGTGTCTGGACACTTCCACCTTTTTCATTTGACGGGCAGACCCATGAGAACACGCACACACACACACACACGCGCACACACGGACCATAATGCACATGCAATAGCAAAAGAGGTATTTTCTCCGTGTAGGATGACGAGTGTGCAAACACAAGCTGAGATGGTGCAACAGGAGGCTAGATAAAAGATGTAGGAGCTGTGTGATGATGTGAACGGCGCAACGGCCAGCATGCTAAGCAGCCTGCAGCATGAGCGGAGAGAGCGGAGAGGCAGACGGAGAGAAGTGATACCTGTACCTGACCAGAAGGGAGCAGAGGAAGGAGGCACAAAGCTGTAGCCAGCAGGAGAAACAAGAGAGATGCCGCAGAGCAATGGAGCTATGGCAGGGCAGGGCAGGCCAGGGAGGGGGAGGGGGGAGGGGGGAGCAAAGGAGAAAAAAAACATGTTTTCAGAAACTTCCAGAGCTGTTCTTCAAAAGGTGACTGAGTTTATCAGGAAATAAACAAGGACTTTATTTAATCTGTGTCGTTAAAGTATTTACACTCGTTAGCCCGCTGGGGAAACGTAGAACACAATTCATTAAAAATGTTAAGTCAAACATGAAGAACTGAAGTTTTTATAGGTGAGAATTGTGAATTAGTTTGGTGAAAATGTTTGTAGCTTTCAAAATGTCTTTAGCTTTGAGACGTTCTGTTGTTTTTCTCTTTTTTAAGTCACATTTTAAGTTTCTCTCTGAATCTTCATAAGTTTTATCTCCTCTTGGGATAAATTTGCTGCAGCAGAAGTGAAGCCAAACAAACCGCTCATGCGTTTTAGTCAGAGTGATGCTACATTACACCTCTTCTTCAGAAAATGCTTGCACACTTTAAAAAATGGATCAGGTTGAGTTTTTATAACAAATACAGACAGATCCAGCACACTGAGGCTGTAGGGAGGAGAAGGTCAAAGGTCAGAGACTGAAAGTCCACTGCTAAGCTTTGCTGCTGCCATCCATTCATCTTCTGTATCTACTTAATCCAACAGAGCATCACGTTGGTCTGGAGTCACCAAACTCTGAGAAACACCAAATATAGTCAGAACATCGCTGAACATGCTCACATCCACGTCTGAGTTCAAACCACTAAACAACCCAACAGGCGTGCAGACAACACTAACCACTAATCGTGAAGAACAGAGCTTTATCTCTAACTTGTCACAAACAAAGCAGCACAAAAATGATGAAGAAATATTTTTATTCAGGTCTTAGTGGATGAAGAATAGAGGTCAAACCAAATGAATGATGGGTGGCTCTATCGATTAGTAACATCGATCTGGAAGCAGGGGTAAGGCAAGGTTAGACTAGAGCTTTATTTATATAGCACATTTCATACACAGTCAATTCAATGTGCTTTTCAGGTGCAGGAGTCTTGTCTGTTTAAATAAAGGAAGTTTGACTGCATCCAGTCATTAACTTGCTCCAAACACTGACAGAGTGAGTCTAGGGGACCACGGTCACTAGGTGATAGAGCTAAGTAGATCTGGGTGTCATCTGCAAAACTGTGATAAGTAATGTTGTTTTTGTGTATCACCTGACCCAGGGGGAGCATGTAGAGATGTAAGAGCAGTGGTCCGAGAATCGAATCATGGGGGATCCCACACGTCGTGGTGATCTTCTCAGATTTGTGATTGCCAATGGAAACAACATAACAGATGGACTATGGACTGTGTTTGAAACTTTCCACAACAGCACTGCATCTTCCTGTTTCTACTTAATACATTAAAAATGCATCTTTGACTTTTAATTTCCAAATTAAGGAGTTTACGCTATGACTCTTGCCCCGTAAGGAGGGCTGGAGCAAACTTTTCCTGACACACCTGACCTATTATGTGAAGACAACAGTGCAGCAGGATGCTCGTCCGTCTCAGTTTCTTTCTAAAATCCAATTATCTCTCAGATAGAGTAAATATGGTAAATGTGTGTGCAGCTGATTGAGAGTCAAACACATTACAGAAATATGGAAGTGTGTTTTCTTCAAACTTCAACAGGCCAGGAGTGTTTGAGAATTAGAGCAAAACTTGAATTTATGTTTCCTAGAACCTTTGAGAAACGTGCCGCTCTGACTGATACAGCAGGTGAGTTCACTGATCCATGTTATTGATATGCTGCAAGGAGAGAACTCTGTTATTTAGAATGTATACTAACCAACACACCCTACGATGGCTCAGCAACCTCTAAGTCTGTGTTAATGTAGGAGCAACATGAATGCAGATCTACACACCACCACCCAAAATGCCAGCTGCTTTGTGACTGAAACCAGGAGCAAACACAAGAGCTGCATCATTTCACAAGAGACTAGATGAGTCTCTCTCTCTCTTTCTCTCTCTCTCTCTCACACACACACTCTCTCACACACTCTCACACACACACACACACACGCACACACACACATACTGTTCTACAGAAGCAGGTTTGTTTATGTTCTGTTAACAGTTGACGCTCTCATGTTATCAGTTACTTCTGACCTGCAGAATCTGTCCAAGGAACAGAGAGAGAAACACTAATTAGTGGTTTTCCAGCAGCGCTCTGGAAAGATGCCAATCAAACCAAGAATCATTTAAATGTGAAAGAGAGAAAATGAAAAGTGCACACCAGGAGCGAGCCGCCTGCAGGACACAGGACCTCACCAGAACAAAACAATTTGGACCGGAGCTGTCTCCACTTGTGCTTTGAACCTGTTATTGAACCACAGGCCCCCACTTCTAAATCCCTGACAGCTGTGTGCAAACTGTTCTCGTCTCTAATGCCTAAAACACGATCGGCTGCACACGGGCTTCAGATGAAATCTTATTTACAGCTCATTGTGTTGTCAGATCTTTCATCTGTGGGCGGCTTGCACGCTGTATGAGGCGAACACATGTACACAGTTTGCTTTTATACCACAAACAGCACTTTGTTCTTTAGCTTTGGGTGTTGAAGACGGTTACCAGTGAGCATTTAAACATTTAACAATGATTTTCAACCTTATTACTAACAAAAACACCATCCAAGCTACAGAAAACAAAATAAAAGTGAATGATACTGAACACCTTTTCACAAAATGTATTTATTTTTGCATTTTTGCTTCTTCAAAGCATCTTTCATCCTGATTCCACATTACAAATCCTTCTTATTTGTGTCACAGAGACGTCTATAATCACTCCTGAGCTGGCAGTTTGACAATACTCTGCTGTTTTATCTGTTGCTTCACTTCAAAACATCACCTCATTAAAACATCTCAGTTTCAAGTCACACACACGCACGCACGCACGCACGCACACACACACACACACACACACACACAAACACACCTGCTAACTTTCACATCAGAAAGTTTTTAAAAAATCCTCTCTGAATATTGTTTCCTTTCATTTTGCCCCTGATAAATAGAAGCTGAGCGGAATCAGGTTGGAGGTAGTAATGACTGACTCAGGATCAGCAGCTGAATGCATGTTGCTGCATTCCAGTACAGTTGTTCCTGTCTGACGTGAGGGTGTGTTTGGAGGTTCATAAAGAAACAAAGAGCTCGTTCTTATAAAGGTAAAAAGGAGATGTAGCTGTAGTGACCTACAACCTCAACATCTGCTAATTTAAATATATCAACATCCTAATCCTAACCCTAACCCCTAGTCCTAACCCTAACCCAATTAAACCGTAGAAATAAAATATTTTACTCCTTTTAGCTCTTTATTTATAAAAGTTTGACTGTTGAGTGACAATTACAGCAAAATATACCATCAACAATCATCATTAACCACAATCCTAACCTTGTGTTAACACACTCCTGTATGCTCCAGACAAACTGACATTCCTCCTTCTTTACAGAAGATAATCAGCAGTAGATAAATAATATTTGTGTTTATTATTGAAGTCAGTTTTAAATGTTAGTTCACTGAGATGATTCTGCTCCCATGGAACTCTAATTGATCTGATCCTCAGTAATCAGAGTGTTATCAAATCTAATACCATGCTTGGTGGATTCTCCAACCACCATCTGACAGAGAGTCAAAAACAATTAGCATCACAGGAAGCTGGACGGGTAACAACCAATCACAGAGCAGCTCGGTAAACATGTTCCCGTCTGAATTCAAACAGCGTTTACAAGAACAGTGTTGTAGCTATTAATCACTCCGGTGTTTCTAAAGGAAAACTGTTAAACGTGTTTGTTTTTTATTCCTCTGAGGGCTTTTCTCTTTATTTTGACAGTAAAATAAAACTCCTGGGATACAGATCTGGAGAGCAAAAGTCATCCTTTGTTGTCTTGTAAACAAAAGCAGTTCACAAACTAGGAGCTGCTTGTTAAATGTGTTAAAGACACAAAACACTTCACTAACTCCTGTTTGGTTAAAGAGCACTGATCCACAGCCGTTTATTATTAATGAAACCAATATACGGTTGATGCTATAGATGGGCTGTAGGGGGGGTCTACTCACTGTTGGTACTGGACCGGTTGAGGCGGTGCACAGCAGGGTTCTCCTGCTGCCGATAAGGGAACTGCAGGGTGGTGTCCAGGCTCTTGAAGCCCTCCCTTAGTGAGTGGTGTTTGTAGTACTCAATCAGCTCCTTCACACACAGAAACAAACAAATCAATAAATCATCCTTCTGTAATTTTAGCTCATAAAACCACAAAAATGGGTCTTATTAGCAGAATTTGTTGTAGATTTTATGACATCAAACATCAGTGTGGGAACACCTTTAAAACTAAACTCTAGTAAAGCCTTTTTTTATTTATTCCTCTGAACTGGAGGAGTATTTCTGCCATTTTGACGTGTTTCTGTGTAAATCCTTAGAACAGCCTCTGTTTGGGGAAATAGAGTTTATATCCTACAAGTCTGAGCATGACCAAGACCAAAGTGGGTCACCACTATCTGGAAATGGTTTTATTGACCAAAGTTTCACAGCTGTTCATGCAAACATCAGAAATATTCCTGCTGGACTTGATCCCTGGATGCACCAGGAACACTACTGATGCTTGCAAATAACCACAGAATTGCTTGTAGATAAACATTTATTGTAAATTTGACAATAGTATAAATTATTCCATGATGAAGCTGCAGAAACAGGTAAGTCTAGGAGATAAAACCTGCTTTAAAACTTCAGCGTTCCACTTTGGCCGTTAGCTCATTGTCCTGTAGGATGTGTTATCTGTATGCATGGCGCTGATGGGATACAGGAGCCTTCAGGCCAGTAAAAACACGGTTTTAATCAGGGATCTCTTATGCATACTGCTGGAATAGAGTTCAGCTTTTGACATCATTAACACACAAACATGATGATTTATTTATAATCTGCAGCAGTGGATTTTTATGAAAACAAGAGAATGAAAGGACTCACAAATATGCTCCTGAACTTCTTGTTCTCTGCTATGTAATAGCTGCCGTCTCTGGTCAGGATCTTTATGTGCTTCACGTCGTTGTTGTACCTGTGGGCCATTGAATAAGTTATGAGTGTAATTTCCCTCTCTGATCACCACCATCGATCCGCAGCCGGCCTCTGGCCCTGACGCCGAGCCGGGCCATTCCTCTAACCCGCAGACTTCCCACAGGTTCATGACACGAGGATGATGGGTGGTCAGGAGCAAACGTACACGTGTGTGTGTGTGTGTGTGTGTGTGTGTGTGTGTGTGTGTGTGTGTGTGTGTGTGTGTGTGTGTGTGTGTGTGTGTGTGAGTGTGGTGTTTATATGCCGTTTTATCAGCAAACAGGCAGATTTCATCCTGCAGAACATTAGAAGAATTGCAAAAGTTCTACAGTGTATCGGTGTCTAACTGTTTGTGGTTGACTCCTCTCAGCTGTCTTTAAACAGAACTGGGACCTTTTGGCTGTTTGTGCATCAATGAACCTCTAACAGAAACCAGCAGAAGGCTGTGATTGTGGCCTCTTACTTCTGCAGGTTTTAATCGTTTCAAACAGTCAGACATAAATGTTCTGTTCTGCTCAAACCCTAACCCAGTTAAAGCAGAGAAAAAAAATTGTCTTTTCTGTGAGAGTCGAAATAAAAAGGTGTGACAAAGTTTAAAGACTAGCAGCAGCACCTTAAAGTTCGTACGATTTTAATTACAAACCACTGAGATTTTCCTGTGAACTTGGTGTCAAACCACGATAAGATCTGACCTAACTCACACCTCAGTGTGGTTAACCGCAGCCTCTGCCTCCGTACTGCACAAGAAGCCACACAGTGGCCTGTCAGGTCAGATGTGGGGGAGGTGGGAGCTACAGCTGGTCAATACTGTGGTTTGGCAAAAGGATAAAACAGTGCAGCCGAGGGAAACAAGCTGTCCTGTCACAGAAACAGGAATGATTCACAGCTAAACACAGAACAAAGAGAAGAAAACCAAACCTGATGTGTTTATAACTAGCTGAACTTACGTCAAACTTCCCTCCAGGTCTTTAAGTGAACTTACTTTATACTGATGGCGTACTCTGTGAACTCTTTGCTGCGATGGCGAACCAGATAGGTGCTGTTGACCCGGTTGACAAGTTCTGCCTCTGCTTGGAACCTCTCCATCGGACCTGCAAACCTAAAGCAGCACAAGCAGAAGCAGTTGAGGAGTGGAGGTAGATCTTTTAATGTTGAGTGTGTGCTGGATGGTGGGAGGAGTTCTCAGCATAAATAAAGTGGTGGGTGATCGGTGAACGTACCAGAGTTGGGACGAGTAATCCACGGGCTTCGGGACCTGGAGCAAAGAGCAAAAGTGGACACGTGTGGTTTGTTATTCACCTGGAGCTTCTGATATCAGACACACACACACACACACACACAGCAGTCCCACTCCTGTGTTGAAGCTGATGTTGTGCTTTCCTCTAACAGATGTTTTTCCACTGACAACCCCAATAAAACAGCCTAATGCTCTTCTTATCTTTACAGCGCTGAGAGATGGTGATAACAGTTTATTATCTGCAGGAGGCCTCATATTCCTGACGCAGCTGGAAAACCAGAATTTCATTCCATCAAATGGAACATGACGATCCGCTAACAAAATGAACAAAACAAGCCGCTGCACGCTCGACCGGGGAGAAAGGAACCATTTATCCTAGTTTCCACAACATCAGGTGCATCTTAAAAACTTTATGTAATTATTGTATGAAGCATGCCAAGTTCCTTGTTCATTTCTTGGATGTGCCAGGTAACCCCACTCCCACATCCAACATTCCCCACTGCCTCCTCATCCCCAGAAACAAGCAGCAGGACTAGAAGCTTACACATGGACTGGGCCTCACGGCGTCGCTTGGAAAGAAGCCAGCCTCCCTCGTCGACGGGATCCTGCCCTGGAACCACACAGACATAATTGTGTTACGTACATCTGGCCGAGCGCGGCTCCATTATTCAGGAACAATTAGCCCGCAACGCAGCGGCTCAAATTTACAGCAGCACTTAACAGTTGTTGAAATAATTCCTGGCAGCAAGCGAGGAAGGGGATGAGTTCCTTATTCCTCCCGTGGTGATGACGCTCTGAGCTCGGCGCCATGATTTATAAACATCGTTGAGACTCAGCTCCGGTAAACTGGGAGATTATCTCCCTCTAAGTGGGACACTGATGCTTTTTGTTTTATTTATTAAAATATTTAACGGATTTAGGATCTCCATCCATCCATCCATTTTCTGTAACCGCTTCTCCGATCAGGGTCGCGGGGGGCTGGTGCCTATCACCAGCAGTCATCGGGCAAACAGGCGGGGTACACCCTGGACAGGTTGCCAGTCCATCGCAGGGATTTAGGATCTAAATTTAATAAATTACTGAAAAGACGTTGTGTCTCAAAATGTTTTAATTGTCAGTCAGAACTTTTAGAAAACATTATGGATTTTCTGTTTTGTTTTTTCTCCATCTAAACTGTTGCATGAGTCTTGGTTTGGAAACCCATCATGCATCTAGGAAATACCAGCACTACTGCAGCAATAAGACCTCAGCCTACTCATGTTCACGCTGCTGAATGACCTGTGCACACATAGACAGTAGCTGCTGGGTGAGACGAGAAAAGTCAGAATCCCACCAAACGGCTAAAGTAGGAGCTAATCAAAGTATCTCATGAATGGATTTTAATGGAACTCTCAGGAAGTATTCAATAGGTGTTCCTCTTCACTTATGGAGTCAACCCAGTTCAAGATGGCCACCACAGCTTAACATTAACAAACAAAAATAGCTACAACTAAGTCCCTTTGACATATACTGAGATAAAAAGCTGTGTGTTTATTGCTGTGACCCATTCTCATCACATCCTATAAGAGCTGACAGACTGCGTGAGATCGTGCATAAGACTATTCAGCCCAAATTGCTGTAACTGCATCATTTCTTAACATAAGATAATCTTAACTCATAATCTTAGCTCAAAACGGGATTAATAAAACGTTTCAGTAAAGACTAAAAGTCTGTGACTTAAGTGTTTCATGCAGAAGGCTCCTGAGCTTGAGTGAACCGCTGCAGAGTAATAAATATGCAAACATAGAAACCATTTATCAGCTGCCTGGCAGATTTGAGAATCCCTCTCTGACCAGATTTAGATGTTTCAGGGGGTTTTGGGTGTAGATCAGGAGCCTGAGGCAGCCGGGGAACAACAGCTTTTATGGGACATGTGCACGCTCTCAGAGGCACCGTGAGCTAAGTCTGCTCATCTCTGCAACCTCAGGACGTCTGAGTAGAACGGCTTTCTGCTGCGTCCTCACTGAGAGGCTGATAATTATTCCAGCTGCCAACATTGACAGAATTCATTAGATGGTTGCTGCTGAATAAAATGAAAATGCAGAGCTTGATTGTATTTGTCACGGAGTCCCAGAGCAGACGTGATTATGGGCTGTTGGCTACAAAAGGTTGATGGATATGAAATGTTCCGTGAAAGCTTTCACACCCAGTTAATTTAATTGTTTTTATTATTATTGGGTGTTGAGGGATTTGTTGGATTCCTTGTTGTGTTTACGATTATGATGCAATCACGGGTTTGGTGCCAAAGCAGCAGGCTTTTTTCAGCACCAGGTACATGTTTGTTATTTTTATGATCACTTTACTTCAGCCTCTCTCACGCACACACACACACTCTGTAAGGGACATTTTCCAGAGAAGACTCTATCTCTCCTCCTCTAGTGAAGATCAAATCAGGTTTGACATTATGCAACATTAAACAAACACACCCAGAGTCTGGGAAGTGCTGTGTGGTGTGTTTTAATTGAGTTTGGGGCCACGATTGTGGCTCGAAAAATCATTTTTTATTCACAGCTTGTTAGCAAAAGCTGTCAAACTACAGCGAGTTTCTTCAGCTGGAAGCAGCAGAGGAAATCCTTTAGAGCAGATGTCATCACAGGTACCAAATGCCCAATTTAGTGTGAAGTTCACACAAACATACATTTAACTCATTCTACTTATAGTGCTGACGGTGCAGGATTAAATTAAACCTGCTTCAAAAGTGAGAACATAGAGGTGGTTTTAAATCCAGCTGATCTGTTTTAGGTCTGTAAACTAAAGGATGAGGAGATAGAGGAACATCTGACCTGCCACCAGGGGCTGTGCAGGTCAGCACGAATTAGTTCAATGATGTCACCAGTCTGGATGCTGAGCGCCTGGCCAGAAGCGGGACTCGGTACTCCAAAGTAGTTCCTGATGACCAGCATCTTGGGCAGACCTGGAAACAGGAGGAAGATAGTGAGAGGAGGAGGAATCAGAGCCTTGTGGATGTCTTTACACTGATTTAATGTTACAAAAAACTTCTAACAAGGAGCGCTTCCTGGACTCAACATAAGTTTGTTTGAGGTGCTCTTTGGATGGGAAGATTAAGTCGCAGATACAAAAAGAAACTCCAAGGCACTCTCAAATAGAGAAAGTTAAAGAGCCTTTATTGTAATGGCTAGGTCATATATGGCCTTTCTAAAAGACTCCAACGCATTTCCAACAGAAGGCTACATTGCTGAAACGCGTTGGAGTCTTTTAGAAAGGCCATATGTGACCTAGCCATTACAATAAAGGCTCTTTAACTTTCTCCATTTGAGAGTGCCTTGGAGTTTCTTTTTGTATCTTCGACTGATTTAATGTTATTGTAAATGTTTTGAACCAATTAAAATGTTTACGTAAGTGGAAGCTGGATTAAAAAAAGCAACTGTGTTGATGGCTAGCATTAATGAAGGATAACATGAGAATCTATTTAAAAGCTCAATACAAAAAATCCAAGATCTTCAGATTTGACTGTAAATGTGTGTCTCATGTCAGAATTAGGATGGGATTTTGCTCTGTTAAACTATTAATAGACCTTAATGACAGGAAGACAAAAAGCCTTCCCACCACCACCCCACACACACACACACACACACACACACACACACACACACAAATCAGCTGGACCCATTATTCATTTTTCTATGAAAGACGAGCAACAGTGCACCCTGCTGCACGACCGGCTCTCTAGCATTTAGATAAAAGTTAAGCAGGAGAGAGATTTACTTTCTGATTGTTTAACGTTTTCCTGCGAAGTCTGAAGGAACATCTAATAAAAAACCTTAAATATCTTGTTCTCTTCCTGGGATTTGGTGAAAGACGTAAAGCGTATTATGTTGAGCAGTCAGAGATTGTATATGATGAAAATTTAAAATGTTTTATCATCCACCATTCTTCTGATTTGGAACAACTATACCAGTTTAATCATAGGAATCACTTAACCTCAGCTCCAGTTCACCACACACACACGCTTGCACGCACGCACACACACAATGACATAAATTAGAAATATGCTAATTTTGCATTCTGGGGAGATGGAGCTGTGTATTCACAGAAAGTGTGAAAAAAGAATTGACAATCAAAAAGACAAACATGAAACAGAAGGCGAATAATGAAAAAGTCAACAGCATAGTGCTGAGAGCTAATACGTCTCTATCTGCATGGGTTTACTCTCAGCATCTGCTCCAGAGCTGCAGCCTGACATGTGCCATCCTGCCTCAATAGGACTTCTAAAGAATGGAAGCCGAGGAGAATCCAGTCCTGAGGGCACGAGAGGCATTCCTACACACACAAGGACGATGTGCTAGAGCACCTTTTGAGTATAGACAAAGAGTCAAGCGTTATAATATTATTTAAAAAAAGAAAAGGAGAAGGCTGAGGCAATCAAACGCCTATTGATTTTAATGCGTCTACAGTCAGAAATCATTTTCTGCAGCATAATGGATGGAGGGTGGAAAATGGGTGTTGAAGGCAGATTTATAAGCGATTAAAGAGCCTCAGTACAGCGTGAAGACACACACACACACGCACACGCACACACACACACACACGTTTGCTGTAAAATAGACAGAAACTAAAGGGGTTTTAAATCCAGTTAAAATGTTTTCTTTTGAACCTATAATTATTTGACTTAATGACCGTCTATCTTTAGTCTCACCTGTAAAACCGGTTGGTTACTTCTCTTATCAGAACGAAAAATGTTTGACTTGTTTTCAGATACAATTTTAGTGTTTGATTTCATGTCACCCACAGCTGCACACCAATGATACATTTACTTTTGTGATCTTTAATGCAATTTCCAGCTAATAACTAGTCTGATCTGTGCAAATGAACGTAACCAGTAAGAGAGAACATGCAGGAAGAATGTAAGAGACAGATGTGCGCAGTGACAGGAGGGCTCTTACCTGAGTCTTTAGCTTTACCCTGCAAACACACACAGTAATAGTCAGATCAGGCCATGCACATTCACAAAGCTTTACATAAATGTGACCGTGTGATTGGTCCACAGAGAGCAGCACACTAACCACTGACATGAGTGCAACAGACTAATACCCAACATCAATCCTACATATGTAAATGAAATCAATCATTAGCTTCTCTCTGGTGTTGGACACATGTTAAATATTTAAAGCCAGCCGGCTCTTCCCGGAGGCCCATCTAGCAGGACTCACATTCCTCTGCAGCAGGAATACTGTAACACTGCACGAGCAACACAACTTTTCCTCATACAACACACTGCTGTATGTTGTGTGTGTGCACTTCTTCAGATCAGCTCCTGTTTGAGTTTTATTTAGCACTTTAGGTGGAAATCAAACACTCCTCATTAGCTTGCACGCAGCATTTGACAGCAGGTATGCTGAGTCTTCTTTGCAGTTTGGAGTTACTTGAAAATGTTGTGAAGGTAAAACGGCAAAGCAGCACAAACGAGGCGGGTTAAACGTACAGGAAACGTTTTATTTCCTGGCATCAGGCATTGCTGCAGACACTAAAGTCAATTGGAGTCTCGTTGGCAAACAGCTGCAGAGGAGAGGAGCCTTCAAAGTGCGGCAAAGCTTTACAGAGACAGACAGAAGAGCAGCACACACAAACGCTTGCACACACACACACACAAGCGCACACACACAGCGGCAGCTCACCTGAGTTCTGACGGAGCTGGAATCTGAAAGAAGTTTGAGAACAGGCATGGTGAATGACGGGTTAGTGGGCAAACACTTGCACACACTCATCTGTACAAGCAACACTCCATCATTAGTGGAGGAGGCGGACGCTGGTGTCTGACCGCGGCTCACTTTGTTTTGCTGCGCTGCCACGACCTGACAGCCCAGATAGAGAAGGTAACGAGGAGGAGGAGGAGGGAGGGGGGCAGACCTGTGGTTTTTGCTCCAGCGCTTTCTTTCATTGGCTCCCTTAGGAATGGATTACACCCCCCGCCGAGAGGCACACACACAAAACACGCCCTTGTATGTGCACAAACAGAACTATTACGTAAACACACACACACACATATCTCAACTCACACGCTAGCTGGCAGGAAGCCAACACTAGGAGCAGCTTAAAGTAGCGTCTGTCAGCAGACGTGCTGTTCCTAAAGTGAACTTTGACCTGTTGTCCAGACAAGCAGTGAGGGAGCTGATAGGGGAGATAAACACAGGTAAACAAACCTTATCGTTCACACAAGCCTTCAGTCTGAGACTCTGATTGTGTGTTTGCCTAGAAACTCGAGGTCTGATGTGCAAACTTCAGTTTCAAGTCATTATTGGTCTAATTCTCTTTATAATGAAGAAAAACTGAAACCAAACAAACAGAAAAATGTTTGTTTTTTTTTTGTTTGTTTTTGCAGGCGGGAAGATTTATGCACTTAATTTCTCTTTGCAACTAAAGTTTTTATAACCTGCACTTGAGTGCATTACAGGTCTGTGATCCTGCAGCAGCAGCAGGTGATTGTTGCTCTGTCCACCCCACAAACTTTAAAAACACACTCCTGTGCCCAGGCGGGCCATGCCGCTGACATTATTGCCTCAGTGACCTGATAACATCAAGAGGGATTCCAGCACCAACAGGAGATGGCAGCTTGCCACGGGGAATACAAACACCCACTGATAAAACGACGAGTGGAACAGTTAAGCTCCAGTGTAAAAATGTTTTTACTGCAGCAAGAAGCTGATTGTGCATTTTGAAGAGCTGAAAAAATCCTCCACATACACAGATGCATATTTTTTTACAACTTGGTGCAGACACACCGTCTCTCATAAACACATGTTGTTGACATGGTGAGGTGGTTTCTGAAGGCCTGTTTTCTCTCTACAGGCACAGAGATCTGAGCGACAAATACTCACAGACTTAACCAAAAGTTTTGTTAAACTTTGGGGAATCCAGATGGTGACACTTCCTTTAAGATGCTTTGTGGTGTAAAACGTTCCCAGGGAGGCAGTGGGATAAATTTCTGTACATCGTATATCACACACCGATCGAGTGACCTTAGTTTGTAGAATTAAGGTCATGTTTAAAGTTCTTATCAAACTGGAGCAAGTCCCACAAAGCCACTTCTGTCTCCTACATTCTTTTTATAGCGTCACAGCAGAGCTTTATTCAACGCCGGAGTGCAGGAAATCCTCCACATTCATCTCAGGACGCTCACAGGTGAGGTTTTATGTGCAATCCGTGGGACACGTGTCATCGCCTTAGTGTTCTGCTATAAAACAGCACTTCTGCTTAAACAATCAGATTTAAAACCCTTTCCCAGACACGTTCTGTTCAGTTGTTAAAGTACAGCACTGCTGATGTAAGGCTGTGAGCTGGACTTACCCGTTTTTCCACAGACGCCAAAGCGGCCGAGGCATTCTTTATGGGCGCCTAAACCACACTTGGAGCACAAGTAGCCCTGGTTAAAGATGCCCCTGCAGACACGGCAACAACATCAGCATTCATCACATTACACACACACACACACACACACACTGGATGCAGAGAGCAACTTCTGTGATGCTTCAGGCAGAGAGTATATTTGAGACTTTCTGTCAGGTTTAAGAGGACCAACAGTTTGTGAGTGCCATGAAGTTTGACATTTACAGTTACAGCAGCCGTGGGGTTGATATTTTAGATGACAGGACTCAGAAACACAAGCTGCTACTCCAACCAAGTATGACTTAAACGTCTTCAGCTTCAATCCTGACAAATATCTTGGTGTTAGAGTGAGCACACTTAGAGCTGTTATCTAAAAACTGCACACCCTGGTAAAATGCAAACGTTTGTGATGAATAAAAAGAGACCCTGATGAATCATTTCAAGCTTTGATGTAGTCTGGATTTTGGCCAGATTATTTTAAAACTTTAAAATGTTCTTCTCAATAACGGATTCTTTTGTTGAAGATTTATGACTGGGTTCAATGTTCAGGTTTAGTTTTACTCTATATTTAGAGTTTTTGGTTCAGACCATCCTGCATGTTCCAATGATCTAAATCCAATTGAGAACCTTTAGGGATGGATTGACAGCAGTTCCAGACAGTAGATGCCCTTCATGTGGAGAAACCCTTAACTCCCTCAGCTCCTGTTATGTTCTTTAGTCGCCTGTCTAATCAGTGAAAGTCACGCTCCCAGCACCTTGAAAGTCCCTTTTCTCTTAGCTTTATTGCTAAATCGTTCTGGTTCTTCTCCACCAGTCCTTCCTCGTGCTTCTGGTTTGTTACACACTTGTCCCTCCCTCTTGTCTGTATTCTGAGTCCAACTACAAACACGCAATGTGACACAAACCCAAATCATGATGCAGCCTCCACCCTGTTCCTCTGTAGCTGTGGTGTTCATATGGCAGCCGAAGAGTTAATTGTGTGTTTTTATTCACTGTAAGTGTGTGAACAGAAGAATTTCACACTATCGTGCGGTTCTCATTCAGTTTCAGAAACTCCCATTAAAGAGATAAAATGAGAGTTTTCCAAGCTAATTATCTGTTTAACCTCTGTGAAAGAAATGAGCACAAAGTCAACATGTCGGAGCAGTTTTATTATTATTGCGCTTCTCTGCAACAGAGGGAGGAACTCCTGCACACAGCTCAACTATTTAATTACAGTGTTTTGCTTCAGCCTCACTAATTAATGTTCTTTGCCCTCATGGAAACACGTCTGTGACTTTATACTCAGTGTTGCTTTAAAAGCTTCATTTCTTTAGTTTTTCACACAAATATAATCTAAAACATTAGACTTTCCTTCATTTAAATGAGCACAAAGCACCAGATGAAGCAGAGCTTCAGCTGAACGGGTTTCATTAACAATCAGAAAGAAAATTAGCTAAATATAGAACCGTCTCATTAGGAACAAAGACTGAGCAACTCCAAAGTAACAAAGAAAAATTCTATTATGTCAAAGCTTGAATTACGTCTGTCCTCCTTCCTCTTCACTACTACCACTCAAAAAATAACTTATAATTCAAACACAAGAAAATGTGTAGGTAAAACGTTTTTCTTTGGAAGAAAGATACAAAAAAACCGGACTCCTAAGGATTCAAACACCAGATTAATAGATTTTCAAGAATTACAAGGGGGACCAGAGGATGTGTTTCAACTATAGGGGATCACGCTCCTCAGCCTCTCTGGAAAGGTTTACTCCAAGGTACTGGAGAGGAGGGTCCAGTGTTGACAGAAGAATCTCTGACTGAGGAGGAGCAATGTGGTTTTGGTCCTGGCTGTGGAACCGTGGGCCAGCTTGGAGTTTGCCCCACCAGTCCACAAGTGTTTAGTGGATCTGGAGAAGATCTATGAATGTGTCTCCAGGAGCACTCTCAAGGAGTATGGGGTGGATGTCCTTTTGTAAAGGACCATTCAGTCCCTGTAAAGTGTGAGTCTGGTCCACGTTGCTGGCAGTAAGTTGAACCTGTTGCAGCATGTTTTAGTTGTTTCCCTGCTTCAACACAGTTGATTCACCTGTTCAGCAGCTCATCAAGCTCTGCTGTTAATCACCTGCTGATTAAAATCAGGTGTGTTGAAGCAGAGAAACCTCTAAAACATGCTGGATAGCTCTCTAAGACCGGACTTGCCTACCCCTGGTGGCATGGTTCTTACCCGGAAAAGGCTGGATTGCCATCTCCGGGTTGGAGTAGAGGTCCTGCCTCAAGTGAAGGTGTTTGAGTATCTTGGTCTTACTCATGAGTGAGGGAAGGAGGGAGCTGTAGATCAACAGGCGAATCGGGCAGCGTCTACTGTGATGCAGACATTAAATCGGTCGGTTGTGATGAAGAGGGAGATAAGTCAAAAAGCAAAAACAGGTGATCTTCTTCCCAATCCTCATCAATGGTTGATGGGTAATGACTGAAAGAACAAGACTGTGAATGCAAGCGTCCAAACTGAGTTTCCCCTTAGAGATAGGGTGAGGAGTTCAGAGATTTGAGAGAGACTCCGAGAAGAGTCACTGCTCCTTCAGGTCGGGTGGAACCAGCTGAGATGGTTTGAGCATTAGGTGAGAATACCCCCTGGACGCATCCCAAGGGAGGAGTTTCAGGCATGTCCTTCCAGGAGGAGGCTCCTGAGTTGATCCAGGTCATTGACCAGGTAACGCCTGGGGATCCTGTCGGTGGAGATGGGGGAGGTTGCCAGGGAAAGGGAGGTTTGGGCCTCTCTGCTGGAGCTGCTTCTCCCACAACCCAAACTCGGATAAGTGGATGAAAATAGACGGACAGACAGACTGATAGAAGCTTCAGTTTTATCATGAAATCAGGGTGTCGATCAATTCTTCCATCCATCCTCATTTCATACCCAGTGTACTTGAGTTTATTCAGTCCAGTAGCACCAGCTCCAATTAACTTCACAGAGGTTTCAATGTGTTAGGTACTAGGGATGGGAGATATGGGTACTTTCTGGTATTTAGGACAAAAAGGGACATTTTATACCCTTTCTAAACAGACTTTAACAGTTCTATAGTTGATTCAAAACATGTTCATGAAGTTTTTTGCACACAAATAGTGTCACATCAGTCTCAGCTTCTCTTTATAAACGTGTCAGGACATCATGACCTGAAGTCTCCCTCCATGTTTAAAATCACAGGAATTTCACCCTTTCTATTTAACAGAGTAAATATTTCCAAGCAGAGACGTGGGCCTCTCCATGAGGGGGAGTTGAGAGGAAGAGGAGGATGAAATATTGCGTTAGCTGTCAAAAGAATTACTTTAATGTTTGTGATGCGTTTGAGCTGTTGTCCCCAATGTCCGAAACTAATAAAGACCTGAGTCCAGACCGTTTATGGATTTATTTATTCTGGAGAGGACTAGTGTGTGTGTGTGTGTGTGTGTGTGTGTGTGTGTGTGTGTGTGTGTGTGTGTGTGTGTGTGTGTGTGTAAACACTATAACTGTGATTAGATAGGAAGTCAGTAAAAGCTAATAACGCTGTGAGGAGGCGGCTCCTGAATGCCCAAAGATGAGTATTTATATAAGATCTCTGATTCAAAATGAGCTCCTTTCAACGAGTTTAACTGTGGTTTTAAATGTGGCTCCTCTAGGTGATGATTCTGGGTTAGGACTGCTGCGATTTGTCCCCCTGTGCTATTCTCTAAAAACAGTTTCTCCCTCTCCACTCACTCCATCCCACTGTGAGAACGTTTGAGTGTTCACACGACTCAGAAGCATAACTCAGCCATGTGCGTGTGTGTGTGTGTGCGTGCGTGTGTGTGTGAGGGGTAAAGGTTGTTGTATGAAAGCATCTTGTCCTCCTTCCTAAGTTTCTGAAAGAGTTTTGTGGTGCTGCTGCTACTGCTGCCGTGTGTGTGTGTGTGTGTGTGTGTGTGTGTGTGTGTGTGTGTGTGTGTGTGTGTGTGTGTGTGTGTGTGTGTGTGTGTTTGAGGTGTGTTTTGAGTGTGTGTGGAGGATATTCAGCTTCTTACCTCAGCAGCATGTGGCAAGAGTTGCAGGAGGTGATTCTCTCAAACGTGTGCATTCGGAACTCGTGGAGGTCGTTGGTGGCATTCTCAGGACGAATGTTTGATCTGAGACAAAAAAAAAAACAGAAGAGTCCACATGAGCATTAAACCGCTGAAGAATCACTCATTTAAGACATAAATTTAAGAAACTTTTTGAAAGACAACAGACTTTTCAGGTCTGAATCTAATCCAACACACAGGAAGAGAATGAATGAACTGTGCTTGTTACTCAGGTTGTTTCAGTTCCTAACCTACTGTGCTTCATAAAAACGTCAAATCCTGAAGCGGAAAGCAACAATTTTGTTTTTTTTATACTTATAATTGCAGCAGACAGACTGTTCCGTGGCCACGGTAACTTTTCACCGATGCGCTTCTTTGAAGTGGGAAGAAGAGAACTGTGAGAAGACAGGCGAGCTTCGCTCCAAAAGTAGAGGCTTCCTGCGCCCCTGGGGACAGGGTTGCAAGTGTGTGTGTGTGTGTGTGTGTGTGTGTGTGTGTGTGTGTGTGTGTGTGTGTGTGTGTGTGTGTGTGTGTGTGTGTGTGTGTGTGTGTGTGTGTGAGTACGTGCAATGTGGAGAAAGGCATGAGACAAACAAAGATAGAGGAGAGCAGAGGGAGAAAATTAAATAAAAGAAACTGTCCAGGTTTGTCTTCGCTTTTCTTCTTTTGTTTGCAGCAGCTCAGACATGATGAAATGGTTTACAGGTGCTACAGCGGAAAATGAAATAATTAGTGAGACCGAGGGACTTCATCAGGAAACCAGCAGGGATAAACGATGGGTGGGGATAGTTGGGTTTTTGAAAGAATCACATTGTCTTTACCTTCAAATCCACAGAAACTCCTATAATTTATGCTTAAATGACAATTTGATTTGATTTTTTAGCAACTTGAGATGCATAAGCACCTGCCTCTCGTGACTCCAAGTGGGAGGTTTGAAGGCGCAGAAAGAGAGAGAGAGAGAGAGAGAGAGAGAGAGAGAGAGAGAGAGAGAGAGAGAGAGAGAGAGAGAGCATGTGATTGTTAGACAACACCTCGGTGTTCTCACAGCTCGTTAATTTGCCCTCATGAGTTTTATCTAACATCAACACCTCGTCTTCTTACATTCACCTCCTTTTACAGCCTGGTGCATTTTTATAGCTTTGGATTGTTTTGTTGTTATATTTACTGTTTGTTCTTTGCAGGGTTTGAGTCTATCTTTCAACTGTAGCTGCTCTAGAACCTCCTCACCTCCTCACTGATGCAGCTGCCACTGCTCGATGCAGTTGGCACGGCAACATAAACCAATAGACTGGGTCTAGAGGGGAACCAGGAGGACCACAGGTCTCCCTCTCTGTTTTTCATCTTTTCTTTTCTTTCTTTTATTTTTAATAATGAGGTTAGAGTTCAGGGACTAAAATAACAAAGCCAGCGCTGATCATCAGAGTGAAACACTACGCTTCAGATATCGCACAGGGGAAAAAAGTAAAACTTTCAAGACAGAATGCACTGTAAAACTGGAACTTGGACAAGAAAACTAACAAATACATGAAATATCCACTGAATATTAAAGCAAAGAGATTTAATTTAATTTTTTAGAAATTCACAGGTTCTTCTTGTTAGTGAGGAAGATAAAAAATGATAGCAGTGAAAAAAAATGTATTTGGTAAGCAATTTTCTAAAGCTACGATCTCTCTGGGCTGTGAGCAACTAGTTAAAGACAAGAAGGGGATTCATACATACAACACTGGGACTGTCGTGCAAGTTTTCATATCACATTTTGGTCAGAAATGATCTTTATTATGTCTCAAATTGTTTGCAATTTACTCTGATTTTTATGGCTATTTGGTCATGAACTCCTAGAGCTGTCTCACACCCCTCCCACTGTCTAACGCACTGAAACAAAACAAGAAGAACCCGTGCAAATGTAGCCAAATATATTTTTCTACGGTCTGGCCTGTCATCACACCACCAAAAATGATTCTTTCAAAAACCTCCACCCAAAGTGGAGATTTGTGAATTCTCCATTGTCAGCATTTTCTTATGGACGTAAATAATCGGGGTTTTAGGTTTCACGTCACCGCCTGCAACAAAAATCTTTGACCTGTGTTTACACTTGCTTGTTTCTACGAGCTCAATAAATTAAATGGTAAATGGCCTGTATTTGATATAGTGCCTTTCAGAGTCCTAGAACCCCCCAAGGTGCTTTACAACACAATCAGTCATTCACCCATTCATGCACACATTGACACCCTGGTGGTGACGAGCTACGTCGTAGCTACAGCTGCCCTGGGGTGCACTGATGGAGGCGAGGCTGCCATACACTTGCGCTACCGGTCCCTCCGACCACCACCAGCAGGCAATGTGGGTTAAGTGTCTTGCCCAAGGACACGACGACAGCAACAGACTGAGCGTGGCGCGAACCTGCAACCTTCCGATTGCGGAGCAGGCACTTAACTCCTCTATCACCATCGCCCTACAATACTGCTTTAGAAGATCACAGGCAATGCAACACGTTAATGCTGGTTACCACTACCTGCAGTAGTTATTCCTCATCCAAGGAATTGCTTTTGCCAATGATTTGGGGAACTACTGCCACCTACGGGTTTGGCATGCCTATGAATGTGCTTCACTGGATTTTTTTTTATTATTTTTTGCTGAAAACGAGGTAGTGTGTACTCAAGTGTTTTTCCTATATTGTGAGCCAGATATGCAGTTTTACAAAAACTCAGCTATGTGCCGTATTTTGTGCTATCAGCCTTTGTTTCCTGGTGCAGTTCCATTGATCTCAGTTGGACGTTTGGGGCGTTAGAAACTCACGCTTCCTTGAATAAAACCTGCTAATAAGCAGGTTTCGTTAACAGACTCTGTTACCACGGTGATAGACCCAGAGATTGGCTAAATTCAGAGCTAATTCTGGAACAGCTCCCTGCAGATCCAAGCAGCTGAAGATGGTCCAACCATGCTTGTGTCTTTTTTGCATGTTTGTATGCATGAGTACTAAAGCCAGACTACATCCCTTTGAGTCTATACCACACATTTAGATTAGCGGGGGGAGAAACAAGGACTGGGAGGGTTTCGTTTGATCTTCTTTTATAGAAACAAATACAAAAATCAGAGCCTTAAACTGTAAAAACAACCAGCAGCAAACAGATTGTTGCAGTTATATAAGTGTGCTTTTCTTTGTACTGATGAGGACATCTCGTATCTTCATTTGTCCCTCGTGGAACCAGTTTGTCAAGTCAAAAGAACTTGGATCCAGTTCAGAAAGGGTACTGGGCAAAGCAGTTTGACAACTTCAAGAAATTCAGTTCTCTGGATACAATGTACAAATCCACCCTCTGATGTTTGCATCCCTCATCAAAGAGCCTTAGTAGAAAAGAAATGGACGAACAGGCAGTTTGTTTTATAGCTGCGGCCAAACGCAGCTAACATTATTATAATTGGACGCACACTTAAAGACACACACTCATAAATCACTCACATGGCCATGCCGAACTGCTCCAGCCACTTCTTTTTTAGCTCTTTGGTCTTGAAGAAGAACTCAAAGCCGTTCTGTCCCTGGTTGTGAGTGAGGTAGAATCCATGGGACCACTACAGCAGGAAAAGAACAGAAACATGCGTTTGAGACAGGAATAAAAAGATGGCGCATGAATCCGCTATAAGACATATAGGAGAACGAGACGGGATACAGAGAGAGGCAGATGGGGACAAAAAGATGCTAAATGAAAGAGAGATGCCTCGGGGAGAGAAAACACAAAGGGAAAAAGAAGTGACAGAGACAAAAAGCAGAGGAGAAAACGAGTGTGAGATAGCTGCTGGGCATCAGGCAGCTTGCACAGACCCGAGCAGTGAGTGGGCCTGTAATCAGCTACAATTATCCACTTTAAAGGCTAAATATCACTCCATTAGCCTCTCTGTCAGCACAGGCATCTGTTTTTTTTACACCACATAACAAAACAGATGCTTGTGGGAAGCCGTTTTTATGGCTCCTAGTTGTGCATTTGAACTTCTCAGCTCTGAAGGTTAAAATGAGCCGAGCCCGCTGCGCGGGTGGAAAAAGGCAGCGGCTCATCTCTTTTACTGAATGAATAAAGAAAAGGAACACGGCTCGACACAGGCAGTCCCAGTGGACAGCGGGACCTGCGCTGAGCAATGATTTTATCTGTCTGCCAATTTGTAGAGAAGAAGGAGGTGTTTGTCTGGTTTCTGGGAGCCGTTTTATCTTTTCTCTTTTAGGAGGGTTACACGGGCGGGCGGATGCTTTTTGTTCCTCCGTATCTACGAATGTTCAGCAGGTTACTCAGGAAGATTATTCACAGAGCTGCTGTTAAACGCTTTGATATAGATTAGTGTTTGTTTGGAGTCATTTATATTAGATATGGGGGGTGAGGCTTTTGTTGTTTTTACTCACTAATGACTTTCTTTTACGATAGCTGGCTTCTGTCCCACACATTGAGCAGGTAGCGTACAGCTGTTGAGTTTTTAGAATGAAAAGATGAATTAAACCTGACTTTTTGGGTTTGTAACTAAACATGAATAATAAGGATTCAGCAGTAAACCAGAGTTTAGACACACTATTACCTTATGGTGGCTTGTGATAATGTCTTTGCCTGTGTCTGTGTGTGTTCACCTGTATTTAATAATTAAACGTTTAGAAAGAAATCATTACATGTTCCCCCACAACTGCTTTTCTTTTGGAGTCGATCCAATTCAAGATGGCTGCAAGAGAAAACGAACCATAGAAAACACACATTTGGTGTTTTAGTAGCGGAGCCCTACTAGCCCCATAACTAACATCATAAACATTATCTGTGCAAAATATGACAACTCATTCAGTTCAAGTTAGGTCATGGAAAAATGGCATGTTTGTTTAGTGTCTGAATCACGTTCTCCCTAAGGGGATTCCTGACAAACTCCCACTAAACAGGGCAAATTCTGCGTGTGCCAAACAAACATAACAATACATTAGGTCTGTCATATTTTGAAATTTTCAGAGGTAGGAGAAGTAGCTGAAGAGTTTGATGTATAATGTATGCATGATATACAAAAGTTGTGTTGTTAAAAGAGTAAAAACCAATAGCCCAACACCCTGTTCCGATACTACAATTTAATGCCAATAACTGCTGATAATATCGGGCATCCCTATTCTCAAGGGGTCAATAAAAGCAAAATATCTCACTAATTACTTTTAATGAAATTTTCAGGGAGTAATCACCGGATGTACGTCTACAGCTGACTCATTTTTGGAGTCTACCAAATTCAAGATGGCGACCACAGCTAATCGGCATCAGTAAACACAAAAACAGCACTAAGAACTACAACGACCACAATGATTATAATGTCATCAGAAATGGATGAATTTAGTTTAACATGTTAAAGGCAACAGGTGATACGCATTCCTACAAGCAACGCCAGATCCGTTCCAGATGATTAGCGTGCAAATGTTGCTTCTGATAAAAGGTATCCTTCATGCATTCATTAAGCAGTCACTGCCATCCCTACTATTGCCAACACAAAATACATAATAACCTCCATGTCAGAGGTGAACAACACTAAACTGGCTGCATCCTTCATAAAATATAATCCGATAAGCGTCTAAGCCTACTAATGTCTGCTATTACAGCATTATTATCACCCAAATCAATGCTTCCTGGCACGCCTTCCATATCATTCCTCATTATGATTGGCAATATTTTTCCCCAGTTGGCACTTTGTATTCACTGTGTGTGCACGAGTAGTCGGGCCCAAAGCGTGGTTTAATGATAGCACCATCTGGGAGGAGGCAGACTGTTGCAGTCGAGAAAAACGAATACGAGAATGTAAAACGTGCAGGGACAAGCCTGTACCAAATTATTTAAGACCCTTTTTCTGTTAATTATTGTGTTGTTCGCGTAATGAGCCCAAAAGGTTTATTTTTTTTCAATTCAGCGCGTAGCTCGGCGCTCGCTGGGGGACTGGGAGCACAGAAGGCAACAGTGGGGGTGGAGAGGTTGTTACAGGTGCTCGTAAAATACTACAGAGAAGCACGTTCGCTTCATTTTCATTTGCTTTTATGAACCTGAGTGTATCTGACAAATTGTTATGGCTGTTCATTATGCAGAAATAGCTCTGTTAATTGGTTTGTCAGGAGTCCAACATGGTTTCTGAGCTTTGCTGACTCAGTCATAAAGAGGCAATAATGGGCTTGACGTTGCAGAACTCTCCTTCATTTACAGCAGACTAGTCGTTAGGAGGTGCTTGTTTTTGTTCGGGTTTTTTACAGCCAGTTAATAAGAAGGTTTTGTTATTATTTCATCACTTTTACAGGCTGTGTGTTGCATAGAAACTATTAAAGTAGCTGTTTTTGTGCTGCCCTGCTGGGACGGGCTGCAGGTAAAATGAACGCCACTCAGAGCTTCGTGAGCTGCTGTAGAATCTCAGCGAATCACAGCTTTAAGTGTTTTTGAAAGAATGACAATACAAAAGTGTTACAGACGTGTTTTCCTTCACGTTTAATGAGCTGGCTGAGGATTCAGAGTCAAACAAAGATGTTGGCAGTATTACTGCTAAAAACAAAAGCACACGTGTGACTCACACGTGTGCTTTATCTGACATGTTTAGATTCAAGTAGAGAAAATGTGTTGTGACATTTGTGTGTGATAGTGAGGAGCATCCTGGCAGGAACTGTGATTTAACTAAACTCAGCTTTAAAGCACAAAGACAGAACCGTGTCCTCATGCTGCAGCTCAAACTGAGAAATAAGCTGGATAAATGAAAGTTACGTGAAGTGATCGACAGAGATGCCGATATACTTTCCGAGGCAAGAGCCAAATCTGAAAAGCATGTAGCTTGGCAGGAAGGGGGATTCAGCTGGGAGAACTACTCGTGTGGAGGTGGAGACGTCCAAACCTCACCATGTTCCACAGAGCAGGAAATTCAACAACTTCTCCAGAGAAAATCTGAGCTGTCTAGTTCTTATTAGCAGTAAAATGCATCAGTTTCAGAGAAACACAGCTTTAATTTAATCAGAGATTAAAACAAGAATGTTCTTTTGAATCAACGATGCATTTAAACGACCATCTGCTGATTTAAGATCATCGTTATAATCTAATTAAAAGAGTGTTTCCCCTCGTTTCAGGCGGTTTGTTGTGGTGGATCTCTGATGTTACTGGCAGCTCAGCGACCCCTGACAGCCATCACTGAGTCAATGAACCAAAACAATACCCCACCCCCCGGCGTTCAGACCTTTCGGTTCTCCTTGTCCGCCGTTGGGTTGTTGGTGATCTTAAAGTGGTGCAGGTCGATCACTTCTTTCATCTCGTAGTTGTCTCCTCGACGTTTACAAACAATCACAGCGGCGTCAAACAAGAAGATATGCCTGCAGAGAAAATAAAGCTTCATGTAAACCCTCTCTCTCTCTCTGGGTCTCTGGCTTGGTCCTTCAGCCAAAATCCTCTAATGACTGAACATAAATCCAAAACGTTAGAGTTAAATCTAAATGTGATGATGCAGCTAAACAAGAGCCCCTATTTCTGCTAATTTGTTAGAAATAATTGTTTTTGCAACAAAAAGACCCTTTAGCTGAACTATAAGAGATGACATTTAATCACTAGAAGCATGCATTTTGCAAAAGTAGATTTCAGCAAACATCTGTACTTATATCAAATAAATGGTAATTGTGTCTCTGGTAATCAACTTATTATTATTCAACAGGTTGAGAGTAACTTAATACTGTAAAAACTGTTTAAAACAGAGAATGTCCTGGTGATTTCTCCTAATTCTAATGCTCATTGTGATAAAAATAAATAAATAAATAAATAAATAAATAAATAAATAAAATCCAGGTAAAATGCACAGTATTAAAAGTAAAGAAGACAGAAAAAGCATCTTTCATGGTTTATCCTAGAGGTTGAACATGGAGGGAAAGTATCTTTGTGACGTTCATTTGTTACGGCTCACTGGCATTTAGAGAAACAGGTTTAGTTCCACGAGCCCGTGTGTACTCTGGCAGGACGCCCACCTGTCCTGTTTGGCTCGTTTGTCCACTGAGGACACCCGCACCTCCCCGTCACCTTTGGGTCTCCCGTAGTTACTCAGAGTCTGATTCTGGAAAGACAAACAAAACTTATAGTAGAACAGCAAATGAAGCTATCTAAAACCCTTGTGTCGTTCATCAGATCGACCAGGACTCACCAAGTTTTCTATGGATTTCTGGTACTGATCTATCTCTCTGAGCGTCTCGTTGTCCCTCTTGACTTCGTTAACGTACTGAGCCAAGTCCTGCACACAAAACCACAGAGCTCTACTTTAACATGACTCAGCAGGTGCTAGTGAGGGTATTTGGGTCTGTCCAAATCATTCTGTAAATCCTCCTGAACTATAACTACTGCTGCTCAGTGAAATAAATAGAGCCTGAGATAAATGCTAATAATGTGGATGTTCCCTAAGATATAGATGGTGGGATGAAAACACAAATTTATACTAAATAAAAGCAAATATGAGCTTTATTTCTATAGGTATTTTAAATATTGAGGTAACAGTTTTTAAAAGGCTCTAATTTTGAACCCAATTGATGGTGTCAGACTTTGGTTTCTGGTCTTAATTCCTGGTTTAATGAGAAAAAACAGAAACTCAGCTTTTATTTTGAAAGGGGGATACCACGTGGTTTAATCTTGTCATTTCTGAGATGTGTCTCTGAATTTGATCAAAGGTTGATGAACCTTGCAAATAAAAATGTTTTGAATGTAGGACATATTACTGTCTCTTCGACTCGTTGCATGATGGGACAGCGTGTTGTGGAGCAACAGCGCAGACACACCTTCATAGCATCTAGCGCCGTCCGTAGGTTGCTCTTCTCAGCAGCATCATGAGTGTGTTTCACCAGCTCCTGTTGGAGAAAAATCAACAAGAAAATAAAAAATAAAACAAAAATAAGGCCCAGAAAAGATAGTGCACATGTAAACACTGATAAACTCTGGGAAAACTCAGCAACATGCGGCCTTAAGGTTTCGGCTCGAGATATAAAAATGAAAAAGGCTGCTGCAAAAACAACTTTGTCCTGAAATAAATCAGATACTGTGTTTGTGAAAGCTTGTATCTGAAATGACTTGCTGTAGCATAGCGTAAACAAGACATCTAGAGCTCGGCTGTGAGGGATAAGGGGGATGCCATGCATGCACGAGGACACACACACACACACACGAGGGCACACACTAGGACCCCACTATGAGGGAGATATACTGCATCCTGTCCGCTTGCTCAAATCCTCGGTGTCAGTCAAGCCCAACCTGGGCATTATCATCACTAGCACCCCGACAGAGGCCTATTTATCAATCCTGGCTCCTGACTCCCCACATCCGCTGAGATACAGGGGCAGGGAGTGGTCCTGATGATAGGGGGGGGCATATGTGATGGACTCATTGAGGAAATCGTGTTCAGGAGGAAGAGAAATGATGGGCGCAGGCAGCGAGGACGACACGGTAAAAAGATTGATGACAAAAATGGGGAGAAAGAAATGGGAAATAGAGAGGTAGATGAAGAGCAAAAGGGAGCGACAAGACATTAGTTGTGGAGATTCTGGCTGTCATCATGTGAGGAAGTGGCCCGGCAGATGTTTTATACGCCGCGGCTAGCCATTACCCAGCTGTTCCTCAGGGATCTTTGTCCATGTTGACACAACACTTTCACTTTGGTCCTGCTCAGGCTTTTTAGGTCTTTTTTTTTTAAACATTCGGGGGAACATTTGCATCATGTGCAAGAATGAAAGAAGGAGAACTGAGTAGGGTCTTTATAAAACATTTTGATAGAACATTCATGTTCACTTTATTTGTCATATGTACGCTAACCTAAGTCAACGTTGCAATGTTCGATTAAAATAAGAGAAGAAAAAAAAACAATGACTTTATCCAAATGATAGTACAGAGGGTGTGTTGTTGTTTAAGGCACAAAGCCTGATCATGGTAGAAACTTCCTTAATCTTGATGTCCAGGCCGTTAGACTCCAGTAACATCAGGGTAAATGGTTTACGTGCTGGATGGCTGTGGTCCTTGATGATGCTGGTAGCCTTACATGTGCACCGTTAGATAGATGGATGTCTTAAATGATCGGCAGTCTTTTCCCAGTCATGTGCTCCGCTGCCTTCACTAGTGATCTCTGACTGTTTGCAGGGCAGCTCCCGTACCAGACTGCAACAACAAACTCTCAACCACCGCTCTGTAGAAGTTCATGGTGATGTTGGCATCCACGCCCGGTTTCCTCAACTTCCTCCTGAAGTAGATCTGCTGGTGTGCTTGCTTGACCACCTTGTCTATGTGGTGGGTCCACATGAGGTCCTCAGTGATGACACATTAGTGTCTAGACAAGAGAAGCATCTCTCCGGAGGAATTATGTCCCTTTTTTCTTTGCAGAATTGTTTTAATTCCAGCATGAAGATTCTGTTTGAGGTCAAAGGAGCTAAAAGTGACCATCCAGATTTCAAATACTCTTCCATTGATTTCCCTTCATTTCTTAATCTAAACTTGCAACCCTTAATATAAATGACTCCACTAGTGTCTGATTTTAGACAGACAGAAACAACAAAGCATATTTCAAAAGTAAAACTTTATGGGAACAAATCCCTGAGAAAGGTGACTTAAAATACCTTTTCAGTCATGTTTTTGAAAAATTTCACATCTTGTTTCTCACCATTTGTTCATTCTCTCTGCATGTCTCTTGTTTGTGTATTTTTGTCTCAAATCCTCTCTTTCCTCCCCCCTACCTCCCTTATCGATCAGATGACAGTATGAGGTGTGTGTGTGGCGGGGGGGATGGACAAATAGCATCCTAACAAGTCTGAGGGAGCGGGAGGCGAAACGTGGTCAGCGCTGCCTCTGATGGATGGACAGAGTACTAACAGAGTCCTCCACTGATTCAGCTGTCATTCACTTCAAAGCCAGTTAAGCCTCTGTCACCTGATGATGGCCGCTGCAGATACATGCAGCTGACTTGTTAGGGCTTAATGTGAAATGATGTATAAATATAGACAGCCTAATTACACAGGTGGTTATGCACGGCAATGTGAAAGGATCTCACTTCACTTGTGACTCTCTCACAGGAGAAGGGGAGCTATAAAAGCGCTATCAGCTGTTGTTGCATCAAAGATAAACAATGCAGCACCAATCAGATCACACGACGGGACAAGGTGGGAGTCTGTACCTGCAGGAGGAGGTGATACTTCAGCACCCGCTGCATCGGAACCACCAGCAGGTCTCTCAAAGTGAACTTTCCATAATTGGCTCTCTTTGAACATTCCTGTACGGAGGAGAAAATCAATACCATGCACATTATAAATAATCCCTGCTGGGAATAGAATTCCTCCTGCTTCCAGTAAAAATGCTGTTCTTTTATATTATTTGCACCTTGTAGAAGCAGGTGTAATAAGAACCATCGTTTTATTCATCCTCACTACAGTGCCTCATATGACCACTAGAGGGCATTCTCTACCCACTCTCAGGAGACGAGCAATTACTGGCTGATTATGATTTATAAGCAGTTGGTTACCTCTAGCTTCATGCGAACATCCTCTCTGTTCTTACAGATGTTATCGAGGGTGGCGATGGCCGTCTCTACAAGGCTGCAGTATTTCCCATAAATCAACAACCTGCATCAGGTCAGACGCAAGAAATAAAAAGATAAATCAAACAGAAGCTGCTCGTATCACTTATAATCTTAGACTTTATACAGAATCAGACAATAAAATAAATCTACCTTGTGATTCATAAAGCAGACTGAGATTATTACAGAAGGAAACTCTGATGCTTATAAAAACATTACTGTCATAATTATCATTTAAAAGGCAATAAAGCAGATAACAACGTTGAGTACCTTTCTTTGAAACTGATGAAGATCTGGTAAAGGTTCTGAGAACTTCTTTGGTGGAATGACTCTTTGATTTCCAAAAGTAAACATTTGTGAACTTTAACCAGATCCTGGAAAAACAAAAAGAAAGTCTGCAACCATTTTGGTTTTTCATCAAGATCGTGTTGCTATAAGGAATGAATCCTGTAATCCCCATGTGTGCAATGTTGGTGAAATATGTCTTAAAATGTCACGGTGGTTTGTTTCCTGATTTAGCAGTACAGCTGGGTGTCTATCAGTTTGAGAGGAGCTGTTTTTGTTTTTGCAGATATCTTTAATATATAGAACATCTGGCTGGGATTTGAATAGACTTTAGATTGATAAACTGTCATATTTATAGATAAGATTTAATAGTTTTCTAAAAAAAAAAAAAGGAAAAAAGAAAAACAGGACAGCTAAATTTGATGAATTGCAATTTCAGTATATTTGGCAAAAAAAAACATTAATAAATGTGTTTAAGTGATTCAAATATGTTATTATTCGTTAAAAGAGTCACATAAAGGTGGAGTTACGCTGCTACAGTGATTGATCTTATTTCCTGCTGTGCTTTCATCGATCTAAACATCATCCATGGCACAAATGAATACAAGTTTAACCACATAAGACGACGATGACTCACCGGAATATTCACAAACACCTTCTCCATCTCCAGCGCGGAGAAAAACATAGAGAGGGGCGTCATAAAGTGCTGCAGGAGAGAGAAAGAACGCAAGAGAATGAAGCTCGTTTCTCTGGAGCAGGAGTGGGAAAGTCATTTAGTGCCAGATGCTATTATATTATGGGGCCAAGTTGCAAAGAGCTGCAGTAAGCAGAAACAACGAGGACTGTCTGGGTCACGACAATAATCTCATTTTCAGAGTTTGCAATTTAATGATTTCCTCTCGGAAAACTCCCACCACATAGTCAATTCTACATCTCGGAGGAGAGGCCGAGCCCAAACTAAATTCCACCATCCGCTTCATATCAAAAGTCATCTACTGGGCCTCCGCTGGGAAATCAGGCGAGGGCCTTTTGCAGACGTGAATGTACACAAGAGGAAGAAGACAAGTAGCTGCAGCTGGGGGGCTGGAGATTGGTGGGCCTCCAGCAGAGCTGTGAAAGTGCAGGGTAAGGTGAAAAGAACCAACAAGGAACCGGCTTCTCTAATAGTTGTGGGTCTTTGGGGGACTGTGTGGAGCTCTGGGATTGCTTTTTAGCAACTACTAATTTCAAAAATACTCATAAGAAAAAGGAGAAACATTCAATTTATTTGTGTTTTTCCACTGAACACAGAAACTGAGCCTGTTTCAGTTTCTCATTTTAAAATGTTAGAGGAACACAATATTATCAAAGCCTCCAAATTCCTTATAGAAAACATCCATCAGAGGGAGGAATTGTTACTGATTTATAAAGAATCGTGTTCCATTTCTCAGTGAGGTGGATGGTTATTTTAAAGGGTATCATTCTTAATAGAAATTATAATCATCTGCACATTCTTTATTTAGCTTTCATGTTAGTTCTTAGAAAGACAGATTTCTGTTTCTGATCCCAGGACAGTTATGAAAAGGACGTCAGAATATAAGTCTAAGAATTAAAAAATAAATACATACAGAGATGAGCTGTCAGGAAAAACAAATAATCCAGTGATCTGAATAATGCAAACAACTTGTGTAAAAAGTCACAAAATCTTTCGCATTATTTAAGAAGTCATAAAGTGTTTATTCTCAGCTCCTTGGGTTAGTTTGGTTTTATTGAACTGGATTCAAAATTTAACTAATGAAATTCAGACACATGTTGACGCATACATTTAATCAGATCAGTCTGATCTTCATCAGCACTGAGCTGAGGTAGAGGACTGAGCCAACCTGGTCCCCGTTAGCCCCGTTAGCCCTACTAGCTAACTCATCCTTACTCTCTACAGGACACTTGCTGCCTGCTTCCCTTTCTCTACTTTTGTTTCCTGGTTTCTTTGGATGAATCAAAGGTTTCCTGTTTAGCTCTTCCTTAACAATCCCAGAGTTATATTGCCACCTTGTGGCCATCACATGCATTACATTAGATTTTACACTTTCCAATCAAAACTAGAATTATAAATTTGTGTGTTAGATTTATGCATGTTACCTTCTCTATAGACTCCAGGGTCTCAGTGTATTTCTCCTCCGTCTGCTTCAGCTCCATCAAACAGCAACTCCTGATGTCAGTCTCTGCCTGCTTCTGATATGCCTACACACACACACACAGAGAGAGAGAGAGAGAGAGAGAGAGAGAGAGAGAGAGAGAGGCCATGTGTCAGTGCTGTGGGCTGTCACACCAGATGTGGTCGATCCAAACCTTCCAGCAGGGTCAGAGGTCACACATGCTCCTTAAGCTGTCTGCCAGCTTTGTTTTCTTTTACTTAACAGTTAAAATAGGCAAATTTAATGAATCTGCAAAACAACAATTCTGATTTAAACAATTTAAACAGCTTTAATTAACAATCTCAAATGAATGCTGATTAGACAAAACAAAAAGGAAAGTCACGTGGAACAAAATCCTGAGCAAACAGAAGGGAAATGTGTTTTAGTTGTTATATATTTCTATTAAATAATAGACAAGCTTATTTTGTCAATGCAAGCAGAACTAAGGCTTTACTGAATAGACGTTTTATTCCTTTTAATTTTTCTTTAATCAATTTATAAACTTCTTATCATTTTTAAGACGCCACAGATACTCTGATCTGAATCTGGGAGAGAGGAAACACACCGGAGGAGGGATGGCTTCTGTCTTCATCAGGTCCTCGTAGATCTCCCCTCCTTCTTCATCATCATAAACACAGTCGTACAGATCTTCCTCATCCTCCACCCTGTTCTCACTGCAGCACACACATGACATTACATCACACACTGCATAATGGTTTTCACTCTTTATAACTCTTATGAACACACTCCTGCTTTTACAGATGTGGATTTTATTACTTTGCTATAAATCAGCTGAGCACGATGTCTGATCCACGGCTGTGAAAGTTGCTCAGGAACACCAGGAAAAGAATAACGTCATGAGTCTGTTATTACATATTTACTGTAGCCTAGCATGGAGGTAGAGGCATGATGTCATCCATTTATAGGTGTATCCATTTAGACTACTTCTTTATGTTTAAAAGATAGAATTGTGTAGAAATGTTTTAAAAATTACTGCTTTTTTATTCATTTTTCTGTTCAGACCCACTTGCTTTGAATGTGTCACACTTTTAGCATGCAGAGTAGAAACAAACTAGTGGTAGAGCTGAAAAGACCAGAGTTAGGGTTAGGGTTCGGGATTCTATCAGGTTGAAAAGAAAAAAAGGACATTTTATTTATTTACTTATTTATTTATTTTTGCTAAATTGACCAAAATAAAGTTTATTTTGGTCAAGTTAGCAAAAGGTGACCTAAAATACAATAAAAGATGCTATCAAATGTCCCTCTTCCCCGCTGGTATGACTTACGTATCATGGAACAAAAATAGGAACCAAACTAATACTTATGAGAAGTGACAGGATAATGTGTTTCTTCTCTCCCAGATGTGACACTGTTCTGTGTGAATCCTAACCACCTCCAACCGTAATCAGAAGCAGAAATGTTTATTTATACTCTAACAGCTGCTGCGGTTTAGAGAGAACGGTCGGGAGTGGCTTTAGTCATCGTGAATGTAAAAGTAGCCTTCTTATTTATAGATGTTATCTTTCAGCTTCAGAATAAAAGGCTGTTTCACTTTTTTTAAATGAAAGTTTGTCCTGATTTTTAAAGACGAAACTGTAAAATATCTACAACACATCTACTTTACACAAATGAAGCCGCAGTAACCTGGTTAAAGGTGCTGCCATGTGGTGAATCTAGAACTAGAACAACTAGGAACAGATGGAACCAGGAACTACATGGATCACTACAATCAACACCTAGAAAACAATGTTATTAGGTGTATTCTTATGTTTTATTCCAGAAAAATGTTCCATTTTCTTTACATGGAGGGGGTGGGGCTTAAGATTGGGGATCTGCAATAAAAGAACCTGTACTGGTGGATCTGCTTAAGATGGAAAATGCAGCGGCCACTAGGGGGCAATGGCTTTGTTTTGGCTTTAACTTTTGGGTTTTGTTCAAACATCTGTAGCAGATCACTAGGAGGTTTCCTCAGGATGTGAGTTAGTGTTAAAAACCTGGTTTATTAGGAGTAAAACCACAAAATCTCAGATTGACGCAGATAAATATAGGTGCAGGGTTAGAGTTAGGGTGCATTTACACAACTGCTGTTATTTTAAAACAATAAAGACGAAGATGTATTAGCTGAAACATGTGCACAAGCTACACGCAGAGGTATTGAGTCCAGAAATACACAGGAAGCAAAAATCTATAATAGAAAGGCCACAGTGGGTAGGGTTTAGATAACCAGCTAGCTAGAGTCCAGACGTCCTTTTTGCAGTGAGGGAGGATTATGTAATGCTTTATAAGTAGTGTTTTCTTTCTCTTTAAAATTTATTAAATAAAATGTTAAATTACATTTGATGCATGAAAAATGTTCACATGATCTGTTATTCTCATTAGCATCGATTTACTGAAGTTCAGACTCTTTATTATTTAGAATCAATCTGCAAAACTTGGATGAGTTTGGGCTGCATATGGACTGAAAAACAAATGTTTAAAGAATAATCCCACACAACTTGTTGTTAACTGAGAGAAAGTGTGTGTGGTGAGCTCCTGCTAAGAGACATGGAGGTGGTGGCTGCCTTCCAGTCAACACCCAGGGAACAAATGGTGCCTCATCAACTAGAGACTCAATAAGGACTTTTTAGTTGACCCAACACATTTATGTTTTGAGATAAATAAAAAATGGAGAACACCTACTCTATGAGATCCTCTAGGTGGTTATAAATGTCCTCATCTTCAACGCTCTCCTCCGTAGGAAAAGGCCTGAAAGAGAAAAACAAATCTTATAAACGCATATAAAACTTTTCCATTCCAACTTCTTTTCCATTCATCGTACCTGATTCCTGTTTGCTGTGCAATCATTGTGTGGGAGAGTATGGATAAAGTCTCCATAACCTAGAACAAAAACAGGAATGTGTTATTATATCACTTCTATGTTAGAAACAGTCAGACGCTACAGTGGTGAGGGTGCACTTAGAGGTCTGGACACAAGAGGGCAGCAGTTCCAAACAAATATATGACCTTTTTTCCAATTTGTGAATCAAACATTTTATTTAACCTCCATTAAGTTCAAGTTTTCTTCTAGAGCATTTAAAGTTGAGTGCATTTTATAACATGCAAGGAGATTACATAATGAAATGGGAAGGTCTGCTGCAAAATTGAACAAAGAGCATCACAAATTGATCGTGTTGTGGCGTAACTATTAGTATGATCCATAATTTCACGCTGCCACTCTCAGGCCTGTCTGTGCCCTTGACCCTGTCTATGAATGTGTGTGTGTGTGTGTGTGTGTGTGTGTGTGTGTGTGTGTGTGTGTGTGTGTGTGTGTGTGTGTGTGTGTGTGTGTGTGTGTGTGTGTGTGTGTGTGTGTGTGTGTGTGCGCGTGTGTGTCATTCTGTGAGAGTAGATTTATTATCTGAGACAAAACTCAACATAAAGCTCCTTTTTTCAGGTCTTAAACTTTGACTAATGGCCGCTCATTCACACCAACACACTGGAGATGTCACATGGATGTAAAGAAATGATCTCAGGATCTATCCTGACCACACACACACATACACATACATCCTCTCCCTGGTCAGTAAACAGCAGCACAATAACAACCAATCATGTTCCTGCTTACATCCTTTAATCATTGATTGCTCTCAGATAAGGAAACCAAGAAGCCTAAACCATTTTCATCATCTCTGTGACATTTCATGCTTTTCAAACCACATCCTTACCTGGCTTAACCTGTATGGAGCCCCATAGTGTATTAATACAACAAGACACACAAACAAGAGCTGAGTTCAATATGAAGCAACTGATCAAAAAGGAACATGAGTCGTGAGCAGCTGAATGGTGGGAGGATGCAGCGTGTTTGTGACTGCATGTGGCTCTGCAGCAGTGGGCGACCACGCGACACCAGGAGAGGTGTAATAATGGCTCATGCATGCACACATGGACACTAAAATCAGACAACAGCAACTGGGTTTTTATGTTGAAGAGGACAGGATGGGCCTTTTAGTAGTCCTGAAGCTCAAAAACAGCTGATTAAGAGTCTGACTGCACACAGGGTTAGGGTGGTGATGAAGGGTCACAGTTGGTCCAAGCTTACAATCTAGAGTTTATTAAATCGGGGGTTCCCAGTTTTGGGCAATTCAATAGAAAATATTCAAATTGTTTACAACTCAAAGCACAACTTGCATAAATCTGACATTCTTCCAGCATATGACACGTTCTCTTGCATGCAGTCTGTGTTGTGAACAACTTTAAAGCACCAAATTTAGCTCAGTATCTTTAAAACTGAACAGGTTTTAGCCATTTTTTAGTTTACAGTCAGTCAGCTGTGGGTTTGCCTCCAAATATTAATCAGTTCTAGATGACCACCTAGTGATAAATTTCTGAGAGTTGAATTAAAATCCATCCAGTGGTTGAGCAGATGTTTTCTAATAAACACGCATACACACCCACAGCCTTTTGGCTTTTGGAGGCAGATGATAAAAACACATTTCCTGTATCAGATACCCTTCCTGATTTCCAGTTATCAGTGCTCACAGTAATTAGAAGAGCTGATCTCCCCACTAACGAGGAAAGGGGCTGACATCTGGAGGCTGGTTGGCAGGTACAGAGTGTCCAAAACGCTGACGATCCACTGGGTTTTAAACGGAGCTTTGGACGCTTCCCAGTTTGTTGCTTTTAGGCGATTCTCAGGGACGAGCGGTGAAGCGCTGTGCCGTTTTGGCTTCAATGCCTTCATGAGTCACACACATACATTCACAAACCAAACTGACCATCTGCATGAAGCCCGGGAGACTTTACAGACCCACATGTACTACATTTATTAACAATCATCCCACTGTGCTCAGAATGTAAGAGGTTGGGATTATTCTGCAAGTCTAACAGTTGATTACGTTTTTCCACACAGCATGATTTAAAATGAACTTGCTGAAGCAGAAACTGCAGCCTTCTGAATGTTGTGCAAAGAGGAGAGTTGTCTTTAATCTGTAAATCTCACAAGCCCTGGAGTCAGGTGAAGATGTAGTCTTCAGAGTTTTATCTCTGAGGCCATTTCCTGGTTAATCATGCAGTGGAGTGCTTGGATGAACAAGACGGAAAACAGCCCTGCATACAGATGATTACCTTACCGAACGCTCGACATCTTCCTGTGTTGCCTTTTCTAGAGAGTTAATATTAAAAACCATCATCGGGGATGGGATTACACTTTTAGTTTATCTCTGATATGTATACTGATAAATCTTGATGTATAAAATATGGGATTCCTTTGGAAAAATGACAGACATTTACTAGAAGACTCGTGTTGTGTATGGCTGATATTGATGCACTAAAGTTCTTTCAGTGGCAGAAGTCCTCTGATGCCACGTGTGAGTGAGGGTTAAAGCAGTATTAGCCACTGGGGGCTGCTTCAATGAGAAAGCACCAACAAAGCGAAACATCTTATAAAATGTGCCAAAGACTGTTGCAACAATAAAAAAATGTGTATACATGAGGAGGTGACACAAGCAGGCAAACTTTGATTCATAACTGTGTTTATCTATGAGAGCACTCTGAATGATGGTAAAACCAAACTGTCCGTCACTTTGTTATCGTCCTTTCCCCCCAACAACCTCCACCAGCTCCACCAGAGGGATCCCAGGGTGTTTCTTGGCCAACGTGGAGATATAACCCTTCCAGCGCTTCCTGTGTCAATAGGGGGCCTCCTGCTGGCAGAACACGCCTGAAACATCTCCTCTGGGAGGCGTTGTGACTAACTGACTGAATCACCTCAGCTGGCTCCTCTCGATGTGGAGGAGCAGTGGCTATACTCCACGTCTCTCCTTGGTGTATCCCTAAAACTACCAGCCACCCTATGAAGGAGAATAATTTCAGCTGCTTGTATTCGCAATCTTGTTCTTTCAGTCATTACCCACAGATCATCACGATAGGTGAGGATTGGGATGAAGACTGACCAGGAAAAACGGAGCTTTGCTTTTTAGCTGAGCTCTCGCTTCAACAGACCAGCAGCCTCCGCATCACTGATGATGCTGCCCTGATCCATCTGTCTCCGGCTCCCTTCTTCCCTCATTAGTCAACAAGACCACAACATACCACAAAAGACACCTACTTTGTCTCTCATGTACTCTGGCATTTTTACTATGCTGTTCCTTCAGAAACTGTAACAGGTATAAGCCTAGTAGGCACACGTTTGTGTTTATGGAAGTAGGTGTCTCTTGGGGTTCACGTTCACATTCAACTTTATTTATATAATGCCTTCACATGGCTAAAGAGTCAAACAAAGCACTGTACACCATCATAAAACAAAAGATCACACATATAAACATGGAAATACGTGGAAAAAGGCAGACAACTATCAAACCCAATTGAAACTGCTAACAATTGAGCCAGGTGCCCACATTTACAACAAGATGAGACAGAGAAAACCATAATGGAGGGGGCTCACCTAACTCAGACCGCTGTGACTGGAGGCCAGGGAATACAAGTCTGTTTTTAGAAGTGGCTCTTAACACTGCTGAGTGAAGGGGCCTGCTTCATCATGTCCCTGCACCTTGCAGCCGAGGCTTACAACTGCACTTTGTCGTAATGTAGTTCCAAGTCTAAATCAGCTCCTGTAATTCCTCTGTGTAACTTACTATATCCAACTCTGGGGAATATGGCAACAGACTAAATTTCACTTAGGAGGGGAAAATCCCTTTAACCTCCTCCACTTGAGGTAGGACCACTCCCCCTACTCAGAGCTGGCAATCTACCCTTTTCCAGTGGAAAACCATGGCCTCATCCCAGCAACATAAACTGGCATTTGGGACGTGGAACAAAAAGAGCAAACCGTTTACAGAAATTACTGATGATGTTACATATTATTTTTTTAACATGACGATGAGTTCACGAGACTCCTACTGCCTCCAAAGTCACCAGATCTCAGTCTGGTCCAGATTCGGGATGTTTGGAGATTCACATCATGGATGTGAGCGCTGAAAATGGACCAATGGACAGGGTCCAACCAGATACTAGAAAGGTATTCCTAATAAAGTGGCCGGTGACTGTTAAACTTTAAAACGTTGAAATCAGAGACCTTCTTTTTCTGTTTCATGTTGGTTTTTAAATTATGAAAAAAGGGACACTTTTACTTCAAACCACCAACCTTCTCTGTCCAAAACAGAAACATCTGTCTTAAAAGGATGACATTTATTCTTGGGACATTAGTGGAAATCTTACTTACACGATAAGTTATGGTTCAGAAGGGGAGGAAGAAGAGCCATCTTCATCAAAAATAAAAAAAATAATAGAAGAAGAGGTCTGAGGTTCTGATTCTAATCTATGTCCAGCATTGGAATGTGTTGTAAAGCGCCTTGGGCGTTTAGAACTCTAGAAGGTGCTATACAAATACGGGCCATTTACCATTCAATCCCTGTGTTATTTTCAGCAAGTCACACATTCAGGAATGTGATAATAACATTTAAATGACCCCAAGGAGGGAGAGGGGGTGGTTTGTGAGTTAGCTCGCATTAACAGAAAACTCTCTTCAGATTAAAAGATTAGAATTCAGTACTTTTCTGTTCAAAAACAGAATAAAACACCTCAGATAAGAAGAAATGTTTTTAGAGATCAAGAAAAATTCCAGTTTCTTTTTGTTTGCCCCTACCATGCCCTGGTATTAACCTATTAACTCATTAACGTAGACGGTTAAGTCATACTTGAACCAAATATTTCCATGGAAAACACAACCTGGTATAATGTTTTTATTCAGTTTGCTGATATCTATTACTAGTGTAACACTGCTGATGTCTGCTAGTGATTTCTTTAATATCACTATTATTTTGAGGATATATACCGCCCACGCCTAATAAAATACAGATGTTACAGATGATTACAGCTGTTCTTAGCAAGACATAAACTGTGTCACTATTTAAAAGACTGAAAAAGCAGAAGGAGGGCCTTAAATTATAATAAAAAACTCTTTCTTATCATGTATTAGGTTATGGTGTCCGCCATGTGCACATAAATCAGAGGACAGGGTCCGTGTGCTGATGATAAAGGCTGACAGGTTCTTTGATGGAGGCTAATAAACCAGTTCTGCTTCACCACGGCTGCAACACTGATCAAGTGAATCACTACAGTCCAATTAAAGCAGGATGTGTCCGCCCAGAAAAAACAGAACAGTGTGTGTTTGAACGTCTGCATGGAGCTGCACAGCTGTTCATCATCACACTGTAATTACATAATAAAAATCTACAATTCTACAAGATGATTAGATTTACTAGCGTTCATTCATAATAACCCTGCTGGGCGGCGCCGTGCGTGAGTCCCATGTTTATGTGTTTAAAAGAAAAACAGCCAACAGCATATCTGATCTGTCAAGGATCAAACCAGATCAACACACCTTCATCTGTATGTGCTGCACCTACATGGAGCGAGTGATGGCTGTTGAATGTGTCGACACTTTTACTGGTTGCAGATCAAACCCAGCATGCTGTCCCATTTTTCTCCACACAGATTTTACGTCTTTTTTTGTCCTTCTGTGGCTCCTTTTATTTTCCTCCCTTTCCTTCCCTCTGAATCAGTGATTACCAGCTAAAAATAGAGCCCAGTTAGGTTATCCACTAGAACACATACAGCTGATCAGACTTGTGCAGAAAGAAGGGTTTGTGTTTACAGCCATCAAAAATAAACTTTGGGTAATTTTAAAAATCAGATTGGTTTTTTGCCATCATGGTGTTGGGAAAGAAATTCTAAAGCGAAAACTACAATATCTAAAAATGCTCATGTTTATATTTATTTACATGAATCCAAATCCGTGTGTATTTGTGTAGAAATGACTGAGCATCACTTTTAATGTTTCAAACACAATTCGACCATCCAGTGCGTGATGTGACAGGAAGTAACTTTCATGAAGTGCACAAGGACTCTAAAATGCATTTATGTGTTCTTTATGGTGCCATTTATAAGGCGACGGTGGTTCAGGGGTTAGGAGTTTGCCCTGTAACCAGTGGGCAGCCATTTGAACCCAGGATATGTCTGTGTCAGTTGTTGTGTCCTTGGGCAAAGCACCTCACCCTCAATGTCCAGTGGTGGTCAGAGGGAAAAATAACCAGTCACACGCTCCCTGCTAGGTAGAAATTAGAGTCTCCAGTTAAACGGACATGCGTATTTTAGGTCTGTGGGAGGAAACAAAGAAAACCAACGCATCCGTGGGGAGAACATGTGACCTCCACAGGCGGGATTCAAACCGGCAACATTCCTGCTGTGAGCCATCAACTGCTCCACCATGAACCAGAACAACGGCAAAACACACCACAACCATTTAGTGGGGAAAAAAACCCTCCAAACTCTGAGGTGTGGCGCACTGACTACTTGTTTGGACATCCGAGCTTCCATAGCAGCTCTTCTCTAGTTTAATAGCAGCAACGTCTTTTTTTTACTTTATGTGACTCATCAACAAATTAGAAAAGTAAGTTTACTTAGTTGTTGATTACAAATTGTGACTAACCAATGTGTGTTCTGATATATTTTACATTTTCCAAACAGGCCTTTTAGGGTATTGAGTCTAGGATGATAAAAGCTCAATCACCTCTAAACAGTGCAACACCTGCTGATATAAATGAGTGCCTGCCATCGTCTTAAAACGTGAACTCTAGAACGTGTTAGCTGATCATGACTTCTAAATGGATCAAAAATAATTGTTATGTTTTTTTTGTTTTTACAATAGAACAGCCCCGCTCCTCTTAATGCCCACACCTTTGTTGGTTTGATGTCATCACAGCTGTGAATTGATCCGAGCATCATGGGAGCATTAAAACCATTTCCTGTTCTTGAACTCCAGCCCTACAGCTGAGGCGTCACACGTGTGTCTCTATTTTATTGTTTCAGGGTTTGTGATTTCTGACTTGGACACAAGCCATACGTCTAATCTTTTAAACTGTTCTTAACCAGTTAATTTGAACAATAAAGAGTAATATAACTATTGCAGACTGACCATGATTGAGGTTTTGTCACCTCAGTGCGTTTGAGCAAAACCAGATGAGACTCCCAGTGCCAATCTTGACCACAACATCATCACATGCATCTGTCAGTGAGAAAAGCATCAAAAACCACATCATTTCTAACTAAAGTGGTCTAGTTTCTTTAACAACTAAAAAAAGCTTCTTCTTAAAGGACGAGAGCAGAACGTTCAAGGCCAACATCTCGTTCTGTTTGTGGCTCAGCTGATCGAACTAACAGACTCATTCACACTGAAGCTTTAATGACAGGTTTCAGGATGTTTGATCAAATATTAATGAAAAGCAGGAAGCCGCTGATCATTCAGAACAATCATTTATTATTATTACCAGGAAGGAGATAAAACCTCAGGCTTTTAGCAGCCTGGGGAAAAGAAGATGTGTGATTCATTAACAGCTTCATTTAAAAAATGTGGATTTTAAGTTGTATGACAGTAAATCACCTTATAGGGACGTCCTGTAAGTTTTATGCACGCTGTTGCTGAAGATACTGATTGTTGTCTGGATGTGCGTGCGTGCGTGCGTGCACGCATGCATGCTTCCAAGCATGGCATCCGACCGCAGCAGCTGGTGCATAAATTTTAATCCATGCAGAGCCGATAAAAAGTTGACTGGCTCCTAGAAAGAGACAAGCTAATGTTTAACAATCAGCACCAAGGCTCATTTAGACTCATAATACATAATTAGTATGTTTGGATTTCCATGTTTACAGCTGATTAGAATGCTGAATGTGGCTACTTCTCCTCTGACTTTCCTTCCTGCCTGCTGCTTCTTTCTTTACTGCTCTGCTAATCAAACACTGCGTGGGATTTGGCACAGACCACCTCCCCGTAAACATTTGTGAATGAAACGTTTGCATAAAGGAGTGTTGTCACCTTATGTGTGCAGAGGGGCTATAGCGTGTTTAAAAACTCCAATTATAGTTGACAGATGAGACATTTGAGACATTGTCTAAGTTTTTTTAAATTGTCACAAATTCTTACATCAAATTTTTTTATGAGCGACTCACAAAGACACAGAAAAATGCTCCGAGCATTACTCTTACCTCCCTCAGCACCGTGTCAGGTCAGCAGTGAGGTCACACTCACTGTCCAGGTAGATCAAATCAACCTCGGAGGACTGCATCCCCGTCGGACACACACTCATACCAGCTCACATCCCTGGTATTCTCCAAACCCCTCCCTGAACATGTTATGTGTGCTTTAACATGAAAGCTTGTTACACATGTTCATGGGTTTCACACACATGACGGAAAAAGTGATGCTCCCACTAACACATCTGATCTGCTCACTAAACACACTCAGAGGGACCATGCACCTGCTCTCTGCTGATTTTACCTCCTCCATCAAACTGCACCGGTGCTTTCTGTCATTTAAAGTACTTAAAAACAACATATACACTGGGGTGAATTTTCACTATCCCTCATGTTTATTTTCTGTACAGGATTCCTAATGTTCAGGGTTAAGTGGAAGCATATTGAACATCACACACACTTTTGCATCATGAAAGAAAACTAATCTCAGGCCGAACATGAGAATAAAATAGAGGTAAATATGGATTATGCAAAGGCCTGGCATCATGTAGAAAGGCTCACTGGACCCACCTGCTTAATGCAGTAGAACCATGTGGTTTCTATGGGTCTCTGTAATGCTGTTCATGACCATTTCCTGTTTATATATTTTGGTCTTTTGCACTTTAATGCTCAAAAATCTATAATTGTATAGTTTTAATTCAGTATTTGTGCAGGCAGAGTGGTGGTTGGACACGTGTGATGAGTCACACCAAACAGGCCTGTTGATGCACCTAATCTCCTTCACCTGTTTTACATCTGGTATAACTGCCTCTATGTGTTCAACCAGACTGACGAGGACAACACATGTCAGTATTTATTTTTTGTCTGCACAATAAAACTGGAAATGAATGAGCGAGCTCCAATCCTGATTTTGACTCTGACAGAAGCATGAGTCTGACTGAGACTTGGTTCTGGTTTAGTGGGCCAGCACTGATTACCAGTTGTAGCTACAGCTGTGACCATCTGCCAACTTTAGTCCATTCTGATTCATCTCAAAGAGCTTTAATTAAAACAATTATAATGTATGATCATTTTGACACCAGTCAGTTATTACTAGCATGACCTAGCACTTAGTGGCGGTGCATTCATGCCTGAAGAAAGAAATCAGATTTTTAAGTGTCAGATGAGCCAATCATGCTGAATATTGGACAATTCAGATTTCCATCAGATTATATAGCTGATAAAAATGGGAAAGGATCAAGCAGCAAAAGCAGTCATGCATATTGATTCAACCCAAAAGGAACATCTAATTATTGTAATTTAATCAATAAACTCTAGATTTTAATCATTTCTTAATTCTATTGTATTTCATTTATTTCAATGCCAGGAAGTGGATGACCACCCTTAGAGAAGTCCCTTTGGTGCCAGTTTCTCTGCCACTCTTGGACAAAGCTGCTCTTTTCTACAGGTTTTTCAAAACATGATTTTCAGAACTGTAATTCCCTCTAGACGCAGGGATTAGGAGAGCCACATATTTGACACAGCAATGGTTAACACACTCTTGGCTGCAGAGCCTAAAACATCACAGAACTCGTTTTACTTGTTTAACACAATTTTGTGTCAAACAATCGAAACACAAATGTGTGTGTTTGAGAATATTCACTTAAGATGAAGTTTTTAATGTCAAATGTAAACTTGTCAGATGCCAGAACCTTGAGCTCATAATTTTGACGTTTGTACATAAAAATGACGTTTTCATGGAAAATCCTAAACTCTGAGACATCTTTTTCTTCTCATCTGTGACCTCTGCTGTTTTTACCATCGTAGCAGCCATGGTGAAAACATCACCTCATCTCTCCACCCACTCCCATCACAATCTTTATTGTTTCTTCATGTTAACGTGAGGTTCTCTTTCCCCTCTGAGATGAAACCGTATATGAAGCAGAAGTAGACTCCTCATGGGGGTGTTTCAGTAGAAAACAAGATGTTTGAAGAGTTTTACCAATTACTACTAAGACACTTACACTCCTCAGAGGAGAACAAAGTGTTACATGATGAATTATTAAGGACAACTACAGAACTAGAATAACAGAATCACAAAAAGCTGGAAGGTTTAAATCTAGAGAAAATTCCTGATTTATTCATTTCTTTCGCCGATTATGTTTTGATCCTGCTGTTTCAGTCAGCCACATCTCACCCAACAGAGCCTTTATGGTCCTAAAGGGGGTCAAGCTAATGATAAACCCAATTACATGGATTAGCTCTCTGCAGAACAGCATCAGTAAACAAGCACAAACACATAAAGCTCATTTTAGGTGTTTTTGCAGCAAACCTTAATGGACACCATCTTTACCTTTCACTGGTTTTGAATGAAACGCTTTATTGAAAGTTTCAATAATCTCTCCCACTTGTGCACCTGTGTAATCTGGTTCCGTGGATGTTGCACACAAGCACTTCTAAAGGAAAATCTTTAATTTTTTACATCATATAAATTAAACACAGAAGAAAACTAGATCTAGCAACGATACTGAGGAAGCAAAAAGGGATTTTAAATATAGAGGGTTTTATTTTTATTTTTTCAAAAGCATCAGTTCATGCTTTTTTATATAATTTACAACTTTTCTGTGTGTGTAAGTAAACAAAAGGCCGAAGCAGGACGATCCATCTTGTTGCACCTGGCAGTGCTATTCGTCATGGTGCTTTACATGTCAGCTCCTTCTATGGATGCTGGATTATATTGTTGAGCAGAACCATAACAGGCAGACACATCCTCACTTAGATGGTACCATAAATCCAAATCTCCGCTGAATAAGGCCGGCAGAGTGGGATGTCTAATATTGACACGAGACATAAAATGTCTGGAAAGTCAATGAAGAATTTCCATTTTCTAATCCAGTAAATACATCCCATCAATCCAGTGTTCTGCTTTCACATCCAACACTGACATGTTATCTTCATTACCTTTTACTGGACATTCTATTAGATGATGTAGCATGGGCTACTGACAAGGCAGCAGGTAGGATTAATATGTCAAATACTTCTCTTCTAATCAAAGAAGTCAAGCTGCAGCAGATGTTCTTCGGTTTAAGTGAGCCGCGGCCAGAGATCCCTCTGAAGTCTACGAGGCATCAAACCATAAAACCCAAACTGTAAATAAATCCCTCTTTAATGCAACAAACATGTTTTCACTTCTAGCATCTGAGCTGCTAAAGCTCCGGCCACAAATAGCCAGCTTGTCACATCCATATGGCATAAGTGGGTTAGCATCAATTAGCATACCCTGAGGACTCCCTATTGTAATCACGAGCACTCGCTGTGTCTTTTCTGCACATTAGTCATGCATCTGTGAGCAACCGTGGTATTTCTCTGGAAATCTGGCTTGAATAATTGAAAGCCACTAAGTCAATTATGGAACTTGCTTATCCATTTACAAAGGCTCAGAGTGACTTACAACTAAACCAACATATTTAGAGATGCTGTCACCAGCTGACAGAAAAAGATTCCATCACAGATTTAAACTGCAAGCAGAAGCTTTAAAGAGAGCAGAAATGATCTAGATTGTGTGGAAGATGAGCTGTGACCAGTGGTGGCTAGTTCGGGCAACAAATGCTCAAATTTTCATGTGGAATCAAACTAATTTGGTTCCTAAGACACTTTAGCCTATGCAAACAAAATGCAACACTGATGCCACGCTCTTGGGAATTTTTAGGAAATTTTCTTCTTTAAGCACTAAGTGTCTTAGTCATGTTTTAATTTCTTTAAAGGTTTTGGTCACATTTTTGACAATTTTGTCAAGTTTTCATCATTTTATGAACACTCACTCATCTTCTGAACGGCTTTAGTTCCAAGGAGATGGTGTCAAACTCCAGCAGCCAGAGGCAGGGGACACTGGACAGGTCTCCAGTCCACGTAGACAAACAACACAGTTATGGACAATTTAGAGTTTTCAGTCTTCGGGAAGAAGCAGGACTACCCGGATAAAACCCACACACACAAGAGGAGAACATGCTACCACAGCCGGGATTCTAACCTGCAACCTTCTTGATGGGAGGCAACGTTTTGGTGAATGCCTTTTTGCAATTCTTTATCAAATATCCAATCCAATAGTTTGCATGTAGAACAATGGATACTATGTTTAATACCGCTATAAGGCTTCATTTAGGAGCTTTTACCAACACAACAAAGCTGATTGGACAAATCTGAGTGGATAAAATCTCAAAGGAAAGAACCATACATGAAGACTGGACCTTTTTTCAAGTCTAATGATTTCTAAATGAATGAAACATGTTTCCTCGTTCATTTTATAATCAGATCAATGAAAGTTTTACTTCGTTTGCCATGGAAACAACCAGCTGATGTTTTTCCCAACAGAAAATTGTGTCAACATCAAAACAAAGGTTGAGCATCTCATGAGTGTCTCATATGTGTGGCAGCAGCTAAAATGAAGCCTTTAAGAGTTTCTCATACAATCTTACAACCTTAAAAAGCAGGCTGACCTCCTTTTAGCTCCTTCTCATGTTAGAATATTTAGTGGCCACTTGTGGAGAATTCTCATTCAGTAAGGGTAAATGTATAAATACTGCGCTGCTGTAATCCTCATCAGAGCGTTTCCCTACCAGAGAAAAGAAACCAAACTGCAGATTCTCGTGTAAAATGGATCACAAGGCTGCCTCCATGTGGGTTTTTTTCTTTTCCAAACTGCCTCTTTCTGAGTATTATGTAACACTTGCCATATTGTGATGTGAGTGTGGAGGATGGAGATTAGCTTTTAGAATCGCCCCCTGTTAGAACAGCAGCGCGTCCACCCACTCCACCTCTACCTCTCAGGAGTCTGGAGCATCTGGAACTCTCATACACGGGGTTCCACATGGTTTCTGCAGGATCCTTATGTTACAGATCAGAACATTTATGTTCCTCTAAAATCCCATTCTCTGCTGTTAACACAGGGATGACAGACGCCTCCAGCAACTCGCTTCACATTTTAGGGGGAGTTCTTTAAGATGCACTTTTTGAAGGTAAAATTTGACTCATTAATCACCTTTAAGGTGAAAACAGCAGGCGCCCGAAGGAAACTGAGAAGAAGGTGGACTGAAAAGAGTCAAATGAGCATTTATCTGAGCGCATGGCTGCTCATCTGGAAAGAAAACCTGACCATGGGCGATTCGTGTTCTTTCTCCATTTACCTTGATCCACAAGCAGGATGAAAGTCCTACAGAACCACTCTGATGTGCAGAAGTGGGTTTAGATAAGAGACATGGAGATATCTGATGTCATTCTGAGCAGACTTGAAAATAAACATTTGACTGAACTGTGCAGACAGCTTGGGAGTCGTTGCATCTGGATAGAAGGAGTTGAGATTGAGGTCTATGCATGACAATGCATAAACATCAGCTGAATAACCAGAATGAATTTGTGTAAAAACCTGCAGCCTTTGCTTAAACTTCCAAATCTCCTTAGAGGACTCAGAGTGGACACTAGATGATCAGTAGCCAAACAACTCCAACCTTCGTAAAGAATGGCTGCAGAACAGACATCCACTAGCTTGAATATGCAAAATAAATCACATGTCCTCCAAATAATGCAAAATCCCACTCTTAACGGATTTTACATCATGTAAACTTTTTCTGATGAGCAAAATAAACCAATTTTCTCCTGTTTTAAATTAGATGCTCTTTTTATTGTTTTAATGAATTTGAATTATCGTAAAAGGCCTAAATTTGTTCTTCTGTGGATTTTGCTTGAAGCAGCAGCTGACTTTGCTCCCATGTACAGAATCCAGCCTGGTTCTCCAAACTGAAGAGATGCTTTCTACTGCAGGTAACACACTCACACCTCATAAAGGTTTCACACAACCCCCACATGATAAAAAGAACAAAATACCATTTAAAATAAATAAAGGAAACAAAGTAAAGTTAGTGGTATTTATATTATCTGCAATGATGCTAAACCTGTTCAGGAAGCATCGACTTTTCATCTCAATTCTTAATTTCTGATCAAGTTTCTGTTGAATCCGAACATCAAAAGCCTAAAAGACCTAAAGAATCTGCTGTCGGCTACTGGGAACCAAACACCCAGCTGAAGTCCTCAGAAGAAAACAGGAACTAACAGGAACATTTATTTCTAGCTTGTTGTTTTGTGTCAAAATAAATCTCAGCTTTTATAGACATGAAATGCCTCCTGCTTCATGTTCAGCTCACCTCGCTGCTGGAAACTCAGCAACCTTATCAAAAGATTGAGGAACTCTTTAGACCTCTTAGGGGCCTATTTCAAAAACGATGCCCAGGAAACCTCCAATGTTCTGGACAGCCAGAAATGAGGTCCTGCTCCTGCCAGAGGAACATTTTCTCTGCTGTTCAGCTCAGTCGGAGGCAGACAGGAGCGAGCAGCCATGGAGAAGCGACTCACAAGGTGACCGGCTGCTGTGTGAGGAAAGCAAAACAGGAAAGTTCCTTTTAACTGCTTTTAGTTCACATTTATCCATTTGCCATCACTTCTGGGCAGTATGCTTCAACATTTAAGGACTTGTCTTATTTTTAGTCACGTTCATGAAATAAACCTTTCTCATAATCAGAGTAGATGGTGTTTTTTCTGAGAATTTCCTGCCATCAGAACATTTTACATCTACAAGAATCTGTTTGTAAGATAAAACTCTGATTTAATCTTGTGCAAATTTTCTTTCTTCAGCATACAGATGTTTTAAATATTTCCTGATTGTATTAACTTTGATATCTTTCCCCATAATTAGGTCAAAAATCCTGTATTTTTTTACTGATTTCATTAGAATAAGTGGTAAACTGGACCCATCTGCAGACGGGTCTTAGATGGAGTTCTCTGGAGCTGGGATGAGCTGTTGCTCCATATTCTAACATAAAGTCCTTCTCAGGAGACAAACAGCAACACTCAGGGACAAGTATAGGAAAACTGGGTCCAGTCGAACACTTGTACTCAAGTACAATCAGGAACGACAGACAGAGACACAATTGTAAATTTGATCTCACACAGCAAAAAAAATCTTTAGAAAATTATATCAAAGAGTTTTTGAACTAGCCTGTTTTGTTGTTTTTCTGACATGATTGATGTTTTATTGGAATTATACGTTTAGTTACAAGGATGCACATTCCATCAAAGATTCATCAAGATTAAAAATGTTTGCAGCAGAGAATCATTGCAAAGGGAAATGTGCATGTCACAAATATAGACTAGACAGATGGCATGTTCTCCTTGCTGAAACCAATGTATACTAATTTGTCAAGTCGACTAGAAAAAAAGGACAAAACTGCCACAACAAAACCAAAAAGTACAAAAACATTTTACAAAATTAAAAAACTGCTGAATTTCTTTCATGCAAATTTGATCGCCCTTTAAAAAAGGTGAGGAAAGCAACATTTGCTACCTTAGCAGTGGGATGCAGATCACTGCCCTGTAGTTTAATGTGTGTATAGAGTCAGTGTTGACTCTGTATGAAGCTGTCAGAAAGTAGGACAGAGAAGAAGGAGGGTAGCTTTGTAGGCTTACACTTCAGTCTTTTCTCATCTTTGATCCTGACCACAGTCGCTCAGCGTTCGAGTGCTCTCAGCAGTGGCCTATAAATACCTGGCATGTTTGCTCAGCCAGGTAACCTCAATACCCAGCTACACCCCGAGATGAGAACACCCAATAGGAATGTTTCTTCAAGGTAAATGACTGAAAACGTCCAGCATAATTAGCAGAGAAATTTGAACCATTTCCAAACAGCACAATATTTAAAATGGGTTTTACCGGTTTTTAAATTTGTTTTATAAGGATTCAAATCATTTAATAAATGAAAAACTCAGTTGTGTTTTATATAAAAGAAACTTTTTCTTTTTTTTTTTTTGCAAATAATGTTACTAAAAAAAAAGCTAATTTAGCCCCTTACTGGGCTTTAACCGTCAGTGTTAAAAACTCACTGGGAGGTTGCCTTTGAACTGGTTAAACTGGTGTGGAACAAGGATGTACAACACACACTCTGCTCAAGCAGACACACCACAGGAGGTTAAAAGCAGCCAACATAAAGGTATAAACTTCCTCCTGTATAGTGTTTCAATTAAGACACACATTTTCTCTTTCTGCATCATAAAGTCACACACACACACACACACACACACACACACACACACACACACACACACACACACACACACACACACACACACACACACACACAGTTGAGCCGCCCAGGTCCAGAGAGTCAAAGTTTGATCTCAAACACACAAAAACCTCAGGTTACGGCAGACTCTTGACCCCATGAGACCTTTTTGGTTCAAGACACGACAAGATAATCAGTAGAATGTACTCAAACACACACACACACACACACACACACACACACACAGAATTACACTGGTGTAGACACCTCGTTACACTTGGAATATAAATTGGATTTTCACACCTAGAGAAAGAACTGGGAGCTGCAATGGGAACACTTCCCCTTCCTGTTTCCTGCTGCTGGATCTGAAGATGAGTCAGTCCTTAGGAGAGTCATTCCAACACACACACACACACACTCACTCACACACACACACTGTATACAAATTTAAAAAGTGTTCTGGCATTTTAAAATAAAATGTAAATATTTTACTATCAAGCACAAAAATGATGTGAGTTTTTTCTTTGGTTTTTGTCCTGATTTTCTTTACCAGCTGCACTGTGACATCATGAAGAGATCTTTTCTTGTGTGGAACATTGAAACACTTACAAATATTAATATAATAAATATTAATATCTTATCTGTGCTCCCGCTAGTTGTGTTGGCAAAAAATATGTTTTTTATGTACATAACTATGTGTGTGTAAATGTTTAAAAATAATATTAGCATGAACTGTCAGATTTTTTTAAATGATGGCAGCAATCCTCTTTCCTCTTTTGACTAGCCGTTAGCTTTTCGAGCCCATCAGAATTTGTCTGTTTTTTTAAACTGAGGATGATCAAAGATAAAAATTTCCACAGAATGTATTTTAGGAGCTTTCATGCTTATTAATAATAGTTATAAAGCATGACTAAAGCCTAGATGAACCAGGAATTTGTTTAGACTCAACAGTCCGTGAACTGTTTGTCTCATGGGACAAGATTGAAGCTACGACCAACTAGCATCCTATTCTGGCAGAGAATTTCATTTATATTTGATGAAATTAATGTAGATAAAAATATTTTAGGGTTAATTAAGCAAATGACACGCTATGTTTTCCAATTATAATTCATTCCTATCACCTTCCTAACAAACTTCCCAAACTTTTCTAATCAGAACAGAACCCACGTGCACATTAATAGTTCTTCGAAACAGAGAAAGGTGATGTTTGCCACAGTGAAGACAACCAAAGAGCGTGCAGAAAGATCAAGCAGGAGCTTTCTCCTCCACACCCCAAAACAATCAGGGAGTCCATCCATTTCTGTGCCTGGGACTCTCAGAGGCAAGTGGCTCTGTGGCCCAGAAATTGTCAGCAATTTGTGATTGTGCACGGTCAGTGTGTGTGGGATTTTTCCAAGTGTGTGTGAGCATTCACGCTTGGAGGAATCCAAGTGATACTCTAGTGGAAGCAGCTGCCATGCAGCCACTGGGAGCTCATGAATTATCCACAGAGCTTTCAGCACAGCAGCTTTCCTGCAGGTCCCATCAAACAGTTGATTTTTAAGTCAAATAGGACTGGAAGTGGATGTTCAGTGAGGCATCAAAGCACATTCAGACTCAGAACAAAGGATTCGAGACCCATCACTGTCGTGGTGTTACTCCAACACCAATGTTTGAACAGACAGAAGGCCGTGGAGACTCCTCTGAGCTGAAGGGATGAGTGGGATGAGTAGATTTCATATGGATGGATCTGGATGGACCTGACCCTCCCAGAAGGGTCTTCTACTCATTCAGAAGCCAAACTTTCCACATATATTGTTATTTAATCCACGGAGTTGATCATTTTGGTAGAAGTATTTGTGTGTTTCTGCAACCACTACTTTATTTACAGAGTGTATCTGTAACTAGAATATGGTCCTTTTTAAAGTCAGGGCCTGCCAGAGAACACTCCGTTCTACAGCTATCTGCCAATAAACTAAAACTAATTATTTCTGCAGAGACTCTTCCGATTTGGACTTTTAAAGACCACATAAAATCCAAACCCCCATAAGCTTGAATCATGACTGTGTTCCTCAGGTTTTTCTGCTTTTATCTGTTGTTTTTTGGGCATCTTGTACAAATCAGGACAGTGAGGTTGTGCTGTAAAACTAATTAAGGCTGTTGTGGGCGGGTTCGCGGCTCTGAAAGTTGGACAAGTTAATTGCAGGTTTAAGAAAAAGACACCCACAACGTTAAACGTGAAACCTCCTACACTGTGTTGGAGAGGTTCACTTGATAATCCACTTTAAGTGTTTGGTGGTTTGGGAGAAATCTGTTTCATAGGTTTGTTTGGTTTTTTTTTTTATGATCAATCTCAGCCAAGATGTAAATCTAATCCTTAAATCAGTAAAAAGTTTCTGTGGTACAGAAAAGTTTCTTATGGTACAAAGACAAACCCTGAATATGTGTTAGCAGATAGCAGAAACACGATATGAGACCAAACAGATCTGCTGAAAAGAGCTGAAGGACAACAGAAAGACAGACAGAGAAGAACAACAGGAAGGAGAAGAGCACTAGCTGCATCAACCTTTAGTGAGTTTACAGTTAAATTTATCACAGCCAACAGAGGAAGAAACGACTATCAACAACCCTTCTGAATCTCTATTTCCCTCACATTTATGACCCAATGACAGTTTGGGTTTCTGTGAGAGGTTCATGAACAGTCAGTATTTTACCTGTTGTAAATAGCTCTTTGAACAACCCTAAATTAGTATTGCCAGGATTGATAAGCTAAAGGCTAGTTCCAACAGAGCCAAATAGATCACTGCAGATTTAAAGCAACACTAAAGATTTTTAACACTTTAAGCTATTGCTTTAAAACTGGTTTCAGTGATTCTTGAAGTAGAAACTTGACCAACTTCAGATTGGACAGCACTCTGCTGCCCCCTGCTGACCAGAAACTGCACTTAACAGTTTTCTGGTTCAGGTAGGAACACTAGTGGGAGGTCTTTAGTTGCTTTACAGCAACAGCTGTTCACTGTGCCGTAGCTCATATAAAGGCTATCAGTTAGCTTTGTTAATTCGCTGACCGTCAATAAAACGCACAAGAAGAAGAGGAAGAATTTTGCTTTTTTTGCTGGTGTCATGGCGGAGTCTGGAAGTAAAAGTAAGAGGTTAAGCAAAGAGCTAAAACCAGAGTGAACATTGGCGTGGCCTACACTAGTTTGAGGGACCTGTGAAAGCAAATAGCATCTATAGCTAGCTGTAGCACTTCCTGTTCAGCACTTCCATCAGAAATAACAGAACATTTCTGGAGATTTCTAAATAAGATTTTACAAAAGTTTGGGGATTAAAGTTTTACTTAATCCTCTAACTAGATAAGCTGCTACTTTACCCTTCCAGCCAGGACTACTCTGTGTTTCTTCAAACCAAGGTCATTCTTATATCTGCAGCGTTGTTCCTAATATTCAACAGAAATCCCCTAGAAAATATCTCAGCTTTCCCTTTAACTCTACTAAAGTCTGAGTAATGTGAGGTGGTGAGATAAACACAGACACCTCAGTCTGAATAAACGAACCTCATCTGGTGAGTCAGACTCAGATGAGTGAACAAATGTTACTACGAGATTATTTACATACACAACTGCACAGGTGGCATCTCCTGGAGCGTTTCAAAGAAGCTGTAGCAATTTGCATCATCTGCAGCAATATTTAGCCAAATAGACGAATATCATCAAACCACTGTAAATAAATTTGACTGACTGGGCATGAAAAACAATCACCAGTTAGTCTAAACGATGACAAAATCCACCCACAAGCATTTATTTAAGGTCAAGAATTTACAAGTCACATCAAGTTTGCTACGTCTTTAAATCTGACATAAAGGAAACAATGATGACTAATTTTCTCTGAGTGGTGAGAAGCTGCCCATCATGTGGCTGTGAGTATGGACAGCTAGTGTCAGCACTTTGATGCTAATTTTAAAACAAGCTGTGGACTTGGCAGCTAAACAGAAGTGAGAGGAGACTTTTAGTCTCCTACTGTCAATGATGGTGGAAGACAGTTCTGTTTCTGTTCAGTCATTATTAAAAATAATTCATTGGGTTTTCTGGGTCAAGGCTTCATAAAGAAATCTTAAAACCTAATATTTATTGAAGCCCTTATTTGTGTAAATCAGCAGCAAAGTTTGGTTAAAATAATTTCAAGAAAAAATGGCTGAAATATTACCGATACATTGATTCTGGATTTGAGGATAAATCCTTATTTCTCAATCTTAATTTGCAGATTTCAGTGAATTATAATCAAGAAAATAAATGTGCCTTTTAATATCTTTAATAAACTTGAAGATTTTGATTACAAAAGTAAAAACTTCCACATGTTAGATGTGTTAATCCTTAAGTTAGTTACTGCATAGTTATGGTTAGTTTATGGACAAGTAAAAATATTCCAGAGTTTGCATAATGGTGCGTTCACAGACTAAAGGAAAACAACCAATTTTCAGTTCCAGATTGTGATCTATGATTGAGCAAATCATGCTGAATATCAGCCACATCTTTGTGTGTGTGTGTGCGTGCATGCGTGTGTGTGCGTGTGTTTGCGGGTATGCATGGCCTCTACAGCCAGGTTTCTCTTTACCCTAAAGAGCCAACGAGCCCTCACGTGTCAACAAGACAGATGTGCAAACCAGATGTTCCTGCAGCGAGGCAGCAGACCGACCTGCTGCATTTGTCTCTGTTTTCCTATTAATAGGTTGTGTTTCACAGCAACACTTTGAATCACCAACAGTTAGAGGAGGTTGCTCAGTAACGTTTGTGCAATCATCACTTCTAACTACACTCTGCTTTTGATTCTAATCATGTTTAATGACGGCTCTTGCTTTGGTGCTCCTTCTAGGGTAGAGGAAGTGAATCTACACAGAATGAAGAATTATTTCCATCACGTCTTCTAAAACGAGACTCCATCAAGAAGACTATCAAAACCAGCTCTAAAACAAACAGGCACGGTTTATGTTTTATTCAGAAGGCGTCCGGCAGCTATTTTTAAAACAAAAAGAGGGAATAAATGCTGAATGGCAGCTCTGCCCATTCCCTCCTCTCCTCACTCCATTAGGCACTGCAGAACTAGCCGAGCGAGGATCACTAGCAGTCTGAGTTCAGTATTTTAGATTTCCTCTGAGCAATGTGTCAACTTTAAATCATCAAAAGGCTCACTACAGCCAAGTGGACTCACTGGAGGAAAATGAGGGCAGATGATTCCTGCACCAAACACAAACAGGTCAGAGAAACAGAAACAGAATGAGAAAATCATTCTCCTGCAGCGTAGTGCTGATCTGTGATTGCATTAATAAAAAATATATATGCAATCAACTGTAGCATGCAGAAGAATTGGTTCAAATGTTGACATATGTTCCTTTACCAACCTAAGATCATGACATTTATAATAAAAGAATAAAGCCAGATCATAACCACTACAGTATTTTGATGTGACCTGCTTGAACTCTAACATCCATGTTGGAGCTGCACATGAAAACTGCTCTGCAGGAATTCCAGGAATAAAATGTCAATCATCCATCTGTCCATTTTCTGGATAATCCCGGCGTCTCTCTCCAGCAGTCGATGAAAGAGAGGTGGGGTACACCCAGGAGCACTCACACCTAAAGTCAAGGTTTACTAATTAACCTAACATGCACGTTTTGGGGGCTGTGGGAGGAAATTGGAATAAATTTCACTCCTGATGCTCAGGGAGAACATGCAAATTCCATACAGCTGAAGAGTCTAACTCGATTTCATTTCACACTGAGGGCGGATTTAAAACGATATGTCACATGTAGGGATGTAAGAAAATATCGACACACCGAAATATTGCAATACTGAATCGATATTTAAAAGCAGTGTATCGATTTACATGAAACATTTATTGTTTTTCTTTTGTGTGGTGCAATTCAAACTCCAACTGCTAGGTGGCAGCAGTTCTTATCGCCTTTGTTCTGACGGAGTAACAAGATCTCACTGGGCGTGTCTTGAAAGCGTCTGGCCTGAGATTTACAAAGAAATTCAGTCTTAAAAATTGCAAATATCGTCTTCTTTTTGTATTGCAATATATAGCATCATCTCCCCTGTATTGTGATATATATCGTATCGCCAAATTAACCCAGATATCTTATGACAAAAGAAATTTGAGCCTTTTCACTAGATATATTAATTAGGTGTCAGAACACCAACAATTTACTACTTATTTTATTTAAATAAGAATATGTTTAAAAGATTCAAATAAAATGATTATTCTCATGTCTTTCTATCTCAAAATGTTTTACTGATTATTTAACAACCTTTCTGACACTAAAACCATCATAAAGACCTATGATTTTACTAACATTAAGCTAAGCTAAGAGGTTTCTCATTTTGCACTAAAAACATGAGATTGGTGCTGAACTTCTCAGCGGTAAATACAAGGGTTGAAGTTTGAATAGAAACCCTTAAGAATACAAACCACAAAAACGATTTAAGTAACTCTGTAAAAGCTCTCATTTCCCCCCATTTAGATTCCTGTTTCCCAGGAGCAGATCCCTATTAGCATATCCTCGCTAAACCTAAACCGCTCAATGAGAAGATTTCCACACATGAAGAAAGAACTCGCCAGCGGTCCAAAAGTGTTTTAATTATAAATGACTTAATGAATAGATGCTTTAATTCTCTCAGCTGGTGATTCAGCCACAGTGCAGATAAAAACATTATGTTTCTCATTTCATTCCTCCAGTCCTCCCAGGACTTTCTTCTTCCTTTTATCTCCATTTATTCTGCATTATTAATAGTTTATAAAAAATAGCCTTTTCAAATCATGTAAAGAGCCAATATTGTTGGCTGGATATTAACTAGTGAGTCGTTTCATTATGAGGATCAACGCCAAAGAAAACACATTTTCAAAGCAACAAACAAACATGTTTGGTTAAACCACAGAAATTGTGTGTTAAGAACTGTTTCTCAAACCCTAAAGAGACGTTTCAAAGGCCTATGATTACACAAGCTGCTGCGTTTCATCAGTTGTTCTCTAGAAGAGTGTTGCCACCTGACCTGTGGGTTTGATATGAAAAGGGAAGTTCAGACAAACCTCACTCAGCTGCTTTTTAATGTGGACCATTATTTCTGTTATCTTCACTAAAGTTAAAGAAAAGGTCTGTTTTATTAGAATTAAAACACTTTTGGGATGATGTCATGTACTTAATGTCAATACAATGACACCCATTTAACATGACTTTTGTAAATAAACTAAAGAATCCGACCTTAGTAAGGTCATAAATATGTCCATCTCTGGGAACAAATGTGACCAAAACTTATTTCAAGTTCCCATCTTTTAAATCCGTATTTCAGTCTTTCGCTACACTTTCCATTCAAAACAAAAATTTTAATTTGTGCCTTTCATGTTTTCAGTTTTAGTCTCAGATGAGGATGATTGAATAAAAAGTAAAATAATATTATTTTGCATTATTATTACATTAATATTAATAAATTATCGTTATCGCTATATTAGTATTATTACCTTACATTACACTACAACCCTTACTGTCCAACATGAATAAAAAGGGTAAACATTTTTTCATTAAAAATGTGTGATTTTTTTCTTTGTGTGGAAGTTAAAGGATTAATATTTCACTGCTCAGATTAACGTGGACAGGTGCCATGCCTAATCTACTCAGGAAGGTGTCTATTTGTCTCCAGCATACAGAATTGTATCTGAACTAATAGTGTTTAAAGAGTAAGTCACCTGCCTACCAGAGTCTTACTCCACCCACATTTCCTGTTTGAAAAATGCGCTACAAGGAGGAGTTGCCAGGCGGACTGGGAGGTCGGGTCTGGGGCAGTGGGTGACACAGACTCCCGCTAACTCCACCCCCACACCCCGTTTTCTGTATCAGACTCAAAAACACTTAAAAAGCAAATCACTTTTTAATTTTCTACTTGGTTTACAATTGAAAATGGAAAGATTGAATGATACACCGATATTTCTGTGACTCGCCTCCTGAAACACATACACCCAGCGATAGCTAATCAACCCTGTTATCTCTGGTCGTGTGCATCAAGAACCCGCATCTCTTTATCTCCTCTAAAGGTTGCAGTTTCTAATTAAAACTGCCTGAGAACGTCTTGTGGGCAGCGTTGGGGCTGTCGGAGAGCCACAGACACTTTAGCAGCCCTGCGAGCAGCAGAATAAGAGCACTTTACAAGTAATGAACCTGGAGCTCTACTTTTAAACCCTCGTAAAGTCTGCACACTGAGGCATTTTCACCTTAATGAGAGGAAGCGATTAAACTGCTGGGTCATGCTGGTGCCTTTTTCAGCTTTGGCTTAAAAGTTCAGGTATGTAAAGAATACAGCAACATGACCACGGATCAGTAGTACCAGGAATGGGGAATTGAATATTCCCATAAATCATGTAGAATAAAGCAAAGCAGCAGCTGGAATGTCTGTCATCATAAATCATTATCAGGAGTTGGATTTGCATAAATCTTTACAGTTTTTGCTCAACGTCCTCACAAAGGCTGAATGGCCTTAAAGTCACATTTGTACAATCCAGTCTAAAGCCTGAGATCTAAAAACCAACCTGGAGCATTATTGTGTCATCAAGCAAAAGCTGTTTCCTTACCTTCCCAAAGTTCCTGACATCAAAAAGGTCAAAAGCATCAAACAGATCGCTTTTCTTTATCCCGAATGTGTCACTGCATGTCCCTAGGAAGGTCCTGATATTCTTCAGGCACAGGAACTGTGTTGGGAGGATAAAAAAGGGTTCATGTGTGAGTGAGACATGTTAAACATATGAGCAGCATCTCATTAACAAATCATCTGACCATTATGATCTTATTATCTCAATTTTCCTAAGCGTGTTACCATAGAACCCTGATGCTCCTCTGTTCTATCAGCCAGCTTTTACTTTGTTGGATCAATTAGACAGCTGAGGACCAGAGCTCTAATAGGAGGATAATTTAGTGTTAATGGGCAACATGAGAGCCTCCTGTTTTGACACGGGTATTAGTGGTGCTTCTTTAGTAAAAAACTGAAAAATCGATAATCTATTGAAATAACTCAAAGAAAATCTGTTGATTTGTTTTATTTTTTTGTTGTATGAAATAAACTCAAGTTAAGACATAAAGATGTTAGAAATGATGGAGTGAAGACAGCTCAAAAGGTCTTGGTCTATTTTCTGAATAGAGTAACACTTCCATTCATACACTTTCCATTGATTATCCAAGGGTAGTTGAAAAAGGTCTCCTCCCAGAGGGACATGCCTGGAAAACCTCAGCTGACTTATTCCGATGAGAAGCTGTAGTTCTACTCCAGATGACGGAGCTCCTTGCTGTACCTCTAAACCTGTGACTGCTGAGGTCATTTTAGTTCCTTGTTCCAAGGGTCCAAATGTCATAGACTTTGGTGAAGTTCTGAACAAAGATGGACCAGTAATTCAAGAGCATTGCCTTTCAGCTCAGCTACTTCTTCACCACATCAGACTAGAGAAATGCCCTCACTACTGTTGATGAAGACACAATCCATCTCTTGATCTATCCTGCCATTGCTCATGAACAAGAGCCCAAGATACATGAACCTCTCTGCTTGGAGCAAAGACTCACTCCTGACCTGAAACCCTTTTCTGGTCAAGAGATAAATTAACTTGGACTTGAGGAAGCTGACTCTCTGGGGATATTGCGAGGTGGTGGAAGGAAGAAACACTATGGGAATCTCCTTAATCTGGTCACCATGTCCTTCAGTGAGGAGACTGAAAGCACGATGAGTATATGCTCTGTCAAAAAGTGCTAAGTAGTCAAAAAGCTTCCCAGTTGAGCAGAAGTGGGTGAGATTCTCCCTGAGACATTGAAAGCTCTGGACATTGTAATGCTGTCATGTTTGTCTTCTCCCGTGGAAGACTGAGAAAATACCTACGAAGTTGCAGATTCAGGAGGTCCTGAGTATTAGGGGATCACTGCTCTACCTCCCAGGAAAAGTGTACCCCAGTTGTTGGAAAGGAGACCCTGACCAATTGTTGACCTTTGGACTCAGGACAAGACTCTGAGAGCAGTAAAACATGGGATCACAAAGAAAGCTCATTTTTAGCTAAAACTCTGGCTAATAACATTATTAATCAAGAAACTCTTTATCCAGAACATGTGGCTCCTTTGAAAGCTGAACAGTAACACCACTAAAACCTGAAGAAAGTCCACAGACCTAAGAAGGGATTTCTCAGTTAATTCACATTCTTCCTTAAACATTCAGAATTACAAGCACAGAATTAGCAGGAAGGTGTCAGCATACTTCTGTTAACCAACATGCTACATCTGTGACTTCCTGTAAAATACAACCATTTAAACTTGTTTTGTGAAATGATGTATTTGACCAATTCACTGTCTGTCTGTTAAATGGATGACTTCATCCTAGGGTGTATTCTGGTTCCGCCCATGGCTCGGATCCTCATCTGGACCTCAGTTTAATCATTAAGTCTCTACAAGCAACAGTAAATGTTTCTGACTGTCACTGATGATAGAATTTAGAGGCAAAAATTATTGTTCTGTGCATTAATCTCCAACCATCCAACCTCTATTTTCCATGTTGTGTAGAGAACCACTTTCAGATGAAGTCCCCCCCTCACCACCACATTTGTTTTTGAGCCCAAACTACACAAACTGAAAAAAAGCATAACTAATAGATCAAACTCTGAGGGTCTCCTTTCTGGCAGCTTGACTAAAGCCCAGCAGGAAACAAGTGTCACTGACACAAACCCATGCTATGTTGTCCCAACTTGAAGACCTGATTAATTTTGGCTGCTTAAGATAAAGTAAATTCAGTCAATGTTATCCCAGGAAACAAAAAGCTCAGGATGATGCTGCAACAACAGTTTTATATATGCACAGCACACCTTCAACCTCCTGAAACAGTGAAAGAAGAAAAATCATCTGCAAAGTGCATCTCCAGGCATCGAATATAAAACGCCTCTTTAGAACAAATGAATTCGAATTTCCAGATGACTTCACAAGACAGAAAAACCCACATCCAGTCAGATCCAGATAGGGCCAGATCAGCAAACAAAAACTGAGAGGATATTATTGAATGTTTACACTTGTACACATTACTTCCTGTTATCAGACAAGCACATCTTGTCTGCCTGGAGTCTTTGGAGAGTCCCAGAGGACCTCGGAATATTATCTGAGGGAAGCAGCTTCATTTGAACGACAGTGTGTCATCTCCTCAAAGCCAAAGACAGATGAGGGGAATCTGTTTGTTTTTTTTGTTGTTGTATTTTTTAAGGGTGTAGCAGTATGAGGCAACTGCTAACTGTTCCCTGTGCATGCTTTTCTTCTGCATCACTGACTCTCTGGAGCTCAGCAGTTGAATCATGTAATGTTTGTTTCACATCTTTATCTGAAGGAAAACACTGTTGGTGACAAGAACCACTGTAGTATTTCATTATTCAAGAGGATTTCTGACCACAATCTTAACTCCAAAAAAGCAGCTGTTGATTGAAACCTATGATTGAAGCAACAGTTCAGGCAACACCAAAGAATAAGCCCACAGGAGGACTCAGGATGGTGGATAAACTCCTCCATCACCAGCTGGGAGTACTGGGAGCTGATAGAACACCTGTGTCAATGAGTTGAACTCAAAAAATGTGATGACCTGAGTGTAGTTTTTGTACAGTCAGATTTGAATAAACTAGTCGTCCTGCTGCGTCTGCCGTTTCTACAGAAATCAATCCCGCAGTGCATCACGGGAGTTATGGAGGTGAGGAGACCACGGAGACTACACCGCACCCGTTCTCAAAATCGAGGAAAAGAAGAACGCATTTCAAGACCGCATTCTGAGCATTCTTGGAATTTGAACGGTCTTCGACACAGCGCTGTGACATCACTGGTCTTAAAATCCGAACTCATGAGCACGCAACCCCTGGATTTGGACACAGCCCTTCTGTGGTCTGTTAACATTAGCAGTAAGCTGTGACCACATTAAGCCACAGCTTAATATCTGTAAAACCCATTGAATTGTCGCCATTTTTATGTTTGCTAATTCTGACGGCCATCTTGGATCAGGTTGACTCCAAAAGGTAATCAGTTGTAGACGTACACCCAGCTGTGACGCTCTGACAGTTTAGTGGATCATGAGATAGTTTGCAAACAAAAACCTGTATGCGTGCACATACACACACACACACACACACCTGCAGCCCACAGGCAAGGTCATAACCACCTGCCTTTTGCCATTTAGCCACAGGCAATAAAAACACCTAACGGTAGTTGAACAACTAAATAAAGTTAATAGCAACAAAATTATTTTGAACTGATTGGTTTTCCTCAGCTTGCCCTACTTATGAGTCAAACTAAGCTGTTGTTATCTTAAAAATACAAACGTACTGTCTGAGCAAACATCAATAAGACGTTAAAAAGGAAATTAAATATTCAGTCTCGTTGGTGTTTTTATCTCTTCACTCCAGATCAATAAAGGTTTCTAGAGGGAATGACTCAGATGTGAAGCAGTTTGATGTGTTTAGTATAAAAATGTAATGGTGAAGCAATACGATGGATAAAGCATGTTTTTGAATGAGATTCTCAGGATTTTTCCTGGTTGCAGAACCCTTTACGTAAAAATGTTGCAAGAATCACTAATCAAAAATCTTAAATAACTAATTGCTGTATTTCAGTAAAACAACTATGTTATGTAAGAAGGAGCTGAGACCAGATTTAGGTCAACCTGTAGAAAAACTGACCATTTAGCTATATAAGGACCACCAGAACATTTCATTTCTAAAATCAAAAACTAGTCCTTAAAGAGGAGCTGTCTCTTTGCTGTTTGATATGAGGTCGTGCTCTGGATCCGTAACATCCATAATAGGGATCCAGTTTCTGCTTATGTATTCCCTGACACGAGTCAAGGCTCCATAGCAACAAGCTGGAACAGTTTATGGCCCGAGTGTGTACTGTGGAGGATAATGAAATCCTGTTCCCTCATAGATGAACAATATAAAAGACAGTGAGTTCGATTCTCACACTGCTTAGTTAATGACATTTAAACCGGTGCTTACTGACATGTGCTAAACATACTAAAGGGTTGCCATGTTTGGATTAAATGATGAGCACAAATGCCATCTGTACACTTGTGTCATATCACAATCCAAGCAAGCAGGTCACATCCAAGTCATGTAGGAGGCGTGGAACCAGGAAACAGGAGGTGGAGGGGGTAAGTGAGGTTCTGCTGACGTGGATGAAACACACTGCCCTCTTCTCCCATCAGTAAGGACACTCATCTTACTACTTATCTCACTAAAACAATGTCAACATAAAGCAGCAGTCAGCAGATTTCACCTCCAAGAAACCACTCTGGTAAACTCCTTCATAAGTTCTTTTTTTAAAAGTGCTAAACACTAAAATTAAAGCCCACACACTTGATGCACAGCAGCACATGACTGATAAAAACACTGACTTGGCAATCCTGTGGTGTCACATTTTCCAGTCATTCATGATTTTGTGGAGTTTGCAACAGCTTCCCAGACACTTGTTTAAGAATCTTATCAGATTGCTGCTAAGTCAATGTTTGTCTCAGGATGTTACTGTACTGCTGATCATCTGTTAATATTTACACTAAATTTAATATATAATCTAATATTAAAGAAGAAAAAACAGAATTCTGTTCAACTGAATGGCAGTGTAGCTAATTAGCTAAAACAGTCTTAAACCAAACCCAAAGCACCATAACCATGGGGTGACAATGGCAGAGGAGTTAAGTGCCCGCCCCGTAATCAGAGGGTTGCAGGTTTGAGGCCTGCTGAGTCTGTCGTAGTTGTGTCTTTGGGCAAGACACTTCACCCTCCTTGCCTGCTGGAGGTGATCGGATGTACCAGTGGCACCAGTGCTTGGTAGCCCCACCTTTGTCTGTGCGCCCCAGGGCAGCCGTGGCTACAAAGTAGCTCATCACCACCAGTGTGTGAATGTGTTGGGGTTGCAGAACCCTAGAAGACACTATATCAAATACAGGCCATTTACCATAACAAGAATTATGACTTGGGGGTTGGTTTATATTGTCACTGTATTCCAAAATTCTACAACACAACAACAGATTGTGGACTGAAAAACTCTTCTTTAAATTCCATAAAGACACCAAAACTCCTCCACCAGTTAAATTGAGCAATCACAGGAACAGCTGAAGATGATTGACCTGCTGACATTTATTACTTCATCCACTCTTAAGAACCTAGTTTCTCTCTGAAGATGACACAAAGGCAAATACTCCTCTTGTTTCTTTCATGTTCTGTGAATGAAGCAAAAGGGGGGAAGATCCTGTACCTCCCCCACAACACCAGCACGTGTCCCAGGAGCCTTCTCCCATTAAATCCAGAATTTAACCCAAGTGACCCCCCACACATACACAAAGCTTGCTCCATCCCCCCACAAGAGAAGGGAATTGCATTAGTGTTGCTGCATGAGATGTGAAATCTCAACGCAACAGCAACGCAGGTTGAGCTCAGCCGTGCATAACGGACTCAAAAGGAGGATTCAAAGAAAAAAATAGAGAGGTGGAAAGTGGGGAATTGGATATCACTTAAATTGTTTCTTTAAAAATGCACTATATGAAATATACACACTGAAAACCAGATTACTGAAGCAGGACAGAATCCTGCTCCCTCTCCTCGTACTCCTCCTCCCTCTTGCTCCTCCAGCTGTGACAGATTGCTTTCCTCTTAGAAGATTGTGTTAAAGAAGTGTGAATGATGTTTTTTGCAGTGTTACTTGAGGGAGTCGGGTCAAGTGCAGTCTGACCCTTGTAAGTGTGCCATGCATGTGGGTGGACAAATGTTTAGCCTGACAGGGGAAGGGTTGTGAAAGGGTTTTTTTTTATTCACGTATCCACATCATATTTGTAATGGAATGTCGTGAGTCTCACGTTTCACATGACCACTTAAGCCCTTTGATTGACATTTTTGTTTTCTAAAGTCAACTGGCAGTAGCAGCCATTGTGTTTACTCCAAATATTATTCAATCATACATTTTCATTAAAACCATTCAATGATTGAGATATTTTTATAACAGACAGGATTTACTCCTATAGCTAAAGGCAACGTTGGAATATTGCCAACAGCTCTCGGCTACCAATGCATGCAATTTTGGATTGGTGTCTGAAAAAGCCAACTGAGTTAAAGTCTTTTTTATGTTCGTTGGTTTATAAACTGTGGCAGCCATCATGAATCTGGCTGAATCCAAAGTGAATTACTTGTGGATGTACTATTTTCTTAAAAGTTTGTTCAGATCTGCCCAGTGGTGCGTGAGATGTTTTGCTAACAGACACAAATGATACCCAACAGTTAAGAGCAAGGTTGGAAGCAAAAATCTGACATAAATGACTTTCCTTTTAGGAGCAGGCAATAAAAATAAACAAAAGATTTACCCATTTCATAACTCTTTAGATCTGCCCAACCCCCACTCCCAAAGACTGCATTACTATTTCTAAACCTAAACACACATGACCTTGCTCTATGTCCTCATCCTGCCTTATCCAAGTATTGTCATGACCATTCATATTCATTCCAGGGTTTCTAACATTTCCTCTCTGTCTCCTTACACATTTAAAGACTTTCCCATTTCCAGCAGACAGCAGACATCCATCACCTCCACCCTGACTCCCCCAGAACAGGATACCTCACACGTAACTGACCTGGCTGGAAACACCTTCAGGTCTATAATCTGTTCTTATCCGTTTCTATTCCGAGACAGGCACAAAAAGATATATGTGTGTGTCTCTTTTGCATCCACATACGCTGCTCAGGTAATTTCTCTTTAGCTAATGGGAGGTTTATCTTACTGTTAAGGTTCCTGTTTGGATAATTCTAACACAAGGTGCTTAAAATTCCTGATCGCTCCGTGTTTCACCGGTCCAAATAGGAAAACACGTTAATAATGATCTTTAGAGGCTCCTAATTATAATGCATGCTGAGGGTTTTCTCTGATGTGACTATTCCTCCAACAACACGTCACTTCTGATGAAGATCGTTCACAAGAAGAAACAATAGAGAGTATTGACGTTCTCAGAGCTTTCAGAGCACTCAGCGGTGATTAACCGGAGAACCCACGCCAGAACAAAGTAACATAATAAAAATTGATTGCAAGTACTTTCTCCGCTGCCAAATATCTCCTAATAAAATCAGAATAAACATTATCTATGCTTTAATGTGCATTTACCAGATGGCTGCGGTTCAGGCCTGTTACCTTGGTGATGGAATAAAAGGTCAGTTTGCCTGATGCAAGTGTACAGTGAGATGCAACGTAGTCTCTGCAAATATCCCCCGTCCATGTCGGTTTACATTTGTGAATGTGCACAACACTATAGTGACATGGTGGAACTAACTGAGTGCATTTCGCCACACTGGGATTGTAAACGGGAGGCCGTGGAGGCTTTGCTCCGACGCGGCATGCATGGCTGAGGTAACATGGTGTTTACACACAGACAGGTGCAATCCTTTACCTCTAAATGAATCAAGGAGGGCAGCCAAGCAAGAACAAGTCATGGGGCTGACAGGCTGTGTCCTACAGACACTAACTGCATACCAATATCGTGCAATATGTCGTCTGCATACTGTATGTGAAAATAATCAGCGTGACTCTGAATACTTATCAAGCCTTATTAATCCAGAACAAACAAATCAAGAAGATAATGGAAGCAGAAGAGCGGCAAATGTGTGCGACTGGGGAGGTTTTTAAAATTTGATGAAAAGCAACTTAACTTCTTTGAAGAGTTAATTAAGTGCTTCAAAACTACAAAATTAGAAAGATATCAGAGTCGGAAAGTCTGGAGGCAGGAAACTACAGCCTCCTTTTCCATGCATGGCTCTGAATAAAAGAAGCTGTGCAGTAAAATGCTTAAACAGTCAATAGAAGCTTGTTACTGCCAGAAATAGACATGCAAAACTTCCTGCCTGGAACTAACGGTACTCAAAAATTAATAAGTAACTGATTAGCAGACTGGAAACGGGACTGCTACAGTTTAAAAGCAATTAATAGAATCTAAATAAATGTCTATGATGTGTGATGTAAAACAAAGGTAGACAACAGGTTGGACAACTAAAAGGCAGGCACTTGTGGGATTTGTTGCCATTGAGATTATTGCATATCCGTTCCCATCTCTTTGTGTGTGGATCTAATTTACCATTGGGTCTGAAATACCATGGTTCTGGATTTTGTCCTTCCTAATTTCACTTGAATAAGTATTCAACATATCTTCTTCAACTAAACCCAAAAAGCCAGTTAAGTCATCCCCTCTTTGTCTTTCTCATCCTCCCACACTCTCTGTCTAACTTTTGTCTCTTTGCAAGAGAGCGAGCCTCGGAGCCTTTGAAGCCTGCCGTACGAAGAGCTCGCTCTGTGAAACTGGCTTTTCTCTTCTTAGTTTCACATCACATCTTGGTCTCAGTTTTATAAAATAAACATATGTGCCGTGCATAATGTATCATAGTATTCTCCATGTCTACATGAGTAATACAGCTGTTTCGGCCAACAAAAGTCACCACCGGGTCGGCTGAAATGATACACGCCTGCTGAAAACAAGTCCAAGTGTATCATGGAAAAAGGCTGCATGTGAATGTGTTCACTTATGGAGCAGAATCAACATAACAAAGACGTGGAGACTGCACGATGTGTGGTTTTTCTGTTTGACAAAGCTTCAATAAGAGGATTTTGCATCACATTTACGTAAACACTCATTGTTAGAATTTTTTGCTCTCTGACAACATTTTATGCTGATTAATACTCGTTTTTCTACTCATGCTCGTCTTTTTCTTCACTTTCACTTTCTAAAGACACAAAGCAGGCCTGAAAATCTGCGGGGCCAATGCTGAAAAGTTTTTTTAAACCAAGGTGGCTTTTCTCTTCATTGTTCCTGACGTGTCACTGCTCATGGTTTTAACCTGATCGAGGGCATGTTTAGTTTCACTTCCTTCCTCTATTCCATTTCCTGATTTCCTGTTCATGTTGAGGCGCACGGCTGATCTGTGTGAGAGGCTCTCAGCAGCTGGTGGCTCCGCTGTAAACCTTCTCACTCTGAATCAACAGCTTTTAATCCTGTGTCATGGAAAACCAGGCAACAGAGGGCTTAACAAGTTAGAGGACAAATTTTTAGATTTCATTTTCAGCACCAGCAAAGGTTTCCTTCTTTGCATTAAAGTTCTTTATTTCACACATTTGTTTTGGGTCATATTTACTATACTCACCTCCTTCAATGCCGGCCTGATCATTTGAGGAAACAACGCAATCAAAAGACCGCCTGCTGCGTGCACGCTGGACCACATGGTCTGTTTGCTGCACCAAGACAAGCAGTTCCTCTTAAAGTTAAACCCATGATTGTGTGACTTTTATTCTGTACGCCCAACAAAGAGCTGCACTTGCTGCGGTTGGCCTGCGTCTAGACTGTGTAATTGGCTCACGACAGCGTTGTAAAAGTCTGATCAAAGCGGGAGAATTTTTCATTGTGAACAGTTGCAGAAAATGTTGCCCAATTTCCCTAGTGAAACACACAAGCCATATGCAATGGTGTCCAGTCAACTAACTTTGGACAGTCAATGCTTTGGTCTTCATAAGATAATTCCCTAGTTTCACAACTAAAATGCAAGTTTCTCCTCTCTAAACAGAAGGCCACAACTCCCTTAAACACATTCAAGAATGAGAAGCAGCACATCCTGATTCCAGTATCACACATGTGAACTCTCCAGAGTTTTACAACCATTGTAGTTTAATTAAGCGGCCCACCCCAGCGAAGCACACCAGCCCTCCAGGTCCCTTTATGTCCTCTGAGATGCCTCTGCCGAGGCCAGACAGACTCTTTGTAGCCCTCCATCCTTTCACTGCCTTTGTCTTTCCATCTCATAAGTCCCACGGGTGAGTCCACAGTAGCGTCCCTTGTGTCATTATTGGCCAATGATAAAGTAGCTGCCACGGCTCCTCATGCATTATGCAAGGGGAAGGGGAAGCAGCTCCACCCACATTTATGTAAATCAAATTTTGGGGACATAGAGGGAGGGCAGGTTGTCAGGGGGTGTGTGGTTCTTACACCCACTTTTCTCCTCACCTGCCCCCCTAAAATGATGTACTACAAAAGGTAGTTAATATCCATCAACATGTTGTGTTCATATTTGAAGGGGGGAAAAGGTCAGCTGGTCAACTTTCAAAATAAATATATATTTATGAATAATGTCCTGCCTCTAAAAAAAAGAAATCTTTGGGTCAGTGTCTGTGGGTTTGTTTGGTGACACTGGACAAAAAAAAGTTTCAATTCAAGATGGCTGCCCTACCAACCACCCTCATTCAATATTACAGAATTTAAGAAAACGTTTGACGTGGTAGAGACATCCAAAACAGATTGCATGAAATCTTTGCATAATTTTGACTAGTGCTATTGGTAAAAATACAATTCTAACTGTTATTATAGTGTATTACAGACTACTTGATTGAGATACTGCAACAAGACTTGCAAGAAAATGTACCCTTTAAACACTGTGATGATGACATGTTTAACCTATAGAAAAGTATTTAGTAGAGCACCACTAAGCCACTAGCATCAGTAGCAGCATGAAACTTAAAAATGCATTTAGTAAATCTATAGTTATGCTGACAGAAATAGTGTCTTCATTGGTTGGTCATCATTGTGATTCTCCACAGCTATGCAAGACATAAATACTGACTATAAATAACCCAGTAAAAGTATTGTTTTGTTGAGTGTCATTAGGTCATGCATTGCCAAGACATACACTTATGTCTATTTACTACCTGTAATATTGTTTCTTCTACGTTTTACATTACCAGTAAATGGGCTGATAGGATCATCTTACTGCCCCTAATTTAGATTGTACTGAAGACTCTGAGCATGCATCCTTAGACGTTTGGGTTCCTGGTGACATATAAAGCCTCTATGCTATCTTAAATTGACCACTTACAGTGTGCTGGACATATTGACTGTGCCACTTTGCTATGGAGTTTGGAGTAGGGTTTTTTTCCTAACAAAGCAAAACTTGATCATCCTATCACTGATCTACAGTCATGCCTCAATAAACTGCTTTGAATGAAATTTTAACATCAGGACATCTAGTGTAGTGTGTATCACTGCTATGATTTAATACTCCCACAGCAGTTCTGCAGACTTGGTAGGTGAGTGTCGACCTCACTGTGTGCTGTCACTAAGCCAAACAGCCAGATTCACTGTGATGAAGGAGAATATTAATCTGGTTCTGGATCAGGCTGTGCTGTTATTGAAACAGATGGTATCTGACAAACATGACCACATGGCCACAACCATCCATCTATCTATCTATGGTCCCAAATTGGGGTTATCTGTTATTATATCTGCAAAAATACATGTTTTATTTTATTACATAATTAAAAAGCTTTGCAAAATAACCTTAGTAGGCTTTGCACTAGTAGTGTACTAGTTAACTGTTTAATTAAAGTTTTCAAAAATTAAAAAAGAAACACTAAAATAAACTTGAAATTTTAGCAATCATGGGAAGCATTATTTTTTATAATCATTTGTAACTTGCAGCTTTAAAACAGCACCTAACTTTTCACCAGGAAGGACCCACCAGATTCCATGCAGTTTTTCTCTATAATTTCCTCCTCCATCAACTTTTAGAAAAGTTCACATCACATAACAACAATTATATGTTTGCAGCAACCTGAAAGCGTATGTGTTGTTTTTGGCATACAATTTGATTGCAACAAATAATTTAAATTATTTTTAAAACATAACTAAACAATTTAATGACCTCTTGGTTGTGTTTTTTCTGCTCCCTAACTACATGATGACAGGTTATGTAAAAGTTGATGTATCATTGAAACCACTGGGTAATTTGTGAATTTTATTCAGCCGAATTAATAAACGCACTGATTAATTATAAATAAGTTGAGTTCTACTATTTCTGTGTTGTCAAAACAGCTAGAAGCAATGAATATTTTAAAAAGGCTTAACTCCCTACGGAGTCTGGTTGAGGTGTCTCCATCGTGGCTCCTGTATAGTTTGGACTAAAGAAGCAGGATCACGGACATCAGAGACGGGTCTTACCTGTGACATTTGCGGTCTGAGGTTGATTTCCTTCAGGTTGATGCATTGGGGTTTCAGGTTGTTGAGCAGATGGCACAGGAGGACTCCATCCCGGAGGGTTTGAGCCAAGTCAAATACCTGCGCAGACTCCCAGGTCACCCGGTGGCTAGGTGGAAGCACCTTACAGTTTATCAGCCACAGCGCGCACTGCCTCCAGTGCTCCATCATCTCCTTCTCAGCCCGCCTCGCGAGGGAAGTCTCTTAAATGAAAGTGACAATGGTTTGGTAGTATGGAGCGTTTTAAATCGTACCCATGCTATGTAAGCTGTAGACCCGAGAAACACGGCTGCGCCACGGCGGAGCTCGCTGGTGGAGATGCAGACGGCAGCTCCACGGATGACAGTCCGGGGTTGTGAGGCTGTTCTCGGGCTGTGGATGGACCGTGTCCCTCTCTCTCTCTCTCTCTCTCGCTCTCCCTCTCTCGCTCGCTCTCTCTCTCTCTCTCTCTTCCCTCCCCCCTTCACCCAGTTCCTCTCTTCCGCTTGCCTCATGGTCTGGTAGAGCAGAAACAGAATTTACACTTCAGCAGGACATGTTTAATTAGACTGGCTTATTTCAGCCAATTATTTTTTTCTCTTTTTAATTTAGAAAATTCTGTCTCATTAAATTTACTCCTATTTGATATTAGTCGGTAGTTTAATGACAACAAGAATAAATATTTATTATATTGCATAATCCATTGTAGGCGCACCGTAAGCTTTTGTTACACCACTCTGCATCACATTAGTCAATCAGTAAAACATTTGTATTTGAAGTATTTGAGGATTTGAAAAAAAGTTGACAGGGAAACAATTTAGTTCCTGCAGTTATGTAAATATGACTTATTTACAATGACAGGAATTTCCTACAGATCTGCCTTTTCTTTTTTAAAGGAGTTTTGATATTATGCAAGACTTCCTCACAATGCAGAAATGCATTGACTGTGTCAGTTTGTTATGGATGCATTGTTTCTTCAGTTTAGGAGAATGGCAGTAACAACTTTGTTGTGGTGGGTTGATTTCAGCCTAAAACAAAGAATATTGCTTTTAATTGATTTTTCTTTCAACAATTGGACTGAATGAAAAAAGGTGGACCATGGTCCTGAGTTGGAAAAAGGTAGAATGCCTTCTCCAGGTCAGGGACGAGGTCCTGCCCCAAGTGGAGGAGTTTAGGTATCTCGGGGTCTTGTTCACGAGTGAGGGAAAGATGGATCGGGAGATTGATAAACGGATTTGTGCTGCGTCTGCAGTGATGTGGGCTTTGTACCGGTCTGTTGTGGTGAAGAGAGAGCTGAGCCGGAAGGAAAAGCTCTCGATTTACCGGTCGATCTACGTTCCTGCCCTCACCTATGGTCACAAGCTTTGGGTAGTGACCGAAAGAATGAGATTGCGGATACAAGCGGCTGAAATTAGTTTTCTCCGAAGGGTGTCTGGGCTCTCCCTTAGAGATAGGGTGAGAAGCTCGGTCATCCGGGAGGGGCTCGGAGTAGATCCGCTGCTCCTCCACATCGAGAGGAGCCAGTTGAAGTGGCTTGGGCATCTAGTTAGGATGCCTCCTGCACGCCTCCCTGGTGAGGTTTTCCGGGCACGTCCAACCGGGAGGAGACCCAAAGGAAGACCCAGGGCACGCAGGATGGACTATGTCTCTGGGCCTGGCCAGGGAACGCCTTGGGATCCCCCAGAAGAGCTGGCCCAAGTGGCTGGGGAGAGGGATGTCTGGGCCTCCCTCCTTAGGCTGCTGCCCCCGCGACCCGACCCCTGATAAGCGGAAGAGGATGGATGGATGGATGGATGGATGGATGGATGGATGGATGGATGGATGGATGGATGGATGGATGGATGGATGGATGGATGGAAAACAGGTGTAAACACACGGTGGGGGGGGGGCAAACATGACAAGAATGACACAAATATCACAACTCTTGTTATGAAGAATGTTCAGACAAATTATACCTAAGACCTTCTTTACAATGAAAATGCACTATAGTGCAGAAAGGATAAATACCAGGTTTGAGTGTACCGTGAGAAGACTTATGAAGGATGGTCTGATGTGAAGAAGGGCAGCAAAGAAGCTACTAGTCTTCAGGGACGAGAGGCTGATTCTCCTAATGCTCCAAGGATTAGACGAATGAGGATAACGCTAAGTAATTTTCTCTGATCAATCACCTTTCTCATTATTTAGTTAGGGGTACCCAATCCTGGTCCTAGAGGGCCGGTATCCAGCAGGTCTTAGTTTTAACTCTGCTTCAACACACCTGATTTCAATCAGCAGATGATTAACAGGCTTCTGCAGAGCTTGGTGAGCTGCTGCACAGGTGATTCAACCACTGAATCAAGTGTGTTGGAGCAGAGAAACCACTAAAATGTTCTGGATACTGGCCCTCCAGGACCAGGATTGGGCACCCCTGATTTAGATCATCTAAAAGAATGTTGGTCCTCAGATGAACCAGTGAGTACTTCCTGCCAACAGTAAAGCATCCTGAGACCGTCCATGTGTGTGGGGTTGCTGCTCAGCTAAGGTCTAACTGAAGCTTGGGTTATTTTCTAGCCTTTATGTAAAATCCAGACAGTGCTTTATGGTACGCTGGCAGCCCCCGTCAGATAAAGGCATCTAATACATGTTTTTAATAGCTTCATAAAAGGAAACCGTAAAATAGGCAATAATTTTGATCCAAACTGGCTCTTCCTTCACTGAAGTTATGCAGAGCAAGGTCATGAATGTGGAACCCATTGCTTTCCATGACACTGTCAAGTAGCTATTAAGCAAAGCAATTAGGCTGCAAGTGACCATCTCTAGTGGCCGTGCAATGCAGAAAGTGAAGCCGAACACAAATTACACAAGCAAGGACTTCTAGTTATCTGTTTTGTGTTCTAAGCCAATTAGAGGGAAATGAAAGGTATAATAACCTAAAAAAATAATTAATGCAGATTAGTATTATGATGCAGACAGAGGTGACAGAGTGTTGTACCTTTGTTTCATGCAATAAACAAACCTGGAGGAGGAAACGAGCCGGTAATCACATTCACCCTCCTTTAAGAGGATAATCTTGTGTGGAAATGATGAAATGTGCACCTTCTAGATTAACTTCCTTTTCAGTAAGCTCGAGGAGGGAACCCTTGATGACATAAATGAGACTCTTCACAAAGAATGTGTGCTGATGAATGCTGCTCAGAGCATTTACATACATGCAATAATCTCACACAAAGGCTGAGCAAACAGAGCTGTGAAGATTAGTTTCCAGCATTTTGCAGTTGTAGACTCTTCTGGGATAATAAAAAGAATAGAAAGCATATCCTCATCCCCTTATTCTCTTTAGTTAATAGGTAGCTTTTCAGCATTAGTCCTCTTCTGTTTTTGTTTAAAGATTTTTTAAAATGGAGAACAGTTGAGCAGCTCAGCTTTAGCCTTTTCCACAGCTTGCAAACTGGATGCCATGGCTAACATAGCATAAATGATAAGAGAGGTGGCCAGCGTCCGGATACTGGCATGCATCTCTGCACCCTTCTCCTGTTTCAACTTCCTCTCCCAAACTGGACAGCTATGCAGTTTGATAAGTATCAGCATTCCTGTGAATAATGCTTCATATGGACTACAGGAACACATATACAGTCATAACTGAGATGTAAACTGTAGTCACCTCATGTTGAGAAACGATGGAGTTATATCCGTTCTGATCAAATCTAGATTACTCTATGCACGATCTTACATGCTTTGCAAGATAAGCAATCTGTGTGTTGTGAATCACTCGCAGAGATCACCGCATCTAATTATAGCTCAGAATCTGTTAAACTGACTAAATTACAGCTGATTCGATATTTGCTAAAATCATGTAGTAATGGCAGCCATCTTTGCTTTGGTGACTCCAAAAGTTAATCAGCCTGTGAAGACTTTCTGAGAGTTTCAATAAAATCTCTGCAGTGTGCGATATATTTTACTAACTAACAAATAAACATGTGCACACACACGCACAGACACACACACACACACACACACACACAGGCAATCTAAGAACTGCTTGCCTTTCATCTTTAAACTACAGGAAATAAAAATGTAGATATCACTGAATGCTTTTTCAGAAGGTTTTATTCCATTTTGTTTACAACTATCTAATTATTGGCAGTGAATAAATACTTGGAAAAAATTGCATTTTCTCAATACTTTACTGAGAAGATAATAAAGATTTGATGGCATCATTGCATTTTCATTAAAACACATCCTCAAGATCCCATTAATAAACAGCTTAGGACCTTTTTAATGGCTAACCAAGTGGATGTCCAGGCAACAGCATGAAAACGTTGGGGCACATATGGCAGATGTGATCTGAGAGCCAGGGCTAAAGTGTTTTTTTTTCCTGTTACTGTCAGAACGCATAACCAAGGTCAGGAATCACAAACCATAATGTTTATTGAGTTATTGAAGACAAGCATCCCAATAAAAATATTACACAGAAATTTTATATGAAAAAAAACTCACGCATCATTACTTTCTGTATATAATATGCTGTATTCAAGAAAAATATTCCCAATATCTGAGTAAATTCCATGAGATTTCCTTTAGAATTTCATGCTATCAGAGTTGATTTCCATAATGCATCAGCTGGTGGAAGGTATAAAATAGCATGATACGGGTCTTTTATCAAAAACTGTAACGATAATCCATGGTTTAATCTGAATCAGTCAGAGGGGTTCAGTATGAGGCACCCACTGTAATGAGTGAGTTAGCATAGATTTGATCAGAGAGAAGAGTCAAACTCAGCTAAATGTGCAGCGCTCACATCACAGGAAATGTTTGTGATCATAATCTAGAATCAAAATTAGAAATACATCTGTCATGACAATATCAGATTCTAGGACAACATGTGTTTACATTTTTATTTAATGATTTAAGGAGCTTCTCTAGACAAAATGAAGGGGTAAAACATACGTCACAAATCAATATTTTGTTGCATAACCATCACCTTTTTTTTTTTTTTTTTTGCTGATTGTAGCCATGCCAGTCATCCTGAGCCTGACAGAAAAGAACCAAGTTACATGACAGTACAACAAGCCACGAGTGCTCGGGTCAGCATTCATGCCCTCTGCTTCACACATTGTTCCTCTGCAGGTTTTTGGCATCAAGCAGCAGAGTGGCATCCCTTCATTCCTCCACGGTCCTCAACACATCCTCATATCATCTTGCATTTCTGTTGGACTGTAATTTATAGAGAGCCCTCCTGTGCATTGTGTCACTTGATCTGGTGGCAGTGGCTGGTCTATTTGTGCAGCTCTTTCATCCCTCTGTGAAGGGCATGTTGTCTCCCAGCCAGAGAACACCAAGGCTCTCGTTTTACTGCAGATTTGTCAGATGAAGACTCTTCTCAGCTGTGCCTATCACAGCTTACTGTCTTCTTTAATCCAATATATTTATGTGAGATATCAGTACATGTACACTCTTATATACGCTACAGTTTCAGTGTGCTTTCAGTTTGAGTGTAACAGATGACCCCAGAACACGAGGAGGAGAGTAAGGTCACACTGAAGGGGACCACTGCAGCTTTTGTTCATTGTTTCCTAGTTACTGCTATTGATTGTCTGACTCTAGACTCAGCACTCTATTTTGCTGTTTTAGGAGGGCCAGAGGAGAAATCAATGATCGGGATCCCCATGAGAGACATGGGATAAGTGGCGACTGGCCAGGATTAGCAAGGTTTCACAGGAGTCGGAACACTGGGGGTGTTGTCCGGATGAAGGGAATGGTCACAGGCTGAGAGTTTGATGACTAAGGCTGACAGAGGAAGTGTGCTGTTACTTTTTTCACAGCCAGTCTGAGTTTTAGATCAGTCAAACCAAAAAGAGACCCATGCTTTGTAGGTGAGGGGTGTGACCCCCAGTGTTGGCTTTACAGAATAACACACTGTTCATTTTTTATTTTTTAAACGTCAGGGTTTTTTTTCCATTTCCTTTCTGTGATGCAAACTGTAACATTAAAATATAACACAAGTGTTTCTGTAAGCCTTCATGGTCCCAGGAGGATGGATGTGATTGATTTTAGTGATGTGCTTATTTGGCCAGCAGACATTTGAGAGATAACCACCGGATGTAGTCTAATGATTTTTGTGATCTTAAGACATTTTCCTGAGGGACACCATGAGGCTGACAATTATGAAACATACTGAAATCTCTTCATGGTAAGAAATTATATAAATATAAATTTACACTGGTTCTTAGTTCCTACATGGGTCTATTTTCATCAAAATTATAGATCTAGTATTTTTATTTATTAACACCATAAACAAGTAGAAGGTTTGTTAACAATTAACACCAAAATACTGCTGATATTATCAGCCTACCAATAATATTGGTCGATATTGGAATTAAAATATAATATTGGAAATTATCTGTATCAGCTTTTACTCTTTTAATGCCACAACCTTTACATACCATGCACATATTATACATCAATATTTCTCCCAGAATAACAACGCACTGCTAAACCGAAGATCATACAAAGGTCATTAAAATAGAATTTGTAACAACTAAAAAACAATTTTCTGGAGATTAGATCTGTTTTAGAGGGACAGTAATCCACTTTGGTGTTAATCCCACTCAGACTAGCCTTTAGCTTATCAATCCAGTCAGAATTCATTACGATTTTTCCAAACTGATGCTGTTCAGAGAGCTTTTTACAAGTTATTTCTATAAAATCCCATTTTAAATTATTATTCCAGTTTGACACCTTGGTGTGGGTGTTGGGTGTGTTAGACGTCTCTCGTGCTCTGCTATTGGCTGTCCTTATCAGACAGCTCAAGGCTTATTCAGCTCACTAAACAGACTCTTTGAGCAGTTGGAGAGGAGAGAAGACAGGACTTTAAGGTAAGAATAGAGTTGTCCACATTTGTTATAATTCACATTTTATAAATCTTCCTGTGCCAGCAATTAAACATAGATGTTTATTCATATTCTAATACATGACTGAATGTATAGATAATGTTTTTACCACAGTTTGATCTGGTTTAGGTATGGTTTGCTGCATAAGTTCGAAGACTAACCTCAAAACTAAATGAGTGGAAACTCAACAGACGCAGGATGAACGAAACAATGAGAATGAAACACTTCTGTATTTGGATTTTCTGTGACATCATCTCCAATAACAATAGACGATGTATTTCTACTTCTCTAATGAAAATTCCAGCTGTTTGTTTCTTGTAACACACTTGATTGCATGTTAAAAGTGTCATATGAAAGCAGATGGCCTTGAGCGTGGCTGACAGAGCCATAGGGGCCATCGTTGGAGCAGCAGTGGCAGATGCAGCAGGTAACATAAAGTGCATGTGTCGCCTGCAGCAGGCAGTAAAACACAAATCCTTCCACATTCCTACTTCTGTTTTGAAAGCTATAAAATCTGCAGCTTTTAAAAACAAATCTGTAAAATTCTGTCTATATGTCCACAAATCATTTTCCCTCAAAAGATCACTGTTCATGCAAAACACTTACTGCTTTCTTAAAGTGATAGTTTATGTTGTTTAAAGGGGGCTCTTTGGAAAAGTTATAAAAAAAATGTGTCTTACTAGTTGTAGATGGTTCTTTTAACACTTTCAAGGAATTTTGATGGCAGTTTATGGAAACTATATTTTATTATCTTTTTATTTTTTTATTTATTTCATTGTTATGACAGAACTACTTTTGAAATCCCAGCCAGAAGTGCTGCCGGTTGAATTGCCATGACACATAGGGGACGGATTATCCGTACCCTTTTCACAAAATATCTGCACTGTCCATTTAATAGTTTTGTAGAACAGAAATATTATCTCTAGGAAACATCTGTACATGGGTGGTGCCTTCTGAGTCATGTTGGCTTTACACACTACATGCCTCTACCCTCTGCTTGTTGACCGTTACAGCCCAGCCAATGCACTGGATCTACAACCCAGATCGGCTGAAAGAAGTCCTCTCAGATCTGGAGCCCTGTCCAGAGTTCAGGCCTGAGTCAGCAAATCCTTTTTACCGCAGGACAACAGGCGAGCAGACCTGCTATGGAGACCAGGCCTACGTCCTGCTGGAGTCACTGAGTCAGTGTGGAGGTACTGGAGTTCACCCAGACAGGCAGAGATAACTAGATCCCAGTGGCGTTGTTTGAATTACTTCATAACTAAAACTTTCACACATGTATGAACTAAGAAACCACGTCATGTTTTGGCAGATGTTGACATTCAAGACCTGACTAAACGCTTCTATGAGTTCTTTGGGCCAGGAACGGTGTACGATCTGCCTCTCAATGACCCTTACAGGAAAAAAGGAGGTATTGTACCTGTTCAGGTGTTACATAACTGTCTGTTATCCACACAACACATCAAAAATGGGATTTCCATGTGCATCAAAGACCAACTTTCCAAGCCTAAAAGAAAGTGAGGGCATTTGTTCTCGTCTTGTTGATGGGAGAGTCCCTCTCCGTGAAACAGTCTAATGCTGTATGACGTCCTTGTTTTTGGCTGGCCCAGAGATCTTTGAATATTTGATGCTTTTTTACGGTCCTGATGTCATATAAAATACAGTTCTGCAGTGGATTACCATACCAGCACAGCACACCTCTGGGTCCAGTAAACTGCAGGCAGCTTTACATCTTGGGATCATATAACAGGAGCATCATCATCATGATCATCATGTGGTTTCCTTTCACCACTGAATAAACAATGAGTTTCACCTCCAGAAACTTAAACCACTGAAACAGAGTCCAAGAAAGTGTCTGTTTCCTCTATTTTTTACATCTAGATGCTATAAAACAGCTCATTGTCACATCTGTTAGGTCCCAAAGCCATCCTTCCCATTGACGGCCCATGGAGGAACGCCAGCCTGAAGGCATTCATCAGAAATGTTGATGCTGACAAAGAAGAAACCGGTAAAAATTGTAGATCTCAAACACCTACCAACCACCGTTTATGGTTGTAATCACTGTTTTCATGTGTGTTATCGAGGCTGTGATGTGGACTGTCAGATGGACGGCATCACAAAGCTCGCTCCAGTCGTGGCCATGTTTGCTGGGAGTCCAGAGATGCTGGAGAAGGTGGAGAAAGTCATTCGGGTCACCCAGAACAACGACATGTGTGTGGCTGTTACTATGGCTGCAGCAAGGTGACAGATCGCTCATGTAGAGATCATTACTGAGAGAGAATTTTTTTAATTTGGCTGTTTGTGAAATCAGGTTTCTAGAACACTTCATTCTGAATGGTGCTGATCCCAAAGTTCTGGAAACACTTCTCGATCAGCTGAATGACCCAAAGAGACAGAACCCACAGGATCTGGACAGGGCTGTCATTGGTGAGTTTTTATTAATCAGTTTTATTTAGTAGAATTATTGAGTGGTTAAAATACCTTCAGAGCAGGTGAAAAAAGACACTTTTATCTCTTCAGTTGTTTTTAGATGAACAACTTTTGATCAACATTTAAAACTGCAGGAACTATTGAGGCTCGTGGTTTCAGTCATGGGTTAGCATATTCAAACGATTTGCAAGTACCTTTAAACATTGGTGGACTTAGTAAAATATTCAAGATGTGCACCAGAAAATGATAAAAGCTATAAAAGATGTTAGTATGTTGTGGTTAAAGTAGCATTTTTTAGAAATCCGTAAATGAAACACTGACCTTTTACTGATTTAATGTAGACAAGACAATTAAAAAAACATTTATTTTTTTGCTAACCCAACCCCCATAGAGCCCATGTAATTTGAATTAAGTGTCACTCAGCATTAGCCAATAGTGTTACACATCTGCTTACGTAGATGTCAATCACAGAGCGTGACTGACATACCTAGACTGATGTAGAGTTGGCAACATTTTCTATGGGAAAGTCTTAAAAATATAGATTTATGAACAAACAGCATAACATGAGAATAATTATTATAAAACAATGCGTTTCAGTTCGGTTGTCCAGCTAGAGGTTTGCGTTCATGAACAAGAAGCGTTGCTTCTAGCCGTAACCATGGAAGAATGGAGAGGGGCTTAAAGTGCAATGAATTATTTTCACCTCTAGATGGTGCCCTGTGAGAAAAACTCCAGGTTTCTGCTTTCATCTATATATTTCACTTGCTGAATAACTCAGTTATTAAATATTATTATTATTAAACCTGTGTTTAGCTTGTATTTACTACCATCCAAAGTGTTTTCTACTGTGCATTAAACAATTGATTTGGGGCCTCTATTAAAGGAAATGCCCTTTTTTACACTATTTAGAGGGACCGTGCAGACAGGAAAAGCGGAATGACATCTGACTCAGAGCCACGAACATTACTGTTGAATGAGCCGTAACCATTTCCTAATCAGGACGCCTCTCAAGTTTAATTTCAGCGAGCTAAGACAACGGTAATGAAAAGGCCCGCAGCTATTAGTGCTTGATGTGGGTTTATGTCCTGATGTTTATCAGTGTGGAGCAGAAACTTCTTTTCTCTTCAGATTTCTATTAACTAGAACAAAGAAAAAAGTGCAACAGTCTGAAAATAGCTCATGATAAGGAGATTCGTCTTTTCTCACTTTTTTTTACCTCTCTCTTTCCTGTGTGTCTCACCCAAAGCACATATCCACCAGGTGAAGGACAACTTATCCAAAGCATCCCATCAGCTCATACCTGCTGTGTTCACTAACACATGAGGTAAGCCGGTATGTAGCAGCAGGACTCAGGTCTGTTGACTTGGCATTGCCTGCACACCCTTCCCGACAGTATATCCGTTACTCGCTCCTTTTGATCTTTAATGGTCTCCTTCTTCCCTTCTTTTTCATCTTGCCCTTCCTGCTGAGCTGACTGTCTCGGGTTTTAAAAAAGCTATTACGTTGTAACAAATCCTTCCTCTCTCTCTGTTTAAGATCCCACTAATGACATTTTAAAAGTAGAGCGCCTTACGGTGTTTTCGGAGATCGTGATGGTTTCTTTGACTGGATTTGTTCAAAGTGGATTATATCATCATTTGTGTCCAGCTTTGCCCGGTGCATTCCAAGGAGCGCTTCATGGAATCCTGACTCAGAACCAGCTGGACGAGGCTGTGAGGGACACCATGCGCTGCGGGGGGTGCACCGCCAGCCGAGCCTCCTTCATCGGCGCCTGTTTAGGGGCACAGGTACAATGGCAACATGGCTATCAATTACTGATCCTGATCAATAGTCAAAAATAATTTAAAGCAACTCCATATAAGTTTTCCTCTTCTCCCTCCTACTGGTTGAACGTGGAATTACATCTGTCATAAACAACCCTGCCACAGCCTGCTGCAGCTAGCGCTAACAACAAACTAGCACTAACACGAGCCAACTGATACTAAAATAAGCCACAAAAGATCCACACTGTTGGAAAAAAGACCAGTAGCAACAAAGCCAGGTCACCATCAGTCTGTGATTTCATCGCCTCCTTTAGCTCCCTGTAGGCCGCGTCGATGTTTACTCTGGTTTTAGCTCTTTGCTTCGCTTCCAGAGACATTACTCTCTTACTTTAACTTCCAGGCTCCACCATGATGCCGACAAAAAAAGCTAAATTATATGAGCTACCGGCACAGTAAAGAGCTATTGTTGCTGTAAAGCAGGTAGAGACCTCCCACTATACCTACCCGAACCACAAATCTGTTAAGTGCAGTTTCTGGTCAGCAGATGGCAGCAGAGTGATGTACAATAGCTACAATCAGAATATTCTGATCTGATACGGCCCGATCAGAATGAAATTTCATTCCGACTGAGCGAGGTGGTTTTGTCTGATCATCATTCTGATTGACGTCCATGTACACACCCATTTGGATTGTTGGAGTAAAATAATGCCCACTGCGCATGTGAGCAATTTCAGCGTGACGTCTCTCCGCCTTGCAGACGCTCAGGACAAGTCAAAAACATGGTGGGAGGTAAACAGAAGTGGTCTGTTGCTGACACTATTTTTTACTGGAAATAATACGGGAGCTCAATATTATTGAACGTCTCGATGGCTGAACGGCTAGAAATGCCGAGTTATACACTCATGTGCATCTAAAGATGAAGGAAGCGGGAATGCACCGAAGTATCGACCAAATCAAAAACCTTTGGAAAAGTTTGAAATATTACCAGGCAAAAACTCAAAATGGCGAAAGACTTGCAGACATGATGCCGTTTGTTTACAGTTTTTTTCTAGGAAAGACAACTCTGCGCATGCTAAACCTATTTAATCTGATTGAATGCTTGGTGCATGTATACTCACGGCATGATCAGATCATTTCAGTCAGTGTCCATGTAAACAGAGATTTGGGATTTCTGATCAACCAAGATTTTAATCGGATAGGGGAAATTTGGCACATGTAAATGTAGCTATTGTGAAGTTGCTCAAGTTTCTGGCTCAAGAACCACTGAAACCAGTTTGAAAGCAGTAGCTTAAAGTTTTATAAACTCTTTAGGCCTACTTTATGGTTTGATAGCTTTTGTCAAAGAAGACACAAACCAGTCTTCTTTTTCTGCAAGGCTCAGTTAAACATCAACATATGAAAATACTTATTTTACATACTGAGACATAATTTCAAGAAACATTCACTGGCGTTAACCAAATAGAGGTTATAATATGCAAAGATGTATCTGTGTGCTTCTAGTAAAAGTTTAACATTGAGTTTATTTATTCTAAGAGCTCTCTGCTCTCTGTTTTCAGAGCGGTCTCCAGGGAATCCCTGAATCATGGAGGAACAAGACTCTCAGATACCCTCTGCTGTTGAAGTTGGCCAAAAAACTCAGCAGCAGATTTAATTAAACTCTAGATTTCTACCACCTATCAAGTGTTTGTGAATCATAGATAAGTTTGTGTTTTGAGCTATTTTACAGACTTTCTCTTTGACACAGCAGCGTATGACAGTTGCATTCTAAAGTCTTGTGCTGAGTGAAACCTGAATTTCTTTGCTATGTCAAGGTCTGTGTTAGAAAATTAAAGTAATTCCATCTGATTTTCAAATTAAAAACTTTGTGTTAGCACTATGTCTGTTTGTTTAGTTTCCTTCACTGATGCCAAAGTCATCCTGCTGACATCAGATGCCTGTTTCTTTATTCCCCTGGAGTGTTTTTAATATTGTGAAGCGAAACAGCAGACAGATATACCGCTGGAGCAAGCACAGATGCAACTACTCCTCACTCAGAATTTTTAAAGTGCTGACTCCTATATTCACATGTTTAAAGCATCCACCCCGACAGTTCTGAATGCTAGCCAAGCAGGAGGCCTCGCTAGAGCATTTATTTATATTTGACAAAGCTCAGTTATAAAACCGTAGCATGTGGGCTACTGGGCTGCTCATAGAGCCTACTGGTTGGAAGACTAGTGTGGGCAGAAACTAAACAGTAAATGCATTACTTAATGTAAATTTGAGTTGTGTGCTATCTCAGCTGTAAAAAGACAGCTTAACCCCCAGAGACCCACGGTTGTAAAATTACAACGTCACATTTAAGGCTACAAAAATAAACCTTCCCCCTTTTTTCTTCTATTTAAAACCACATTTACATTACTAATGGGTCCTATTGTTCAGTTCTGCAACACTATTGGTTGGTAGAATATGTAAATAGGCCTGTTTATCTGGCCATGAAGTCATACAACCTGGGAGTCTTCTTTGGAATAGATCATCTTGTTGTTTGGGATGGGATAAATCAGGACTCATGTAAGTTAAAAGCTTGGAATATTTTTTTCTGTGGTAACTGATATGTGTAGATCATGCAGATTTTATGACATCATTGAAAAAACTGATAATGAGAGATTTTGAGCTTGTTATTTCCATGTTGTAATTTTACAACACTGGGTCAAAGGGGTAGCAAAGTTTTGTCTGCACAATGCACTTGAGGGCTTACATTTCCATTTGTTTGATAGTGCAAATACAAGTATAATCATTTCTATTTGATCAGTTTGTAATGTTTTTGATCAATTTTCAATATTGCAACAATTTTAACCTATTTTACAAATTTTATGTTAAATTAAAATACAACTTTTTGTTGTAAAAATATAATATATTGCGTTACATCAGTAATTAAAATACACATTCTAATGAGCTTAAGCAATAATTTGAGTTTTTTAGTATTGGAAGATTTATGTAGCATAATTTGAAATATACTACTGGGCCTCTTTTTTCTGGGCTCTGCATGGCTGCCCAAATAGCTGCTTCTTGAAAGAAAAGGTGACAATGTTCTGGGAGGTGTGGGTGTAAAGTGGTCGTTGCATGACAAAGTGAACAATAGGTCTACCTGATAGAGCTGTTGATGTCTGGAATGTGTGGAATGTTAGGAACATGTGAGTCAAATGCAAACCCTCCAATGCAAGTTATCAAGGACATGATTGGATATTTTCCCATCAAAGCCAACAGAGGATGATGCCGACACTGTGCTAAAGGCTACACCAACACACTTTGCAGAAAGTCCAATGTTTGCCTCTGCTTTTCAGAGCAACATAACTGCTTTTGGGAATACCATAATTGAATCAATCAACAAATTACACAAGCCCATTTTGTTTTTTCCCTTTATGATTTGCACATATAGTCCGGATCCTAGGGCTGGGACGACAATCAATAAGTCAATTAATCTTACGATAGATGAAAATTAACTCAATAATTTTTCCAGCCTATCGCCATGTGCCTGCGTGTATATGTCTTCCTTGTCTCTCGCCTCCAAAGACGTTGGATGACAAGAGGGTTCAACTGCAGTTTTGGTTGTTGACACGGGATAGGCCATTGTATTCATTGTTTTGGAGAGACAGGGACTATTTTATTGTTTTTGGTGCTATATTTTCTAACAGAGTGAGAGTCCTTTATTATTTTTATTTTTATTGTTTTTTTGTTTGTTTTATTTATTTATTTAGAAGTTCTGGTTCTGGACATTTCAATGTTAAATAAAGGTTTAATTGTTGCATTTCAAAGGATGTACTTGCATTATTATAATATATTAACATTACATAAGTGGTTATTTTGGTCTCCATAATGTCGACAATAATATTTTTTATCGTCAATAATTTGTTGGACAACATATTGTCCAGCAAAATTTGTTATCGTCCCAGGCCTACCGGATCCAGTGTTTTTGAATATGATACTCAATTTTTGTACTAAATTGATCATAAACAATGACCTTTTTTCTATTATCCAATTGTTATTGTGTAGATACATACATTTCTGTGGGCCTTTATAAGCAGTAAAGTACAAATAAATGTTTAATTGTTCCTTACATGTGCTCAGAGTGTGAGTGATGTCATTGAAATTCTGCTACCCTACAGACCCAGCGTTGCATTTTTACAACATCCTCCCCAAAAGTTACTAAAATGTCATAATTAAAAAAAAACACTGATTTAGGCATCACAAGCACCCTAGAACAACATGTGAATGGTTGAAAAATTTTTTTAAAGTTTTTTTCTATATTTGGGTTTCTGGGGGTTAAGAGGGAAAAAACGTGATTATAGTTTGAACTCAACATGGAAAAATGGATCTCTAAGAAGTTGAGCGGAGTGAAAAGGTTTTTGCTGACAGAGTCGGAAGTCAACAGAAGGAGAGATTTTTCCTTCTGCCTTTCCTCCTCCCACTCAACGAATCTAAAAAGTAGTTTTGTTTAGCCAACTTACTAAATTCTCATAACTTCTCAAAAGTTGAGCATGTTAAGTGTAAATAAAGGAAAATACAGAATTAATATGAGATCATCCTCATGCTGCTGTTTAAAGCGTTGCTGGATGCATTTCTTAAAAATACTATATATATATATATATTTAGTTCTGTTAAGAATTATTTTATATTTATTTAGTCATTAAAACCAGTAACGTCAATGCCATTAGAACAGTGATCAACCACTGTAGTACTAAAAATTGCAATGTGCATTTGTGAACAATTAAATTTACATTTGATTCTCCACGTATGCAACACTCATGTTAAATTAACACTTTTATTCCAATTTTCTTAAAACTAAATGTGTATAAAAAATAAACAAAAGGGAAAATGTAGCTATAAAACAACTACATGCACATTTAAATGTCTCCCCATTAGTGCTCTGCATCGCTTTTGCTAATTAAAAAAAAGTTGTACGAATCTGTTTAAAACGTGACACTGATATTTCCGTGTCACGTAAACGCAACAAGCTCGAAGCCAAAGGACTCTGGTAAAGCAAGAGATTAACAATGTTTAAAGTTTAAACATTGTTAATCTCTTGCTTTACCAGAGTAAGTATAATAGTTTTTGTGTGTAATTTGTTCTATATAAAGCAACTTCTTACATTTATTATGCTTTTTTTACCTTTAAATTTGCTCCTCTCGATGTTTACTTTCACTTTACGCATGCGCAGACAGCTGTCGGCGTAGGGCGATGGCAGGAACTATCTTCACCGTATACTATCTTTGTCTGGACCAACAGCTGGGTGGAACTCTGACCAAAAAGAAGAAGAAGAAGAAGACGCTTCTGTTAGATTTTCTGTAGGAATGGCAGTTTGAGAGTGAGACAGGCTAGTTGTTGTTTTTGGGGTGTATTCTCACCACTACGCCATGGATTTTAATGTAAAGCGGTTAGCTGCGGACGCCGGTACTTTCCTGAGCCGCGCGGTTCAAGTAAGTTAAACTGTCGTGATGTTGCTAACTAACTTTAGCCGAAGCTTCACTAGGCTAGCAAGTGTTAGCTCTGCTGTAAACCAGTTGGGTTAGCTGAGCAGCCTGTTATCCCCTCAGGCTAATTCCGCTGTATTAGCTGTTGTTACACTGCTTTGTGTTCCTAATCAGCTGTCCCCGTTTTTAGCAGGAGAAGCAACACCACAGGCCTCAGCGGTGGCTAGCCAGCTAGCATGATGACGCCTTTACTGACATCTGAGTTTTCTGCGTTGTTTTCCGTTCAGATTAATAAACACGTTTGTTTTGTCAGTTCACAGAAGAGAAACTCGGCCAAGCTGAGAAGACAGAGCTAGATGCCCATCTGGAGAACCTGTTGGTCAAAGCTGAAAACACCAAGGCATGGACGGAGAAGATAATGAAGCAGACGGAGGTCTTACTACAGCCCAACCCGAGTAAGAACCCCTTTATTCTGACCCAGAGATGGCTGCAGTTTGGGAGCTGTATACACACTAACACACACCCCAGCATCTCATGGGGAGGGTGTGTGAGCTCAGCTGTGCGTCCACCACAGCTCACACCAGGATGCCATATCACTACAACCCAAAAGCACACACAGACCATCTGTGCAACAGTTTCAGACATGGGGTTCTTCTGTTTCCTGTTTTAACTTTAAATATACTACAGATCAGATAATCTGACTGGGATTGTTAATCCTCTTTCATGTGATGTCTATAAACAAAACCAACTGTGACTGACTTTAGTAAAGCTTAGCTTAGACTGTTCATCCAGGATGACAGTCTCGGGAACACTGTAAGTGGCTCCCTCACGGTTGTCTTATGACTTTATAATTCATTTATCCTGTTGTGATCTCTAGATGTCCGACTGGAAGAATTTGTGTATGAGAAGCTGGAGAAAAAGGTCCCAACACGAATGAATAACCACGAGCTGCTGGGCCAGACTTTGATTGACTCTGGAAATGATTTTGGGCCTGGAGCTGCTTATGGTGAGTGGTTCTGTAGGCCTGGTGAGTCCTGCTGACTCTGATCCACACATGTCAGATTTTAAGGTGATCACTCTGAACAAAAAAATGAGTAAAAGCAGAATTTAAAGAAAAATACTCGTGTTTTGATTTTAATCGACATCAAAGGGATATTTAAGCAAATTTAAAATAATGCTGTGGAGGATTTACAAATAATTACTTAATCTCTGTAGAAGGCTTCCTGAACAGCCTCTGTTTGGAGGAAGTAAGTATGCATCCTACAGAAGTGATGAGCTAACAGCTAGTCCAAATTAAACAAGCCTAAAGTCAATTGCTTTTTTTATGTCTCCACCTAGCTTTTCATAAATCTTTCCATCACCATCATTTTTGTGTTTCATGTTTTTTTTTCAACAGAAATGTTAAGAAATTCCTCCTAAACACGGCTCCAACAAACATCCATATAAATAACTACAGCATAGAGCTTTATTTAATCACATTTGCATGAACAGAGGCCATTCAGGAGTCTATTTACGAGTAAGTTGATGATCATTTTTGTATCTTTCAGTGGTGGGTAAAGTATAATTGTGTGGAAGTTCTCAGGGGTATTAAGCTCATTTTGGTTTTATTTACATGTACACAGTTCCAGTTCATGAGAAGCTTCCTAAAGCTACTTTAAACAGGGAAACCAGTAATTCCCAGTACTTGTCTGCAGTGGGAAACCTTGCATAAACCTGCTCACTGGAGTCTTAAAGATGTGGAAAACTTGTTTAATCGATACATTTGCAGTGGTCTCTATTAGGAATGAATGCTTGTAAGTCATACTCTGGGGAAAAAAATCCGGTGCACTATTTTCAGAAACTAGAAGTGAGCCACATCACAGCTGAGCTTCAGTCGGCAGAATTTGGAGTCTTATATATTTAGACATCTTGCCTCTGATTGGATAACAGCAACGTGACTACCACTGACTCTGTTTGCTCTGCAACGTTGATGTTTTATCTACACAAATAACACAAGCCTGAAGGAGCTCTGCTGTGTGGTGGAGTTGCTAATGCTAACGGTTAGCTTCTACTAGCCAAGACGTTCTCTGCTGTTTCCTGGACGCTAAACCAACAACAGCCTTCCCCGTCGTGAGTCAAGATGGGCGAGTCCATGGATGTTCAGTGACAGTGTGACGTAGATCTGTCAGGTTTTTCAAATCCTAGCGTTTCACTGTCTATTTTCTCTCAGAAGCTAATGCAGCAGATAGGTGTCTGAGACTATTTTCATGTTCAGCCTGCATGAAAAACTCAGAAGATTATAAGCAGACATAATCATTAAAACATGGTTTTTAGTGTTCCACACCTTTAAGATGTGACAGGATGAACGTAACAAAGGGTTTCATCCAGTTTTATGAAATTTCTTCTGTTACCTAGCAACCAGCAACCTCCTTGTCTTAGCCTGCTGAGCTAAATGGCTTCATAACAGCTGGTTGTTCTCATTGAGATGTTTGGGGAGCACAGAAACATCAGTCCCAGACCTCCCAGTCCGGATTTGGGGGAATTTACAGTAATGACCAGTTATTCCAGGGTAATGACTCCGTCTGTGTCCGATGACCACCGTTACAGTAACGAAGCTCCAGGTGTCCGAGTCCCGGGTTTGGGGTTATGTTGGTGAGCTCGTGTCTCTGCTGCTCTCTTACAGGAAACGCTCTGATAAAATGTGGCGAGACGCAGAAGCAGATTGGTGGAGCCGAGCGGGAGTTCATCCAGAGTTCTGCCCTCAACTTCCTCACACCTTTTAGAAACTTTCTAGAGGGCGACTTCAAAACCATCCTGGTGAGCTGGTTTGTTCATCTCACTGGTTTAGCCAGAGCTGCAGATGAGACCCAACACACCACCGAGTCCAGAAAACCATTTCAATCATTTATTTATGGTAAATGGCCTGTATTTGTATAGCGCCTTCTTAGGGTTCTACAACCCCCCAAGGCGCTTCACAACACAATCAACTCAATTCACCCATTCACACGCTGGTGGGGATGAGCTACGATGTAGCCACAGCTGCCCTGGAGCGCACTGACAGAGGCGAGGCTGCCGAGCACTGGCGCCACCAGTCCCTCCGACCACCACCAGCAGGCAAAGCGGGTTAAGTGTCTTGCCCAAGGACACACAGCAGCACTCTCTGGCCGGAGCCGGGATCGAACCTGCAACCTTCCGATTACTGGACAACCCGCTCTACCTCCTGAGCTACTGCTGCCCTTTATTTCATAAATGTAGAACTCTAATCACTGTTTAGGAATGGAGCTGAGAAAGAGCCGGATAAAGGAGAATAAATCTGGAAAAACTCTTCATGCTTTTTCTATTTAAATGTCTTCCTTCACACAGATATGTGATATAGAGACTGTCTCCATATCATCTTTATAAAATGTAGAATTCTGATTCTTTTGTGTCCAGAAAGAGAGAAAGCTGCTGCAGGTCAAACGCCTGGATCTGGATGCAGCTAAAACCAGGCTAAAGAAAGCCCGGATGCCTGACGCCAGAGCTGCAGTGAGTCCTCACACACACACACTCACATGGGTCATGTTTAATTCTACAGCTGTGTTTTTAACTCTGCTTTAGATGGTCGAGCTTTCAGAGATGTGTGTAGCCTAGCATCTGAGAGTCACGACACACTCTGACTTACACAATCAGAGTGTGTGTTTTCTCTTTGGTGGGACGTTTAAAGTTCCTTATTTGTTGGAGAGTTGGTGTCTCACTGTCATGAGCAGATTGTCTTGATTTGTGTCCTTTAGACGGTTCAGGTTTGATCTGCGTTTGTGTTGCTCTAAGGCTCTTTAGTTATTAGCTTTGGTCAGTAAACATCTCATATACATCAGGTGTTGTTGTGGATTATTAGTCCTGATGCATTCTCAGTTATGTGTCCCTTAAATGTCTCATCTGGTTCCAGCTGTGCTGCATCTGTAACGCTGTCAGACTCATGAGGAGAAACCAGGACTGAGACGCTGGAATCTTTATTTCCCTTCATTAAAGGACAAATGTTTTTTTAGCCTTTGCTTGTTTAAAGGAACTCTAAATTGTGTGAAACCTCCAGATTTATGAATGGTTACATATGTTGAGTCATGTGAGGGAAACTGGAGTTTAACTCCACCGTACGGTTTGATGATGACATCATCTAAAGATGCTGAAACACGGTGGTTTAGTGGGACGATGGCGAATTCTCTTAGGTATTCTTAGAGTCCTGACATTTCCAGTGTGTGTGTTAAAGCGTGTAGCTGTCTGGTGTGAACACACTCACACACACATAGTGAGGTTGTGGCTGCAGCAGCAGCTGGGGCTCTAACTACTCTGTCACTGTTTTTTAAAACGCAAAGCTGCAGATGTGAGCAGAGGAAATGACGGAGGTGAGTGGAATGTTGGAGTCATCTTTGATTTGAACACACACACACACACACACACACAGCTGCACAGTTTCTCTCTGTCTCTTCCATCATCATATTTCATGAAAAACTCTGTTGTTGTTGACGATCCTGACGGGAACCAAGTGCTTCTCAATTTTAAACGTAAACAGTGTTGAGGGCGATTAAGGTCAGCGTCCTCACGTCTAAAGAACTCGTCTCTACAAGTTTTTAGCTTTTACACCAAATCCTTTTACAGAATCATTTCCATCCTGAAAACCAAATGTTCATGTTTCTGTTTTTACTCCCGTCTTTAAAACCAAAACTTCAAATCTTGTCCAACAGTAAAGATCTTTGGTACAGATCTAAACTGTTAGAGATGTTTTTGTATTTGAAGTCACACAAAAGCCTAAGGAGTCTGGATCATAAAGACTTCCTATAAATTATCCATTCGTCCATCTGCTGCTCTGAGGAGCTTAAAGCTGGAACCTCACTGAGCCGTGAGGTCCCACCACACCAGCAGACTGAGGACCTTACAGATGATTGGAGACGTCATGAGTGGTGTCTAGGATCCACCTCCAACAGTCTCATCCCAGTGGCGTTCCGGCTTTAGCAGACCTCGCTCTCCCCCTCTGCCTCTTCCTGCTCATCACAGCCATCCTGTCGTTTTGAGTCATCTAGAGAAAATGAATCAGATTAATGATTCATTAACAGATGGAGGCGGCCTTTGTCCTTTAGAACAAACCTAATAAAGTTTATTTCTTTACTCTCAGGCGGAGCAGGAGCTGAGGATGACCCAGAGTGAGTTTGACCGACAGGCAGAGATCACCCGTCTGCTGCTGGAGGGCGTCAGCAGCACCCACGTATGTAATGCACTATCATGTGACCAGTTACACCATCATGTGACCACTTACGGCTAATGGGAGGCTGAATGATCCTGATTCCTGCTCTCCCCGTGGATCTACAGGCGCACCACCTACGCTGTCTGAATGACTTTGTGGAGGCCCAGACCACCTACTACGCCCAGTGTTACCAGTACATGGTGGACCTGCAGAAGCAGCTTGGCAGGTGTGGACACCCCCCCCCCCCAGGTTTTATTAGATAGGATGTGTGGTTTATTAACAATGCTGGAGCTTCAGAATGAGCTGATGTAATTGAGTCTTCCTGGTGTCTGATCAGAGCTACTCTGAGGTCATGTGGGGTTCACGTCAGGTTCACGCGTCCGTATGAACAACAGAGCTTCATGGTTTCCTGTTTTCATCTCTTCCTCCTGACAGTTTCCCCTCATCGTTCTCCAACAACAACCAGTCCTCCGTGTCGGGCGGGGCCGGTGTCTCTGTGCCCACCATACCGGTGTCCACCTCGCTGCCCAGCGTGTCCGCAGGTCGTCCCAGCGCCGCCGCGTCAGGAGGGTTCAACGAGCTGCGTAGCTCCAACGGCAGCCGCAAAGCTCGAGTTCTGTACGACTACGACGCCGCCAGCAGCAGCGAGCTCTCCCTGCTGGCTGATGAGGTGACCCAAAACGTTAACCCCCCACCCCCCACCGATCATTAATAAACAATATTAGCATCAGTTCTTTTGTCAGAGTTTATTTTCATGTTTCTTTGTTTTTATATAAAAGATGAATCTGAGTTTCTGTTCTGAGTGAAAAGTGAGTTTCTGAAGTTTTTCTGTTTTCTGATCCGTTCATCTTGTTTTTATAACGGCTGCTGAAGTTCCTCTGCTCAGTGGAACGTTTGCTCTTCCTGTTCCTGTCAGCTCTGTGGCTGTTACACAATTCATCACATTTGCTGCATTCAGAATTTTTCCTGTTTAAACACACACACACACACACACACACTCACATAGCATGAGACGGTCCAGGTGGATCTACTCAGACTACAGAATCATCAGCGCTGAATTTTAAACTGAGGAAAATGAACCTTTAATTTTCTCCCACCTGTAAAAATGTTTATAAAAGATAAAAGCAGCAAAAATCTGTGACTTTGTAAAATAAACTAAAAAACAACCATGAAGTTGGTGTTTTCTAATAAAGCTTCACTAAACCCGGGTGCTTCCTGTCCTCTCAGGTGATCACAGTCAGCAGCGTCCCAGGTATGGATTCAGACTGGCTGATGGGGGAGCGAGGAACCCAGAAGGGCAAAGTACCGATCACCTACCTGGAGCTGCTCAACTGACCCCCCCACCACCACCACCACCGGCTGTGATCTCATATTTATAGTGTTTCAGGGACAGGCCTCAGTCTCCTCATTCACTTTTATCATAAGCGTAGCAGAAAGGAACCGTATTCCCTCATCTGGTTTTAGTGCATTTCTAAAAGTCAGTTTTGTTTTGTTGGCTGTGTTTTTGCTGCCATGCAACATTAAAGGTGCCAGAACATCTCCCAGTAAGTTTAAAATGTTTACAAGTCGTATCTCAGATGGTGACGTGTTGCCGTTCCTCAGTGATGACACTTTTGGAATTAGAAAACACTTCTAAGATAAAAAAAGGCACTTCTTCATTTTGATGTGGTTAAGTCTTATTTTGTAAGCGATCATTTAGAGGAGCTGTTGTGATTATCCTAAAAATGAGCTGTCATTTGTTTGTTGGGTGAAACTTTACTGCAAAGCGAGCCTTGTTCCTGCACGTTTATTAGTTGTAAGACGGCCCGTTCTGATTTGCAGCTATCCCATCAGTATTGAGACTCAGCCTCTGAGTGTTGAAGCCAAATATTTTGAGTTGGTTTATAATTTGGAAATCAGCTGAAGTCTGGGATTAAATTCATCAGCTGTGCATTGTTTAGAAAACCACACAATATTTATTTTCTGGTCTTGTTCAGCTTACTGTTTACTTTTTTTAATGCTTGAAAAAGTAAAGAGATTAACATTTTTATGACGTACTAACATGTTTTGGTTTTATCTGAGATTACAACTTCATGAATTTTGCTTTCAAACTTTTGTTGCATTACATGAGATTTAAGTATATTTGCTGTTTTGTGTGTACCTGAAACAATGGCAAGAAATTGTAAAATAAATATAAAATAAGATACCAGTGTTGGCTCAAAGTTCAGATCAGAGGTTCAGACTGAATTAGTTTATAGTCAACCATTCTGAGCTAAACTCAGGCCTAAAATACACCAGTTCTTTTTAAGTGATCAATTTGTCATAAAGTATAAAAAACATGTATTTAATAAAATTGTTAAATTACAGTACAAATGGATTATTGTGTGATATTGTATATAAATAAAATGTTATCAGATAAAAGGAGACAAAAGTTTAATATTTTGCAAAAAATTATTCACAAAATGCAATAAGATAATGCACTCTTGACTGTGTTGATGTGTTGATTTATAATTTAGTTGGAAAGAATACAAACAGCTTAATTTTTAACACCTGCTGTTAGGGAAACTGTCGCCCCCTTGTGGTAATTTTGTGACAGCGGTGTTTTGCTAAAAGGATAGGGCTGCGTTAAAACTTTAATCTTTGTTTTTGTCTTATCACAACAGAAACGTCTCCAATCACTTTTCAATAAATAAACCAAACCTTTAACTTCTTTATAATAGCTTAAAAAACGATTTAAATGTAATAGATTTCCGTGTTTTGGCAAGAAAAGAAAGAACTGTAGGCAGTGTCCTTAGCAGTGAACTATCTTGTATTATTTTTTTTATCTTTGGCAACAAGTTAAAGTTAAAATAATGGAGTTTTCTAATGGTTGCGCTAAACAAACTCAGTTTAATTTTTAATCTCCTTACAAACGTAAATATCAACATTTTGGGGGATTTGTTTAAAGCATTATATAAACACAATTTAATTAAATAAAAACACCACACACAATACAAGTAGATTTAATAAATCAAGCTATCAAATAGACGTTTGATTTTTTAATGATATTTTACGTTTTAAATGTTCCTTTATTATTCAATAAAATTAATCATATTTTTTTAACAGTTATTATTGCCATTCATTCATTAACAAAAACAATCCATCTAGTCAACAGTGGATATAAATTTGCCCTGTGGCCGCTAGAGGGCGCACGATCTGAAATGTTATAGTGCTTTAGCTAGGTGCTGCTAGCTAGTTCCTGCTTTAGATCGTTGATTTAATCTTGTTTAACATAGATAATTAAAATAAATGCATTGAGTTTTAGTAGTTACGTAGTTTATATAAGTGAAGACGTTCTGGCGTTCCCGTGCTTTTGACTAAATATACTGTTAGCGTTCATTTAAAAACAGTAGAAAATAAAAAATAGTTTTATTTTGAAAGAATTTACAGGAAGTGCTAATCAATTATGGCCTTTTAGCTTTATGTAAATACGGTAGTATTTATATGTCTATTGTAGTAACAGCTTTGGTCCAGTAGAGGGCAGAAATATCCATATTCTCGAAAGCTAGACACTGGATTGAGTTCTTGTACTCCATCCATTTTACATAAATAATTCATAAAATTACTTTTAGACAAAGTATGTTGACACCAACAAGTAAAATGACTGATTACAAGTAAGTAAATTGAAAGTTTATTTACACGAATAAAGCTTCTTCTAGTCTACTGGATAGAAACATGAGAACTCCATCATTTAGTATCTATATTTGGAGAATAAGGACTTTTCCGCCCTCTAGCGGACGGAAGCTGTTACAGCTTTTGTGAAGTTAAACAAAACATGACTAATTAGCACTTCCTGTAAATCCTTTCAAAATCAAACGTTCCACCTAAATTTTTATGATTTTAAATGAGCGCTAACAGAATAATTAGTTTAGATAATGATAACTTATACAAACTACGTAACTACTAACACTCAATAATCTTATTTTAAGATTTTTTTAGTGTCTGTGTTAAACAAGATTAAATCAACGAGCTAAAGCAGGAACTATAAGCAGCTAGCTCCAGTGCAACAGATCATGTGCCCTCTGGTGGCAATAAGGCGAATTTATATCCATAGTAGACTTCTGAGAGGGATTTTTCTCTTGATAAATTAAATTAGGTGATATTATTATTATTATTATTATTATTATTATTATTATTATTATTATTATTATTATTATTATTATTATTATTATTAATAATTTAAAAAGTTGACCAACTTGCCATTCCTATTCAAACATGTCATATATGAAACTATTAGCTATTATTTCAAGACCAATAAATGCCCAACTACATCAAGTAAAAACACAGACATTTATACAGACATTGAAATGTTTTTTTAAGTAATTTTTGTTTTAAACAGGAAAATAATTAATGCATTTGATTTAACAACAAATGTATAAACTACTGAAATGAAAACCTTAACCAAATACACCGAAAGTAACCACTAACTAATAGAAATGTCGTTTTGGGGGGATTTTGGGGGGGGAACTGGGATTGTTTATAAGTGGAGAAGTAGAATCACACATTTACACCTGATCTATTAGCTGCTGCTAGAGTCTTAACAAGAACCAAAAGAACTGAGCACATCACTTTTGTTCTTAAATCTACACTGGTTACCAGTAAACTACAGAATTAATTTCAAAATACTTCTACTAGTTTAAAAATCACTCAGTGGCATTAGGCCAAAATACATATCAGATCTCCTTACAGTATATACACCCAACAGGGTTCTGAGATCCTTAGGAAAGAGTCAGCTGGTAGAACCCTGCTCAGAACCAAACAGGGTGAAGCTGCTTTTAGCTACTATGCTGCACACAGATGGAATCAGCTTCCTCATGACCCCAAATGTGCCCCAACTCTAGTAACATTTAAATCAAAATAGAAAATTTTCATGTATTCATCAGCCTTTGAATGATTGTTTCTTATGCTGCACCTTCTGCACTGTAACTGCTCACCCTTTAACTTTGCCTTTTATCTTACTCCTAAATCTGAATTTAATTTGAAAATGCAAAACTGTCGTCCATTTAAAGGTTTATAAATTAAAGTTGTCTAAACCACATTTTGGCACTAGGAGCTGTTTAAAGACAGCAGCATTCTGCTTTAGTCCTGGCTGTGTTCAAACTAGCTGTTAGCTCATCAATCATTTTGGACTTATATAAACTACTTTTCTGAACTGAGGCCATTCAGAAAAACATCTACAACTTTTACACAGAAACACTTCAGAACAACTAAAACTTCCCTTTAAATAAATGTTCAACTTCTCCCGTTAAACATCGATGGCAGCTTTATTGAACAGCCTGTACTGTGATTCTCTCCCTCGTTCAAAGGCAGCTTGAGCTGTTTTAGCCTGACATTCTTTTACTGAGTGTTTCCTGACTTAACAGTCAGTCCAATGTAAAGGGCTGCTTGTCATAACAGCAGCAAGAGTTAGGAGGAAGTGAGTTTTAGCAAACAGCCTGTTGACTAATAAGCTGTTTTTTTTATTAGTGAAACTCATGACCTGCAACCTAAAATTAATGTAGACCTTTTAGTAAGTAGGAGTGTAAAGCAAAGGCAATTGGCCCAGAGTGGCTGTAGGTGTTAGAGCTACAGGACAAATGGACACGAGACCAAAGCATCACCACAGAGGCTGACTGAGAGTTTGAACACATCAAACACGATCAAAACTCAACCGTGGCTCTATCTTCTCACGTTTACAGCCCACAGTGTTCTCTTACTTTTCACCTTTAATTTTTTCTAAATTTGTTTTTCTGGAACTCCTCCAAGTCAGGTGAATGCAACGCGTACCAGTTCAACGTGCACCAAATGATCAGATTAGTGATAGCATGCCTAAGAAAAAGCACTTCCTCTTTCACTCGTCCTTATGTTCTTTCAGATGTTAACAACTGCCACAACTGCTATTTCAGCCGTGTATCCTCATCTCAATCTATCATGACTTTAAAATTTCCTGTTACAGAGGATACTAATACACACAGGATACTAATACACACACACACACACACACACACACACTTGAATCTGATCATCTTCATTTCCAGTAATATGTTTACTGTTGTCTAGAATGAATCCAGACAAACACATTTAGAAAATCAAGATCAAAAAGGCTGATCAAAATAGCAAAAACAGGTGTTTATTTTAGCAAAAGATCCTGCAACAATGGGATATCCATTCACAAGAAATTAGTTGATCAGTAAAAACTGGTGACCAAATCTCAATGGTGTTAACTCAACACTGGCACTCCTCAGGGATGTGTCCTTAGCCCCCTCATGGTCTGTTTGTTCTGTGAGATATCCTGTTACATTATGAAGTTTGCAGAGGACACTGCTGTTGTTGGTTTGATCTATGCATGACTCTGGGAGGAAAGAAGAGGAGCTTACTGAGGTCAACATCATCTTCTCCACACTCATCACTGGAGAAAAATTAGATCTGATAATATCAGATACAATTTTGAGCATGCACACGACCTCTGACCTTACATTGGCAACCAATTATGAGGTGACTGATAAACACGGGTCCTAGTTGATTTTACCGGTGTATGGGAGACAGCATCCTGACATGTTCTATAGCTGTCTGGTGTGGGAGCTGCTCTGTGACAGACAAGAAGGCCTTATGAAGAGAGGTTAGACCTTTACACCAACAGAACCAGAACAAAAAACCTAATGATAGATCCCACCAATCCAGCACATGAACTCTTTACCCTCCTTCCTACAGGCAGAAGATAGAGCAGCCTCAAAACCTGAAGTTCCTGGTCTGAAGGGCTGGATCCTACCCAGGAGCCAGGACTTAGGCTGGGCTCAGTCAGTCTCTATAGACCCCTTCAATGTTATTGTTTACATCCGGGTAATAGCACACATCCACACAACGCTGGAGGGCAAAAGGACCCTCTGCAGATGCTATCCAGACCTGTATGTCTGCGATTTAAGCTAACAAAATAAAACCTAGGAATTTAGATATTGTTATTTTAGATCATCTAACATATCTTTGTGCAGATGATCAAAAAGTTACATCTCCTAACGTTTAGTGCAAAAGTTCCAGATCTGTTTGAAATAGCTATGGAGCTGTGGGGACGACAGTTTGCAGAACTGGCCGCCTGGACTTTACACAGCTGAAGCAACAACGGTGTAACCGGATTTCTTCTGCGTTGAGCAGGTTAATGTTGAAGGATCACTGTGACACGGTTCGTCTTTGGAGATGAACAGATGCTCTGTTTGTTCTGATGACCTCAGTAACAGAAACACGAAGCGAACAACATTAGAGGCTGGGCAGATCTCAGGAGGGACAAACAGTTTATAAATACATAGATAAAGAACTTTTATATATTTGACATACCTGACAAGCTCAGTAAACACAAAATTAATGACATCAAAGGCTGCCCGCTCCAATTACAGAACACATTTTGTGATCATGTGAAAAGAAATTAATTTAACTCGGTTACAAAGGCATACAAGTCATTAGATGGCTATAACCTGTTCGAATCTGGACATTTTGGGCAGATATTTTACTTTTTTATTCTGTCCTGAGACTTTGGCTCCACCAAACACTCTTTATGGCTGTTAACCATTTGCCCTTGGTGTATTTTATCAGCTGGAAACCTGTAAAATGTTATGTTACTGTCCTTGCATCTGCTTGTGCAGCCTACTGCGCTGCAAGTGGTTACCATGCTGATAGATTTTATATCACTGCGATTTAGCTTAATTTATTGACAACTGAGAGATAATAACAACGGTGGTCAACGGGGATGCGTCGTCCAGCCAGAAACTGGGAGTGGGCCGGGATCTTGAGTGCCGACATCACATGTCAAGGGGTCTATAACCAAAAGCCCTGATTGATGAGCTAACAGCTAGTTTGAACACAGCTAAGACTAAAGCGCTGCCATCTTTAAACAGCTCCACCCCAGGCATCCTGAACCTGATCAGAAATATAGGCGGCTAGAATGAGTTTCCTCCCAAGGGTGTCAGGGCTCTGGCTGAGTTGTCTCTGGGCGAACCCTGGGTCAATCCAGGATATGCTGGAGGAATTATAATCTAGACTGGCATGGGAAGGCCTTGAGATCTTACCACGGGAGCCAGTGGAAGTGATTTAGAAGAGTATTTAAACTACATGCAGCCATTAGAGAATTATTCATGTTTAGAGTATTTTGCAAAAGCAATTTTTTTTCACATGCCAAAAGAGCAGAAGTATGATTAAAAAGTTGAGCAATAAAAGAACACCCCACTGGTTTATTGAACAATAGTGATGACAGAAAGTGAGTCACAGTAAATGTCAAAAACTCCAGTCAGGCATGAACTGCTAATGGCTGATAGCTAACGCTAACAAAGTCCATTCAGAGAAGTTTGTTTTAGTTTAACAAACGTGGATTTTCTCGTACTCAGTAACCACTGAGATGTAGTGACACAGCTCATTGTGTTTCAACATCATTTAAATCGGTGTTCATTTGAAATTTAGGGTGATTAACGCCCGTAGAGAGGAAGTCTAGTTGCCCTGCATGACCTGGAAGACTGAAAAATAAATATGTAATGTGAAGTTAGGGTTTATACAATGACATTGCATGTATTGCAGTCACATTTGGGAGGTTAGGGATGTTTTAAGGACGGGAGCAAGACACTTTGGTCCTGAGCTCCTCAGTCCTAAAGGAGATAAAAACTTTAGTTCCAGAGACCAATTAGGAAGCTGGTAAAATAGTGATTATTTATATTTTACACAGAACACAAGTGGCCCAAAAAAATCCCTTTAATTACACAAAGTGCTACGGCTGATCGAGCTGGTTACAGAGCTGTGTGTTTATTCTGACATCAACAAGTTTTTGTAGATTATTCCCACGAGGCACAGCTGCCGTCAGAACGAATCTTATTTGATCATTACCCATCAAATCTCACTTCTTCAAACTTATTTGCATTCATCCGTTCACCTTCAGTAGGAAAGAAACACAAGCTAGAAAATGTCCACACATCTTTATGATGTATATTTGATAACCCGCCTCAGAGTTGCACCACACAACCAAAGCTCAAATGGTTATCGCAGAAAAATCCACATTGATTTGTGTTTTTGGTTCAGGAAGCGGGCATTTTCCCACGCCTCTTTTCAAATCTGTACACGCACCTCAAGTGCTAACTTAGAAAAGTCAGTGTCTTGTGGTTGCCATCATTATAAAAGCTCTCTGACCCTGTTTATAAAGCTGACTTCTTACTTTATAAAGCTGAGTAATCAAATCAAATTCCTCTTGGCTTTAAAAATGACCAGCAGCAAAGGAGCTTCCTCTCACCAGTTTCCTCTTTTTTATTTTGTCTTCTTTTTAATTCTAGGTCCACTTAAATTCTACGTGATAACTCCTCCTAACGCTAACCCTAACCCTTCTAACCCTAACCCTAACCCTCCTAACCCTAACCCTAAACCCCATCTTCAGAGTTAGCCTCCTTACAGCTAATTTCCTAACAGAAACCGAACTTTGGTTCACACGCCTACATTCCGTTGTAGTTTTGCTTCAGTCAGAATAAATCCAGGACTTGTCCCTGTTCTTTAGTCCTTGCTGTCCAACATAAGCTCAGACAGATCAGTAGTAAGAGCAGAGTGTTAAATAATGATGTAAACAACATGCACAGATGATTCTGATGAAGTTTTGAGGCTTTGACGGAGCTTCACTCTGGTTTCTCTTTTTATGTTCCAACCACCATGACCCTGCGCATCACCACAGCGGTATTTTGGTTAATCTCTGGTTAGGTTCCGGCACTTCATAGAGCATTCACTCATCTAGCAGCCATGCCACTCCAGAAAGACGACACCAATGACACGCTGCTGTTTCGTCTCTGAGCTGCACGACGTTGCTTTTGTGACAAATAAATATCATTTATTTGTTGATCTGCAGGAAGTTTTTGTGCACCACAATAGATTTATCAGTGTCGATACAGAGGCCCAAACCAAGCCCCCTTATATATTCTGGTTCGTTGGAAAATAAAGTCAATGATGCATCTTTGTCTCACTGATTGGGAAGGAAACCACGAACCCCTCCTCTTTGAGATACAGAACTGGGCAGTTGCTGCACATCTTAGCAAAACAGGAAATTTCATGTTTCCTCTGCCTCTTATAGCAACAGCTTGCATCACACTACTTCTGCATATCTTCATACACACATACACCCACACGCTCACACACCAAGTCCCACAAGAACTCAGCCACAGTTTTACATGACAATGTTAGGATCATGGTCTGGTTTTGGAACGCTAAACAACAACACAGAAACGTGAAAGAAGCAACACACGACGTTAACATGCCCATTGATGTTGAACAGTCAAGTTTATTAGCAACACTCAGCTTCAACAAAACACTGAAAACACGAGTTGTTCTGGTTTATAAAGTATCAGTACGACGTGGGCTTTAAATATTTCTTTTTGATAGATTTTTGTAGCATTTTGGGCTTAAATGAGAGGAAAACAACAATAGAGATTCCAACAAAAAACAGACAGACAGGTACAAAAAGCAGAATGTACCAGATTATGGACTCCCCTGCATTCAGACAGAAAAATGAATGGGAATCCTTGACTTTGTGTGTCCTAAGCAGCAGATCCTCACATGTGATGTCCGACTGCCCAACCATCATCACCGTCTCTGCTGTTTCTAATGTCCTGAACCACTCCGTCTGGCAGCAGTTGAAGGGATTTCCTGTGAGAAAAATACTCTGGAGTTTTGAGGATAATGCATGAGCCTGACCAGGGGGGATGGTGGACAGATTGTTGTCTCTTATGTCCAACACTTTAAGGTCAATATTTAGAAGTGAAGGAGGAATGTGGGGAAGAGAGTTTCCTGAAAGGTTCAAATACTTCAGGCTTTGAAAATGGGAGAAGTCCAAGTCCTGGATTTGAGTGTTTCCTAAACCGAGATGCTGCAACGTCCTGCTTAAGCTCAGGAATGAACCTTGGACATCGACTCCACGGTTATCGGACAGCTCTAGCCGAGTTAGCGACAGTCCTGCAAACGCAGAATCTGGAATCCTTTCTAAGCTGCACCCTTTAAGATGAAGATGTCTGAGGGAGACGATGTTGCTCCAATCTACGCAAACGGAGATGTTGTCTGAGCGCGTTTTAGTTTCCTCTGAAAGGCAAATGTTAATGCTGTTATAACTGAGATCCACAGAGAGAATTCTTGGCAACGAGGAAAATAATCCAGATGGTAACTCCTGCAGATCGTTGTGGCTCAGATTAAAGTACGTCAGATTACCCAGAGTGGTGAGAGCACCATCATCTGCTACGATCTGGTTTAGTCTGTTGTTGCTGACGTCCAGCTCATACAAGCTGCTGGAGAACTGTTCTGATGTGAAATTTAACGTTTCCAGACAGTTCGTGCTCACTCGAAGCCTGGAGAGGACAGACATCTTCTGGATGAATCCATGAGGGAAATACGTCACCTGGTTTCCCCTCAGGTCTAAAATCTCCAGCATGGAGATATCACCATTAAGACTGTCATCCCACAACTTAGCTGTCACGTTGCTCTCCTGCTTCTTCAGATTGTAGAACTCAACCGTTGAAGATGAGTTTGGGAACGTAGCATTGTCCGCAAAGTGTTCATAGAATCTCACAGTGTTGTGGGACAGATAAAGGTTCTGCAAATTGCTCTTGCTGGGCAGAAAAGGGAAGAAGAGGAGTTTGTTGTTGGACAGATCAAGTGTCTCCAACTGGAAGGTGTCGTTAAAGTCTTGCCTGGAGATGAACCACTCGATAAAGTTGTGGCTAGCGTTGAGGACAACCAGCTGAGTCATATCAAAGTCTGTCAGGCACGGCAGATAGTTGAAGGCCAGGTTGAGCCGCTGGAGCTTCGGGTTGTTGCCGAAGGCACCATCGATTTCAAACATGATGTTCCGCTGAAGGTTGAGGTCTTTAAGTTGAAAAAGATCCATGAAGGAGGTCTCATCCAGTCTCCTCAAGAGGTTTCCAGAAAGGTTCAGATACTCGAGGGATGTCAGATTTTGGAGAAGATTTGAAGACATTTCATCGTCCAGTTTGTTCTCAGAGAGATCTAGGGTTCTAAGGCCAGGTAAGCTCCTCAACGCAAGGCTGGTTTCTTGGTAGCCAACGTTCAGGTTGTTATTAGCTAAATTTAAGCTCTCCACCAATTTTGATGCTTGAAAAACATTAGAGTCTAATTTCTCCAGCGTATTGCAAGCTAGGCTTAGGGTGTTTAGTGAAGAGTAACACAGCAAAGAGGTGTTCTGTAGTGTTTTGATGTTATTGTAGTCTAGCTGAAGCTCCTCTAAGTTGTCAGAGAGTCCTGGAGGCACAGAAGCGAGTTTGAGGTTGTTGCAGCGAGCCATTCTTTGTACCTGCAGGGGAAACAACAGTTTATATTTTTATTGATGGAGGAGTAATAAACAAGAAAAGTTTCACTAAAACTTTGCTTTGCAAACACAAAGTCTAATTAAAATGATGCAAAAATGTAGTACGGAGATTCAAAAATCTCAAAAGAATGACTTTCCCATTAACTGCACCACTTGCAACTTTGTTTTTGAGCTAATTGTGGAAAGTGGAGATTATACATTAAGCGATAAGAAATGATTCTTTGATGTAGCTGCTATTTGTTGAAAAAAATCTTGCCATTAAATGTTTTATTTCTTTAAATGATTAAGTACAGGCATTATTTTTCTGATGTACAGGTGAAACTCAAAAAAATAGAATATGGTGAAAAAGTTAATTTATTTCAGAAATTCAACTTCAAAGGTGTAACTAACAAATGCGATAGACTCATTCCATGTAAAGCCAGATATTCATGCCTTTATTTGTTACAATTGTGATGATTATGGCTACAGCTGATGAAAACCCCAAATTCAAAATCTCAGACAATTAGAATATTGTGAAAAGGTTCAATATTCTAGACTCTAGAAGTGTCACACTCTGATCAGCTAATGAATACAAAACACCTGCAAAGGGTTCCTGGGCCTTTAGATGGTCTCTCAGTCTAAGATGGATTACTGACATGAATGGACTTTTGCACCATGCTTTAATTTTTCGAGTTTCACCTGTATTAATTACAAGCATCTTGTTTAACCTCCAACTGATCGTAAAACAGCTGCAGAGCGGTCTGCAAATATTGGATTAACACCAGTATCTCACTGGGATTCAACTATTAGACGTGTTGGAGACAAAATTCTAGGAACATTTAAAATTTGCTGATGCAAAACCTTTTCTATCTGGCCAGGTCACATATTTAGACTGCAACACTTACATTTTCATGCCAAAAAGTGTTGCAATTATTTCTCTGTTTATTTGCAATTTGCTCACCAACTCCTCCCAAAGCTTTTTCCTGCAATGGTCACATTTTACAGTAAAGAGACCCAGCTTACCCCTGGATCAGTCATACACTACATCATCACACAAAACACAATAAAGAGATATTTTTAATCTAAATAGAAATATCATGTAACTTCATCATAAGCTGAGCAGATTTTTATGTTAATTAAAAATCCATTGATTCTCTCTTTTACAACTTGATGTAATTATTGGATAAAATCAAAAGACAGATGTGTGTGGATTTGTTTGATCAACTGCTGATTGCAATAATTATGTATTAATTTTTATTTTGTTTATTAAATCTGTTCTATATTTGTTGTTGTGTTTAGCTTGCTTGTTTTTTAACTTGTTGTTGGAGTCAGAACATTAAAGGATTCTATAGAATTAGATTAAAACACGTTAGCTAACAAAAACAAAATACACAAACATTTATCTACGTTTTTGTTCCTTCAGGTGAGACGTGGGTTAGGGTTTATGACAGACCCTTACCTGCCGACACTGGTTGTTTGGTGGATAACTCGAGGCTGGTGTCAGGATTCTCCACAGAGACAACAAGCAGAGCAGGGTGGGGGTGGGCCCGTGGACTGGCATCTTATCATCCTCACTGTTCAAAAGGTGAATAAAACAGACAGGTGTTATATGTAGAATAAAACTTTACTTTTGTGAAAAACACATTCAGATTCTAAATCTTAGTTTAAAAGCTTCATGTTAGTGTTTGATCTGTCCGGCGTTCTTTTACTCTTGTATGCCGACGACTCCACCTTTATTTAACGAGACACAAACAGATTAATAATACATTTCTTATTTACAGCTGTGGCTTGGCAAAAGCAGTGGCCTTTTGAGGGAGAAGGAGAGGGGAGATCTTTGCGATTTGAATCCTGCAATAAGCCGCCATGATTGTTTTTAAATTTTCTCATTAGAACAGCAAGTTTGCTGAAATTTCCCAAATTTCTTTGCAAACCCATGTCGTGCAAACACACTGTGGAGGTTCTTTGTTCCTTTTTTTGCCTGCACGCAATGCTAAACTTTGTATTTCTTAAATCAGTTTTGTTTGTTTAAAGTATAAAATGCAATTCTTCTTTCATTTTGACCTGAATATGAGTTAGGTGCTGTTTGTCACAGCTTTATGAATTAATTGCTATGAGCAAATGCAGAATTTATCATTTATGTTAACTGCTCTTTAGAAAGCACATAGTTGCTGATAAAAAAAAAGGTAGCTTTGCTTTTTAAAGTCTGGTTCAACATAGTGCAGCATTTTTTGATAACTTTTACAAAAATAGCAAACAAGTTGAAATTATATAGATTTTATAAATTTAAATTATATTTATTCATACATATATCCTGTCTTAAACATAGTTGCATTATTTTTTTTAATGGCATGACAATTCTAATATTCAGCATATTTATATAAGAACTATTAGGAAGCATTACTTTCAGGTATTGTGCTAAAATGCTGCAGAAGTTTAGACTCAGCCTTTTTAAAGGTGCTTCCTTTAGCTGAGTATCAATGTGTGCGTCTTCAGTAGATTAGTTCATGTACTCACACTGGTGGTTAGATGCGGATTTCCCAAGCCACCGACGGTTGATCCCCTGACCATATCGCTGGGTGACCTGCTTGTGCAGAAACTCTTCTCGTGTGTGACATTCAGCTGCATCGCTCCCCTCTGGCTGAAATACTCACACCCCCTTTTTTTTTACTCTTCACGGAACAGGCAGGCAACGGAAACCAAGTCACATGGACCAGTTACACTCACACTGAGGTTCTCAAGCCCCGAGCCACAGGAAGGCAAGTGCAGGCTCAACAGCTCACCACCCGGACTGTGCACATCTCTTTTTTTCACAATAGCATCACACCAGTTGTATTGTTAAACGCTCAAAAGGAGACTGTCAGCACAACTGCCACCACAAAAACCTAACGAGAACACACCCTTCACACCCTCTGCTCATTCTGATCACTCAAGCTACTAAAGAGGAAACCACTCAACACACACACGCCCTTCCTGCCTGATTTTTCAGCCTGTCACAGCAACAGCATGCATAGAAATACAAACATATTCACATATTGTTGTACTTAGTAGCATCCCAAAGGGCCGCAGTGCTTCTGCTACAGAAGAGGATCATAAATATCCACTTATGTTACTCTATTACTCCTATGTCTTAAATGTTGCGTTTTAAACATTCCAACATGGCTACTTTATATGTTTTCCATAATCAGCATTCAGACTCCTACCCACTCCATTTTTAATGTAACGGGTGCAAGAATAGGGAATAAGGAATCAGGAAGTGATGTTGCTGTCCTCGGAGGACTCATTTGTTAGTGAATCCTTCCTGTTTTCACACAAGATATCTCGAGCTCTCAGTTCTGATTCTAATTTAAAATTAGAAAACTTTTAAAGTCACATGGTGGAGGAACTTATATACCTCTATGGTTTAATACTGGACCTCAAGGAAACTGTGGTCATTTGTGAGGGTCTGAAATTAAAAAAAAGGCTACTACATGTGCTGATTTTCCTAAAAGTTAAGGTACAATCATCGTCGTCTGTATTTACGGGGGTAGATTTAACCTTAAAACTTGTGACAAACTGTCTGTGCTGTTTGAAAGTGAAGTCAGAATCCTGTTTACAGGAGTTGTCATGTTGCGCTTATCAAATCAAATCAAATCAAACTTTATTTATAAAGCGCTTTTCCAACATAAAATGCAACTCAAAGTGCTTTACAGGTTAAAATGACCCTATATAACCATCCCCCCCCCCCCCACACACACACACACACACACACCCAACTCCCGTACACACACACTTAAGAACATCTGTAAAAATTATATATGGCTGAGTTCAGATGAGCCAGATATGGTAGGGCAAGGAAACGCCATCAGAGGAGCCGTCTGCCCCGGGAGCAGTAGGTCCATGCGTCCATGTACACAGCAGAACTCTTTCATGCTTGTGTTATTTGTGGAGATAAAACATCGACATTGCAAAGCAAAGCAGAGTCTGTGGTAGTTGCATTGATGTTAGTCAATCAGAGGTAAGATGTCCAAATATTAGGAAACAAGACTCCAAATGCAGCAGTCTGAAGTCTCAACTCTGATGTGGCTCACTTCTACTTCCTGAAACTGGTGCACCAGATCTTTGTTTCCCCAAAAAACGACTTACAAGGCATTCATTCCTACTAGAGACCACTGCAAATGTATCGATTAAACGAGTGATTCACACCACATTTTATTTATTGCTGACTTATTCTAACTTTACATTTCTGCTTTAGCACAACTGTGGGGATCAATCTTTAAAACAAGGTCTATTCTGGAGAGAAGGGTTTGCCGGATAGTCGAAAATTCAGGGGGACTCTTAGCAGGGTCTGGTAGGGTGCACGGACATTTCCCCAACAAATCTATGTGTGTTCTGTGGATTTGGAGAAGGTGGTACTCTGGGAGTACGGGGTAACAAGCCCTTTGATATGGGCTGTTAAGTCTCTGTATGATCTGTGCCAGAGTTTGGTTCGCATTGCCAGCAGTATGTCGGGCTAGTTCCTGGTGAGAGAGCTCTCCCTTAGAGATAGGGTGAGAAGCTTGGTCATCCGGGAGGGGCTCAGAGTAGATCCGCTGCTCCTCCACATCGAGAGAAGCTAGTCGAAGTGGCTCGTGCATCTGGTTAGGATGCCTCCTGAACGCCTCCCTGGTGAGGTTTTCCAGGCACATCCAACCAGGAGGAGACTTAAAGGAAGACCCAGGACACGCTGCCTGGGAACACCTTGGGATCCCCCTGAAGGAGCTGGTCGGGGTGACTGGGGAGCGTGAAGTCTGGGCCTTTCTGCTTAGGCTGCTGCCCCTGTGACTCGACCCAGATAAGTGAAGCAAAATGAATGGATGGATTATTATGCTGAAATACGCAGATTAATTGCGGGGGTTTGCAGCTGACACTGAGCCATTGTTTTTAAGTTCTCGTGTGTTTTTAACAGTCTTAGTCATATATATATAACTCATAATTAAAATTATAACATGGTTCAGAGTTTATCTTTAGTCTCTTTGAGCTAAATGAAGCTGCTTTCAAGTGACACTTGGACAGATGCATTCAACACTCATGTGAAATTAGGGCCCTGCTTTTTCCACTTCCATGGTTGGGTTGCCTTTCAATTCTGTTTTTTGTTTTTAGCTGAGAAGTAAGCACGCGAAGTCCCACCCAAAAGAATACAAGAAGATGTCAGAAGGTTTCTTAGAGTCTTTTTAAAGACAAAATATCAACATAAGCATTCAGACTGTTTTTGTGTCTAAGGGAACTTTCCAGATAGTTGCTAGGGTTGAGACTTGGGCAGATGTTTAAAAACAAGGATTTAAATACAACTTTTATTTATTAGAGTGGATTTAGTTATATAAACAAATGCATGATTTTGTGATTTTTTTTCTTTGAAAAAATTCTACATTTTTATTATAAAATAAAGTCAATAAAAAACAAATGAAAATGGTTTTGGTATAAAACTATATAACAGATAGTATTTGTTATTTAGTAAAACCCACAGTTTAATAATTAAGGTGTGAATTATCTATAATTATAATTAATGACAACAGTGTTTTGTTACACAAGATTTCCCACCTTTTTTATCTTAACCAAATAGTTTTACAGTGTGAAAATATTCTAGAGTGACGTGATGAAACATGCTCTGGAGGCGATTTAAAACCTTTAGTGCAGTAATGGTTTGCTTTTAAGAAATATATGAAGATAAAACATTTTAACCTCAAATGTTCGATTTCCAGGGATGAAACCACTGGTGATATTTTACATACTCACATATGTTTACATCAGAAATTCACACAAACAAATCTATGATTGTTTAGACTGAAGGCTCATTAACACACAGCCACCAACACTGCAAACCTTTTAACTCATTTATCTTTGGTCCACCTTCTGACCTAAAAACAAGACAACAGTTTTTACTTCAGAGCAATCTACATAATGAACACAGAACTGAAAACATGTGCTCCTACACACATCATTGCAGTCGCGTGATGTGCAATCATCACTTTGCATTTTATTTCCTGCTGGGTTGACTGTTTGAAAGTAAGTATTTTATTCATTAAGAGTATTAGTATTTATTACTCTGAGCCCAGTAGTGGTCTGAACCTCTGATCACCCCTTTAGTGTTGCTGATGGATGGAGCAGCACGGCTACTCTGTAGGAATGTGAAGTGAAGGTGGAGACCAACGTTTGTTGGGATTTTAAAAACTTCAGAATTTGGATGAAAGTCTTCAAAAACCATCTGAGCGTAAATTATATTTTTTAATTCCCCACAAAGAGTTGATCCTTACAAACTGGATGCAACCTTTTTTTCTTAGATTAGAATAACTTCAGATAATTTGGTGCTAATTTTTTGCCTCCAGTGGATTTTTGCACCATTAGTTTATGATTTATGAACATTTGGCTTTCTGTTTTACAGACTAAGTATTAAAAAAACAGTTTCCACTGAATAAATGGATCAGTTCCGATGTTTAAGAGAAGTTCAAAGGTAACAAAAAGGAGACTACGTTCTGAGGCAACAGTGTTTATGAAACACCTGAGCAGCATAAAGCACTGACAGATACATTAGTTCCACTCCAAATGGTAAAATTCATATAAAGCTGTATTTTTAAAAGCAGAGCAACATGTTCTCTTATCTTAACGTTTGTTCTGATTGCAGATATCCCTCCAAGTAACAAACCAAAGCTGAACATAAAACCCACACATGCACAAAGGACGGAATAAAAGGAAAACTGGGAATAAGGCGAAGACATGGTTTAGCTTCCTGCTCTCATGCACAAACTGCATTTGGACGGTTTCTCTCACAACAAATAAATGCCCTGACATGCTGGACCTAGGATGTTTTCAGCTCTCTGCAGCTTTATCACGAGTCTCTTAGGTAGCTGGGGCACGTTGTCTGCAGGATACATGTTCGGAGGCATCGGTTATATTGCAATGAATGTTTGATCTCCCCGGCTGAAGTGTTTTAACTCTGGAGTCTCCAGAAGATGACCTGTCTGTCCTCCCCTCCTGTGATCACGGTGTTGCAGAGATCATTCATCCACATGGCTGTGACTGCACCTGGAAAACACACGGCAGCTTTTAATACACTGAAGTAATCGATAACTATTATCAACACTGAATACTTTACAGAAATCATGTTTCTGTTTGTTATTTTAATAAAGACATTTATTGTTTTCCTAGAGCTAAAACTACAAGTCCCAGAATGCACTGGGACATGCAGCGCTGTATCATCCCCTCAGCTGCTGTAGTTCTCATGCCGACAGCAGGACTTTTTATTTTAGTATAAGTTTAATGATGGGATTTTAACATAAAGATGCCGTTTTGGTAGCCTCAAAGGTCTACACTGAAAATCAGCTGTTACTTTAACAGACAAGTTTGAAAGAACTTTATAAAAATATTAAAACTTTTTCTTTTTGGAATCAAATCTGTTTTTTTAAAGGTTAAAAATGACTTTGTATTTTACTTGTTGAAGTTTGTAACCGTGAATCAGCTCTGAGGAACATAAGATGAGGGTTTGACCAGTAAAGAAGGGTTCTACCTGAGTGTGCAGGGATCCTTTTGGTGACCGTATTACTGAGCAGGTCCCACAGAAAGAGGTCTCCAGACTGTCCTCCACACAGCACCGTGTTCCCGTCCCAGCAGAAACACCTACAGAGACATACTGGTAAACCCCTCTGACATGCACATCCACAACGCCATCAGGACCAACTAGAACTTGGCTTCATGATGACTTCCATAAAGTTACCTCTGCTCCTCCTCGGCCTTCACAGATGAGATCACCATTCCTGTCTGGACGTCAGTGACCTTCATGCAGGAGTCGGCACCAACACTGAGAACATGTCGGCTATCTGAGGAGCACATCAGGTGCAGACGACGTTTAGATAGAATCATAACATGAAGGCATTTGTCAGCAACACATTCAGGTCGCTGGTTTGACTCCTTACCAGGACTGAAGGCCAGGTGATGGATGTTCCCCGTGTGGCAGCAGACCTGCTGAAGGGTCTCGTAGCTGCTGGTGTCCCAGATGGTGACCGTCCCATCTTTACAGCCAGAGACCAGCAGAGTTCCAGCTGGATTCATACTGACCGTGTTCACCTGGATTGAAAACATGTCCAAAAGGTTTTTCAGCTTCTAACAAACACAATCATCTGGTTTGGTTTGAGTCATGTATGTGCACACACTTGGTGCTCAGGGTCCCTCTAGTGGTCATCAGTAGATTTTTTGGTATCAACCTTTTCCAGGTTAAATTTAAAGCTAATTACCCACACCGGCTAACGTGTGATGTCATTTTTAGTTCTAGCTGCTCCTTTCTACCAGGGTTAGGTGTGTTTTAATGTCTCCATGGCTGAAGTTCCTGTTTGGAGTAGAGCACTAAAGTTATCGAGTTTATTTAGAGCCTGAAGATTTTTCAGGTTTGTAGTTTGAATTAGGAAAACTCCTCAATGATAGACCTCTTGCTTTTATGTTTGCCAGTTTGATTTGCTGGCGGGTTAAAGTTAGGATAGACATGTTCAAACTTTAGGTCAGAATTAGCTGGTCCTTATGTCTGCCATAACAGCAGTATTAGAGTTTAGTACTTTCTCAGGTGAATAACTACTAGTTTACGTCATGAGAGGTGTTTTAAGTACACAGATGAGTTGGTTTAGTAAAACAGCGTTAATCTTTTCCACAGCGCTGTGGATAACCTGTCATTCAGGTAAAACCAGCGTGTTTCTGACTCACCCCAGCATCATGTTCCAGTTCAGCCAGCAGCACAAACTGGGTTCTCTTGTGACTGGATAAGCTGATGACATCACATGTCCAGATCTGTCAAATAAACAAACACCACAGGATACAGACACAGGAAAAGAGGATGTTTTAACTCTGTTTTAACGCTGTTTCTGACCTTAACGGTAGAATCCCAGGATGCCGTGAAGAGCCTGTCCTCAAACCAGCACATCTTAGTGACGGCGTCATCGTGACCCATCAGCGTGTCCTGTCTCCGCCCGTACGGGATGGAGTAGAAGTAGCTGTCAGGGAGGAGAGAGCAGATCAGGAAAGAACGAGTAAAACGTGAACAGATGTTATAAATCAGCACGTACATGTTGTTGTCCCATGAAGAACACACCGCAATTTTACTCACGGGCAGCACCAAGCATGAGGATAACGGCTGGAAAACAGAGAGATGGTTTAAAGAGCCGGAGCAGGTCAGAGGGAGGAGGAGGAGGAGAGTAAAATCAGCTGTTTACCATGTTAGAGAAGGACATGCTTCTCTGGAACTCCTTCAGCTCTTTGGAAAACATTTTAAGTGTTGAGTCTGGAATAAAGAGGGAATATTAAAATGTTTAACTTAAAAAATAAACTGAACTTTAGCTCTAAAAACTCCCTGATAAAATACTTAAACACTTTCCGTCTTAAAATATTTCCTGTAATAAAGTAAATACATGAACGTGTCTCAGTTCCTCACCTTGAGATGTAGAGAAGACAGAAGCTCCGTCTCGAGTGGCCGTGATGCCCGTCACAGCTCTGCACAGAACAGATGGATTTAGTCACCTCGTGCAAAAACCCACAGAAAAGAACGGTGTCAAACTATGAAAACGTTCTCCTAGCCCTCATTTATCTAAGCCAGAACTTAGATTTTTGTTGTACAGCATCAGTGTGGCCCAGTGGACCTCCTGACTCACTCCTTATGGATCTTGTGACTGGAGATCTGTTTCAGACTCTCCATGTTGGCCCAGGCCATCTTCCTGCTCTCCTCAGTCAGGTCTTCAAAGGACGAGTCCTCGCACTGAGACCCTAAAAGGAGTTTGTGGACACTTACTCAGAATAAACTCAGACAGGACTGCTTCTCTTTGGGCGGGGCGCTACCTGGGGACAGCTGCCCAGTGGGGGAGCTTATGCTGGAGCTTCGGGTGGTGTTCTGAAACCTGGGCGTGATCCTCTGAGGGTGGGGGCTGGTGAACAGCTGTTTGGGAGTCTGACCGAACTCCAGGATCTGAGTGAGCATGGCGATTCTCTGATTGGTGTCCTCGATGCTTCAGAGAGAGCCAGAGAGGAACGTTAGTCACGATCCAGCAGACATACTGGGAACGTTTGTTTCATTACCTGTCACAGTCGACTCCACCTTCATACGTCAGCGGGTGAAACACTAGGAGACAAGGAGACAAACGTTAGTCTGAATGGTGTTGATGAGTTTGGTGGTGAAATCAGAGGCTGCTGCACCGTTCTGAGCTGCTACAGCCTCACAGCCTCTCTGTTTGAAGCCAAACACCAAGTCGATCCACTCGTGAAGGTGCTCCGATACAAACTGGCTCTCCAGGGCTGCATTGTGCTTCTGGAGAAAATCCTTGGCGTCTAGAGAAATGATATAAACAGGTGAACAGAGGCTGAATAGACAAATAAACGTATTATACTGGTTAATAAAAGATCTGACCTGAGGCCCAAGGAGGAAGGAGAACATCACCAACTAACGCTCCGTTCTGACGTTTGCCCAAATCAAGCTTCATACTGTTTTCCAGAAAGGTGGAAGCATCTCCATAAAACTCTGGAATCAGCTGCAGCAGCACAAACGCATGAAAAAAAAAATCATGTAAAAATATTTACTATAACAAGAGAAGTAAAGACGCTGCTTCATTTACGCCACTGCCTCAAATTTTTACGGAGTCTGTCCAGTTTGTTAAACAGTAAATATTTCACCTCCTTAAAGTCTGTTGCCCCCTCCAGGCAGTTTTTCCATGTTTCACCAATACTGTGGGAAATAAAACATGCCTATAAACAGCTGGGTCATACATACATACATATATGACATTTAAAGCATCAAAAAGCATTTGGAGCTTTGATTCCAATATTTAAATAACAAGATATGTGCATAAATAAGGCTGTTTGGATGCAATACTTTAGTCAAAGTGAATTAAACAGAGAAATTAAAGATATCTGTACAGATTTGATGAGTTGTACCTGTTGAACATCCGATCTGCGTGATCATAACGACCATTCTGGAGACACAACATGTGTTCTGGAGCTGGAGATTCACAGAAAGTCAAAAATCTAATATTACTGCATCATTTGTCTTTATAAATCTAAATATTTTTATTTAAAACAAGTAAAAGTTGTAGATTTTTCAGCACATACCGACTCTGACCAGGTAAAAGAGGACGTATCCTGGAGACGAGTAGTGACTCCCATACATGAAGCGGGGTTCCGGCATGCCTCTGTACCGAGCCTGATGGGAAAAACGTGTCACTGCTGTTCCGGGGGGGGGGGGGGGGGGGGGGGGGGGGGGTTAACATAAAGACTAAAGCACAACAAAACAACATTTAGCCTCTCACCAGCAGGCGGTCCAGTCGCTCTTTATTTAAGGCTCCCACTGGTTTACTCAGGTCTCTGAACGTGGCAGCATTTGTCAAATCTAAGAAAAAATAAACAAAAGCTCCTAAAATAGGTTTAAAACCAGATAAGATGCAGCTCTTTGTGTTTCACACATCTGACCCACCTAACTGTGAGCTGGTGTAGTCAGAGACCACCCAGGGGAACACGGGGTACTGGGACAGGTCGTTACAGCTGCGGTCGGCCAGGTTGTTGAGGTGGAGGAGGTACTGGTAGTTACTGAGATGACCGCGCTGCCACTGCAGCATGTAACTCTCTGCTGTGTGCTCCGTCATGTGGTTCTCTGAGACACAAAAACAGCAGATTTTTGGTGCAATTTAAAGGTCATTTTGTATTTTTGTGATTTTTACCACCAGATAATATCAGTAAGATATCCTGCTGTTAGCTGGAACCGTTTCAGGGACTCTTTCTGATCTATTGAAGCACTTTATGTAAAAGAAGCCACAAGATGTCACCGATGTTTCAGTAAAAGCTAACGTGACTGTGTGGAGCTGATTTTAGACATTAGTTCTGATCCTCTCCATCAGCATCAAAGTGTCAGAACAGCTGATAAAGATGAAGGAGGCAATCGATGAAGAGCTGAGATTACAGAAACTGTCTGCTGATTCTTACATCTGTGGTTCTGTTGGCAGATAATCCTTCTAATCTGGTTCTTTTGAAGTCCATCATGTCTCAGATGAAATTATTTCTTTAGCGTCAAATCTCCAGGGCATATCCATGTTTGTTTTTGTATCAAAAAATGTTAAAAATGTTCACAAAACGTCTCTACAAATGTAGTTTTTGTTACACGTTCATGCATTCAACACCTCCAGAGAGTTATGGGCAGCAGTAGCTCAGGAGGTAGAGCGGATTGTACAGTAATCGGAAGGTTGCAGGTTTGATCCCGGCTCCCACCAGAGAATGCTGCTGTTGTGTCCTTGGGCAAAACACTTAACCTGGCTTGCCTGCTGGTGGTATTTGGACGGACTGGTGGCGCCAGTGTATGGCAGGCCTCGCCTCCTTCAGTGTGCCCCAGGGCAGCTGTGGCTACATTGTAGCTCATCATCACCAGTGTGTGAATGTGTGGATGACTGATTGTGTTGTGAAGCACCCTGGGGGGTTGTGGAACCCTAAGGCGCTATACAAATACAGGCCATTTTTTAACATGGCTCCCAAACTAAAAAACAAACACACATAAAAATGTTTTGTGTTTGCGCGAGTGTCCTGTTTAAGTCTGATTTTGTTGGAGCTGATCTGTAAAGTGGAAGGTTCGGATCGGTTTTCCCACCCAGGAAAGAAGCGATGTAGTAGTAGATGTCATCTCTGTCGGTGGGGAGGTAAAACTTCAGGTAGATGTCTGAGCAGAAGTCATTCTCAGTGCAGAACACCTCCAGCCCCTGAGTGAGCACACATTAGAAACTCAACAGCGTTAAAATAAACTTCACAACAAACACATGGACCTGTCTGAGGATGTTTCTCACCAGAGGTTTGAGACCGTGTCGTCTTTTGTAGATCCTCCTGATTCTGTGGAGTTTGATCTGAATCACTTGTTCCTGAAACAACAAGAAGAGGTTTTTTTTTTAGTCCAGCTGAAGGAAACAAGAAGAGCATCACTTTCACCACCTCCTGAGAGGCTCGTGGACTCACCGGATATCCATTAAGAGGCTGGAAGTAGAGGCTTTGATCCGTAACGCAGACGTGGCCTGGATTACACACGAGAGGCAGGACCATCTCAGCTGAACACTCCATGTGTGGATTTTCCACAACGCTCTGAAAGCTTTACAGCAGATTACCACAGTCTGACTCTAAAACTCTGTTACTTAGATTAGACAGAATCAGATCAGATACCAACCAGTTCTTATCAAACGACGTCCTCGCTAACCGTGACTGCAGATTTGCAGCAATCTACAAAAACCAGGAAGGTAAAAATTAAAATATTGTACTAAATAAATACAAACAGATCATTTAAAATCCATCCATCAGAGGCTTCAGTAATAATAAACTTACCATAGCAGTCTGATCTCCAAGTTTCTCCAGACAGGACGCTCTGTGGAGCTAGCAAATGTAACAAACTCATTAGAAAAGAGAAAAAATCGTGAGTCATTCAAACAAACTTACATTTAGTTTCAGACCTTTTACTTAACTCATTTACCTGCAGTAATGTCTGAACAACATCTTCTGTTTTACTCCAAGATTCCAACTCAAAGTTAAGTTTCTTTGGTCCCTGATAAAGAAAACAAATAGTTTATTTATGGACTGAGAAAAAACAAGCAAACACACAATATTACATGGAATTAAAGGGATTTTTCAGACATTTCTAACTGTTTTTCTGTGTAGAGTTTCATTTCTCTGCAGATTTTATAAATAATTCTCATGAACCTTGACCCCTGGAAGAATGCTGGTGATATTTGTGTTTGTAAAGAACTAAGTAAGGTAAATAAAGGGTTAAAGGTGAGAAGAAAAGCAGCTCCTGGGCTGCAGAGGACTCACCCTTTCATTTCGGTAAGGTGCAATAATGTTTCTTTCTTTAATGAAAATCACCTGAAACAAAAAGTAAAAGAGAAACCAGATCAACTGAAATCAGATAATATTCTGCAGCATCTGAACCTCACAGAGCAAAACCAAGAGAAAACAAGATTAACTAAAACAACTCCTCACCTGCTCACATGAAATAGAAATGACTGGTGGCTTTGGCCTGCCAAAAAAAAAAAATAAATAAAACTAGTTTTAAACACATAAAAACATAATCAAACAGGAAAATTACTTTTCACAAACAACCCAATAAAAAGGTTGGTTTCATTTTCAGTTCAGAGTTGAACGTTCACTCACTGGAAAGGATTCTTCTCTTTCTCCTCAAACTCGATCTTCTGACAGTCTCGCAGAGGAATCTGCAGAAACAGCAACCATTTTTTATAGTAGAAAAACAAAAAGAGCAGCAAAACATGAAAAACTAAAACAAATGTGTGGAGGTCACTTATTAGATCTTCAGCTGTCAGAAATCTCCATATAAGCTGGTCTTCAGGTTTTACTGGAACACGCGTGATAACAGGGAGGAACACTCACTGAGGAGGAAGATCTCTACCCAGAGTTCACACATTCAGGAGGCTACAGGCACTGATTGTGTCAGACACAGATTTTCTACTGAATCGATCCCTCAGATGTACAAAACACCACAAATAGAACCGCCACAAAAGCAAGGAGCTGCTACGGAAGCCTGGATGTCCAACCAGGAAATAGGTTGAAACAGGAGCTCTATGGTTTGTCTTATGCTGCTGTTGTGTTTTGCCCTCATTCTGCCATCTTTACTTGCACTCGGGTGGAAGTTCACGTCATTCAGATGGCAAGTCAAATTGAATTAATTGTCCTAATTTTGCATTTTTCTTATATGTTTTATATTTTAATCCCTTAACTCCTGTTGGATTACAAAACTGAAGACATAAATTACACGTGCTACGTCAAAACAAACCTTTAGAATTGGTTCTCCAAGATCTTCTGGATCAAAAATGATGGATCTTGAGCAAACCTTCAAGGAACCTCTGATTTTTCTAGAAAAAAAAGATGTGTTAGAACTCTAAACTGGAATGGATAAAACCTTGTATTGAGAGACATCAGGTAACTAAGAGTCTGGACAAACTGAGATTTACCTCTATGGTCATATTATTTAGAATAACGTTATGTGAAATCTGACTTACTTCTGCTTTGGATCGCTGGTCACATGGTACGCAGTGTGCTGCTCAAAGTAATATTCCTCCAAATCCAGCAACAAGAGAGAAAACCTGAGGAAATAATAAAGAAGCTACATTAGAGAGAAAACAGCTGGAAAGTGGCTGCTGCCTGTCTATCTGACCAGCTGCATCACATCTCAGCAGCAGTGAGACAGGAAGATGGAGACGTGTGCTGATAATGTCTGGTTTGTCTGTCAGATCCATCTCATGCTCCCATGAGCTGTTTAAACTCCTGGAAGACAAACCACTCCTTTAAAACTACATAAACCATAATCTGCAACAGCTCTATGCAATAAAACACAATGTTTACTATTTATGCACTCATTTGGCCAAATGAGATGCACTTTAACAAAACTGTAAACAAAAACCCAGCTAAAATGCAATTTAATCCTTTAATTTCCACACCAAGAAACAAGAAATAAAATGTTTCCTTTTTTCATTTTTATACATTTGAGCCAATAAGAGTTAGAATAAAAAAGGTAATAATTAGAAATTTTGGTTTTGTAGACTGAAGCCAGTTTGATTTTTGAGCAACTCTAACCTGCCGATAACAACTTTGGACAATTTATATAAAAGAATATTAATTAATTTAAGAACTAATTAACATGGAAAATATAATTCTGCAAACAAAAATCATTCTGTTCCTCATGAATGAGCAAGATGGTGAGTTCACTGACCAGGAAAAATGTCAGTCGTCTTTTACTGCAAGAACAAACAAATAATGATAAAAAAAAATAAGTAATTTTCGAGTTTCAGATTGGCTGATGATTACCAACCAAACTGATCAAGGGTTAGTTAGATACTAACTAGTGATTCAAAGAGCAGGTTCACAAGGCTAGTGAATTCCTGATTGTATTGTCCCATGTGCTATTTTATTCCTAAACATTTCCATAAATCACATTTATTTGTTTTCACATTCTGTTAGGTCATTTTAATATCACAGTGAGGGGTTTAAAGGTTAAGGGGAGCCTTGGTTTCACATCAGGAAGATTTGTACGTTTAGTGAGTGAATGCAGCTTGATCAATCTTATTCTTTTATTCCAGACTGGAGCCTTTCGTATGTTATTTGATCCGTATTTTTATAAAGCCATTAATATTATTATTGCTTTCATGGTTTCAGTATTCTCTTAGATGAATGGCACTTTGATCAAAACTAAAGATGCATAGATTCTGGTTTTGAAGGCTGACAACGATTTCCAATTGGGCTGATCTTGAATTATGTCCAGAATTATAATTAGCAGAAAAATGGATGTTTTACGGTTATTAATTCAGATAAACTTAAAAGTTATGAATGTGGATGTACAAATTTCCTTCCTGTGGATCTGTTATTGCTAGTGAGAATCAACTCTGACCACATTTTCTTGATGATTGGTAATGATGCGTTCAAAGACCAAAACTAAAATCTAATTTTCAGATTGGCCAATTCCAATCACCAGCTGATTTTTGGGTGATCCTCTATTCCAAACCAATTGTTTTTAAGTATTTGACTCATGTTAAACATAAATTAATAGGATTGTTCCACTTCACACAATGATAGGTGAGTCACCTCTGTGCTGAAACAGCCCATCATCTTCAAAATCTCTGTGGATGTTTTACAGACAGCTTTAATGAGATCATTAATTATGGAAGTAAATATAGAAAATAATGTAAGTGAGTCATTTGGGATTTGCTGGAAAAGGGTCTGGTGTCAGATCAGATTATTCTGGTGAGAATTTTTCTGAAGAAAACAGTATTCTGCTTTTTTCAATTCCTACAGAAGCAGTTTAGGGATGAATCAGATGTCATGAGTCAACCCGGCCTCTCCCACTCACTGAGCAGCAGACTAGTAAGGAACAAAGGCAGCTGGCATGACTTCAATAACAAGACACCTGACAACTACCAGTGAAGCTCTCATGACAGAGCACAGCCCTGATATTCATCCGCAGGGGAAGAAAAACAGTCCGCAGACACCAAACAATGACCTCCAGGATAAAGCAGCAACATGATAACAGAACGCGGAGTAACAAACCTTTCTTTTGTTCGCTCTTGTGTCCTAACAAATGCCATGACCGCGCTGCATCCTCTTGTGAAACTCAACACCGAGGCGCTCACCGTCCGAGCTCTGTAAACACGGAAACTTGACTGGCGTCACGTGACCAACTCTCAGCCTCAGCAAAAACAAAAAGTGAAGATGCTTCACTTTGACTAGTTTAGAGGTGACGCCGCTGATTTTATACCACTGCTGTCTTTAAGCAACTAAATCAAGAGTGTAAAAGTACAAACGTCGTGTGTTAAATTATATTATTAAAAAATATTTTATAAACATTCTAAAGTATCTCATACGGACAACAAACAACAGATGAGCTCTGTGCTGGTGAGGGATCGTCTGAATCATAAACGATCTTTGCTTCGAGGCGTCTTGACGTGTCTGCGGGTGCGGGAGCAGTGAGGGAAGTTGAAGTGATCCTCTCTGAAATCAGACTAAATGCTGCTGAGTTTTATTTGGTAGGAATCATGTCCCCGCTGCTGAGCATCTGCAGGTCAATATGCACTGGAGAAGCCACGTCGCTGGCATCGCGTTCAGCTGCGTTTTTGTTGTGTCTTATTTCACCAACAAGGTGAGCGTTGAGGCCACCTGGAGAAAATAAAACAAACTCGATCTACTTCACATACTGTAACTTAATCAGACTTGGATGGTTTTATGAGTTTGTTTTGGTGCTGTTTTGTTTCTAAATGGTGTAAATGAAGGAACAACCTGAAACATGATTGTTTTTCTTCTTCTGTAGTTTGTCCTGTCAGTGTTAAAGTTCACCTATCCAACATTATTCCAAGGGTAAGTCTCTGAAAACAAACTTTTAATACAAAAACAACTTGATCTTTATGTCTAATGACATCATTTTCAGATGGCAGACTTTTATAGGAGCTGTGCTGCTTCTGCTGACTGGGAAACTGGGATGGGTGGAAATGAGACACATCAGCAGGTTTTTATCTGATTATTTATTATCTGCTGTGGAGTTTATTTTACCCTGACTTATTCTCATATTAAATATTTTGATGTTTGACAGATCTGCTGCTCTTTCCTGGCTTCCAGGCTCAGTCCTGTTTGTAGGAAACATCTATGCAGGTTCAAGAGCGCTCTCTCACATCGTGAGTGAACAGATTTAGAGTCAAAAACTCATCAGAAATAAAAATATAAGCACGATTACAACTTCCTGGATATGTTGGGTCCTAAATGCGGTTTCCCTCTCTGTGCAGGACATTCCCTTTTTCTTCACTATGCAGAATTCCTCTTTTGTTGTGAGTTACATGATGATCAGGATCCTTCACAGAGACGTAAGACTTAAGTCTGCTCAGATCTGTGCAGATCCTTCTCCTTTTGTACAATAAACTCTATTACCTTTAATTTTCATTCAGCAGTAAAATCATATTGTAATTCATGTTTATCTAAAATGTAATCTGGCTCTTTGTTTTCCAACAGAGGACATCATGGCTCAAATCTATCAGGTATGTGATCCTATTCAGCTGCAATGAATCTTAAAAACCTGAAATAATCTTTATTTTGTTTTCTACTGCAGAACCTAAGAAATAAAAGACACAAATTCCGAACTCATAACACGTTAATGTTCTTCCTGCAGCATCCTGCTGATGCTGCTGTCGGCCATCAACCTTCCCCTGTTTGACCCTCAGGTAACGATTCCCCATCCTCTGAAGGTGGATTATGTGTCGGATCGTCTTATTTTACATGTTTCATTTACAGTTTGACTTCAGCTCCTACCTGTGGGCTGTTTGCCATCTTTTCTGTGTCGGTAAGTCTAAGGTGGTGCACTTTAGAGGCTGGTTTCAAGGACCTCAGCTGTTAATAATGAATGGACGATCTGTTATGTTTTCAGGTGCATACAGGGTGTTTCACATTCAACACAAGGCCAGTAATCTGAGGTTAGTCTTAAAGTCTCACTTTTATGTTACTACAGATCAAAGAACCAGATAAAGTTACCATTAAATTAAATGAAGACCTGATTCTCTTAAGTGTTCCAGGTTTGATGTGCAGGACTGGATGTTTTTTTTGCTTCATTGACTTAAATCACTAAGTAAATCTACAGATGGCTACGAGGCTTTTGTTTTATTGTTTTAGGATTTCTGAGCTCTTAATGTGGTGGGATTGTGCAATACAACACCTCAGATACTGAAATATTTATGTTTTATGTGTGATTTAATTTCAGTGATATTGAACAGCAGTGCATTAACTACATGTTCAGGTAAGAATCTACAAGGTCACATTTAAATGAGAAACTTTGGTCATAAATACATTTAATTAATAATTTCAGGTAGTTCAGGTGCAGTCGTGTCAGGAAATGTATTTTGTTTCTACTCCAACTTTGCAACTTTGATACTTTGATTAGAGTAATGTCTTGTTTTCTTTATGAATTGAGTTTAAATTCTAACTGAATGACAGCAGTTGTTGGTTTTTAATGACAGTGTGCTGCTGCTGGGCCTCGCTGCTCACCCTACAGGTACGACTCACCTGAGCTCATGTTGTTTCAGCTTTCAAAACTGCAGTTCAGCTTAATATTTCTGCTCTACAGGTGACCTCACAGGTGCCTGGGAGTTTCCCTCTCTTCACTCCCACACTTTCTACAGCGGCTGCTGTGCCAGGTGAGACATCATCAGTTTTCTCTACAGATTATAAAGAACCAGCTGCTGTAATTTTGTTTTGATAGACAAGGAAACCCTTTTTTAAATATATTCTGGTCTTAAAAATGGAGTTTCTTTCCCCACAGTGCTTTTCTGGGTTTTTTGTTGCTGTTGGTCACAGTCAAACTAAAACATGGACTGTCCCTGGAACACGTCAGAGTCTGGGGCTTTTTGTCTAAGGTATAAATAAATAAAAACATCTGTCAGGACCTTTGCTGAGTGAACGAGTGATGGTTACTTCTGCTTTCTGTCAGGTTTCTGCCATGGCTCTCTCACCTTTTATTTTCAACATGAACATCAACACCAAAACTCTTTTATGGTAAGTACTTGGCTTGATTATGGGATATTGTGATTTTAGAAAGACACGATGTAATCCACTTTATTTTTTCCTGATTCTCACACATCTGGGTTGTTTCTGTACTAATCATTAACATGTTTACCCCAGTGTGATCATCAGTCACGTCGGAGAGGCCCTGCTGATATATTCTGACAGAGATTCTCAACTTTGATAACAAGGCTCAGTATGTTCTAAACTTTTATGTAAACAGATGATATTTTTCTACCTTTTTTTCTCTAATTTCCTATCTGTTGATAAATCTGATGATTAAATAAAACCGTGTGTACACTGTGCTTTATTTTTATATAAAATATAGGAGATAATAAAGACATATTCTTGGTCAGCATTGGGTTTTAATAAGTTATTTTTATTAAACAGTGTCAATGTTTGAACTCTGCAAGAGTTCAAGGTTTTATAGAGATTTAAGGGAATAATTATAAGTGATCAGTGAGGAATGGTTCAGGTCTGCTGTTGCTTTGGAGAGAATAAAACATTAAACGGCTGTCGCCTCCGTGAACGAGCCTGGGGGTTTGTCTCTTCCTTGATGTAACCTACAACACAGAATATCAAAACTCTGCAAAAGCTCATAAAACCACTGTTAAACAGGAAGCGTCCCATTACCTCGCTCCACACACGTCTGTGTCGATGGGAATCCAACTTCCCAGAAGTTTTCAGGAGTACAAGGAGGAATGTGCAGATACCGGTGCCTGGAGCAGGCAGAGAGCTTCTTTTGTTTCTCCTCCTCTGGCAGATGAGCGTAATACTGCAGGAAACCACAACCGTGTCAATAACATCAGAAATAAACACGCACTGGCTTCAGGCTCTAAATACTTACAACGTCACATTCTTTACAGGTGGTGCCCTTCAGTTTTCTTCTCTCGTCCTTCTTGCGGATAACTGCCACGTGTTTAAATGTTGGCCGTCTAAAGCACAGAAAACGGTGTGAGACGGGTGATGTTTGAATAAAAGGAGACAAGATGCAGAGTGATGGTTCTTACCCAGATCTGGATCGAGGATCTTCGTCTAATTTAAAGGAAACAAATCAGGAGATGACGGTCAAATTCAGAATATCAGTCAAATAATTTAGGTGTTTGAAATCAAACTCTACCATGGTGTTCCTCCTCCTCTTCTTCTTCATCCTGTTCTTCATCCTCCTCTTCACTAGGCCTGCTCCGGTCTAACTGGGACTTGTACTCCCCATAAGCCGTAGTGTCAAACATCATATCCAAACTGTCGTTTGCCTTCTGGCCAAGTCCTTAAAGGTGAACAGATCAGAACATCGGCTTGTTAACAGATTATAATCTAACATCTGACTGTAGATATTTTATAGTTTGAAGGTAATTTTCACCAGACTTCGTGTGTCCTCTGTCCTGACTGTTTTCTCCTCGCCGCTGCAACATGCTGTGGCTGACCCAAGTGCAGTCCGTGTCTGCCAGGTCTCTGTGATGCTGCAGTTCTTCTATTTCCTAAAACACAAAAGCTTTTCAGCCAATAAAATAACCCAAACATCCAAGAATAAAAAAGCCAAACGACCCTGTGGCTGCACCTCATCTCCTCTCTGCTCGCTGTCGTACATGGACAGAGCCAGTGCAGGATCGATGCTCCACGCCGGCTCCACCGCGTGCTGCTTTTCAGCTGGGAACCCAGACAAGTCAAGTTTAAGGAGTTAGAGTTTGAACTCCATCCAACAGAAAGAGAGAAGGACCATATATGAAAGGATCTCACCCTCTATTGGTTGTTTGTGTGAAGCATTCAGATCCTGCAGAGGAGTTTTAGATTTACTCAGCGGCTTCTTGAAATCAGGACTGAAACAAGGAGCTTTAGATTTCTGACTGGTCCCACTGTGTGCTGCTGACTGAGCCTGGAAAATAAAACATTTATAAAAACCTGCTTTGAAACTTTAAACCATGGCTTAAAGGATGAGCTCCCTGTTTGTTCGTGCCTTATTAACAGGTGGGTCACAAACAGATGTGGGTGTTTGGTTAATGAGTCTGGGTTGTTCGGGTTTGCTCTCCTCCTGTTTGTCCCCTAACTGGATTCCTGCTTCGCTGTGTCTCACTGAAACACTCTCTTCCTTTTTCCGTTTGGCGCTGCAGACCGAGTCGTCTTCTAAAAAGCGTTTGACATGAGGGAGGATAGACGGGGACCTCTCTGTGGTGGAGTCTGGACTGTGGATCAGTGTGGATGAAGAGGAGCTGTCGTAGGGCCTTAAAGAGGAGAAACAAACCAGTGGGGAGGAGTATTTTAGCATGTAGTCAGATAAATGCAGGCCGGCTGTAGTTGGTCTTACTTTAAATGAACACTGTGCTTCCAGGAACTTTTTGAGGCACTTTGATGATCTGGAACCATCTCCTTTATCTGGGAACAAAATGTTTAAACCTAAAAATGTCACTATTGGACATTTATGTATCAGTGATCGATTCTAACCTATTTCACTTACAATGAGATCGTTACCAAGTTCAAAGCCACAGGTTTCTGGGATAACTCTCAGCATTCCTTCATTCACATCATCTGTAATGAGACAGACACCAGAGTGGGTTCTATCTGATAACAGAACTAAACCAGGTGAACAGAGAAGGAATATGAACAAATTTATAATAAAAGCTAAAAAGGTCCTTCTGATGAACTTGCAGGAGAAAAGAAGATGACATCTTACTTGATGTCTGGGGTGCATCCAGTTCACAAGTGTTGGGCACCAGCACTTCTGTTTTCCCAGCATTCCTTCCATCTCTAGCAGCTCCTTTATTTTGCTCTTTAAAAAAATAAAGTAGTTTAAAACAAGCAGCAGGTGATAAAAGGTGTTTTAAAAATGACTGACCGTAGATGAGTAAGTTGTTGCGCTGCCGCGGAGCCATCTCCGCATATCGGACGTGTTTCATTTTATCAGCATGTTTCCGTTTCTTCAGCTTGTTTGGGACAGGAAGTGAGTTAGGCAGGACCGGTGAATCTGGGATGACTCCTTCCTCCTGCTCCGGGCTTCCTACCTCTGAAGTAGGGCTGTTTGATTAAGAAAACAATCATAATCACATTTATTTTGGTCAAATCTGAAATCATGAATATTTATTCATTACCCACTGAGTTGGGAAACACCTAAAGTTCCCATTTTGACAAACTGAAGGCACTGGTTTATGTCAACAGTTTAGTGGTGGTTAAAACAGATGAGAGTATAAATTAAGAGACAATTAACTCCTTGCTCCTTGAATTGCTATAATGCTCATCATCACAGCCCTACGACTGCCTTAGAATAAAACACATGTAGACACCAGCTACCTACACTTAATCTGCCTGAACAAACCGTCACATAAAGAAAACAGGCAGCACTGGTATAAAAACAAAGAGGTGCTGCTACGGAAGCCTGGAGGTCCAAACAAGGAGTATGTGAACATAAAACGGAACATCAGAGCCTGGAATAGAATCGTATAGAAAAACATAACTTGACCTCTCACCAGAGAGGGTCAGAAATGATAATAATAAGAGAGATTTATGAATAGAGTCACATGCAGCAGGCGTGTTTTGCCCTCATTCTGCCATCTTTCGTTGCTCTAACTTTTTAAGGCATAAGAGTTTAACCTTCATAAGGAGGGGGAATGAAGGCCAGGCAGAAAACGAGCAAAGTAAAATGTCCCAAAATAATTTAATAGTAATCTATTCTTTAATTATTGTTTTGTAATTGTTTGGAGCTAAAATTAAAACACAAACTGAATTATTTATATACTTGTTTGCTTGAAATTGATCATCTACAGATCTTAATTGGGAACTGAAACTTCAGAACATCACAAAGTCAAACGTCCCTGAGACAAAGCCCCTCTGTACAGATGCTAGTTTCAAATTTAGAAGGTTTTATTTTATAAACCAGAAGTGAAACCACTCCAGGAGTTACAGTATCTAATCTGAAAAGCTTTCACGCAACACCGGCTGCTGAAAAATGACTGAAAAGTTAACACCTTCAATAAATTAGAACCAATATCAACCCATAAAAATATAATCACACTTAAGAACTTACTGAGATGATTTTAACTCTTGCAGTTCATCCAACAGTTTTCTGTTTTCTTCCTCCAGTCTGTTTCTCTCATTTTCTGGAAGAAGACAAACCCTTTAGTACACGCTTGTCACAAAACATTGTTGTGCCCAGAAAAATATCTTAGCTTATGCTGGTCTGGTCTGTGTGACACTTCTTTACAGTTTACTCACATAATAATGACTTTTTATTCTTTCCTACCACCAAGTCTATAGAGTTCACATTAATCACTGAAACAAATCTCACTTAGTTTTGTAAAAATGTGAAGATTCTGCTCCTGGTTTGTTTTAAGCTTCTCCTCAAAGACAGCACACTGATCACACTCAGCTGCTCGGAGCCTGGAAACAGTAAACACATAAACATCAATGATATACACAATTACTTATAAATACATGTAAGTACACAAAGATGGGTGTCCATGATTATAACTGGAAGTTAGAACAAATCAGCAGGTTATGGGTGGGAGGATATTCTATTCAATTTTTTCTTTGAGGACCCGCTTGCCCATGTCCAAGACAGGCCAGGACCCCCAACCCCAACTCCTACATGCATAAACACATTAAATGTGATCATTTACAAACTTTATACAGACATACAGAGTTATAACTTTTATATGGAGCTCTGATTATACTGTAGAGTGTGTTATTGGGATTTTATAAATGTAATTTTTACAAATTAATTCTTGCTAACCTCACAACCTCAGCAAAGACAAAATTGTGGGGACACCCTTAGAGGTCCCAGCCCCCAATTTAGGAACCCCTGTTCTAGGGAATGTTTTGATCTTGTGAAATGAGGTGACTAGTTTCGGCGGATCATTGTCTGTGATTAGAAGGGAGCAGGTGAAATGGTTATGTTCAGGGTATGAAGGGGTCAACAGGAATCTTTCTGGTTTGCCTCCAGATCCTGGAGAGAGGCCAGATTGCAGCTGGTAATCTTTAAACTACCTCTGCCTTAAATTTCTGAAAGAAAATCTTATTTTTCTGGTTTGCTTGGTTTGTAAATGACTCACCTGAGACAAACCTAGTTCCAAAACTAGTGCCAAAAACCTGTCATAGTGGATGATCTAAGTAAGGATTTTGTATTTTACTGCATCACAATGACACAAATGTGTGTTTGAGTCATTTACCTTTCCTCCAGAAGACTGATTGTGTCCTGCAGGATTTTATTTTGCTCCTTAAGCTGCTGGTTGCGATTATAGAACACCTCCAGTCTCTGTGCATCTCTGTGAATAAAAACAGCTTAATTAAACAAAAATAAAATGAAAGAAAGCGTGCCCTACTAGTAAAAAAAAGCTGATACTCACAAACAGCGGTCCTTTTTTAATTTGCTCACTTTTGCCTCCAGTTCTACAAAGAGTCATAAATACAGTGTTTGGATTTGTGAAAATCACTAAAACAAGTATCAACACAATTAGATTAGTTCAGCTACCTTGAACTGTGTTTTGATGACACTCTCCAACCTGTTTCCATAGATCTTCGAACAGATTATCATGTCTGATTGTCCCACTGCTGTCTCCTGGACTGCTCATCCTCCATTCACCTCCAGTACAACCAGCAGAGATGAAAACAAGCTAGACAAAACACCGCTAGAGCTGGAATTATACATGTTAGACTGTCAACAAAAACAACGTAAAACATTGTGCATGCGCAGGGCTTCACATTTAACTATGAAGTGCAAACATGCTACAACACTTACACAACATATAGCTAGTTATGTTAAACCGAAATAAACAAGCTTACGTAAACATACGTAACGAACACAGATACTTACACTAAATTGTTGAATCAAACTGTCCAAAGAAGACAAACTGATAATTTTTAAACCTACATACTAATGTGACCATGTAGTGTTTCCAATGTTGTCTAATCAAAAATTTGCGCGCCGAAAGGCATGATGGGAAGTCTTCTTCTTTTAACATCATTCCTGTAGATATACGACTCTGACGCCCCCTGCTGCTCAACACAAGTAAAACGTGAAAACTGGTAAAAAAATGCCAATGCTCACTGAATTTGGGGGTAGTTTTTTCCTTTATATTAATCATTCAATCTAAAAATTTCTGCTTTTTCATAAAAAAAAACAAGAAATAATTTTATTTCTTCAATAATTAATGAAAATGGCTATGTAAGAGTGCAATTTGCTGCAATTTTCCTTTTAACATTAATAAAACAAATTTCTCACTTCAGTTTAGACATTCTCCTTCAAATACTAACAATATTTATTTATAATTCATCTGTATTTCAATATAGTTAGCAATACTCAGCTCTAATCCAGCTGGTCACTATTTGGTGAATCTAATAACACAAAAAAAGATTTTGTACTTATTTCTGCTTTTATTTTTAGAGTACAAAACATAAACCAAAATCACAAAAATAACATTTACAAAACAGATTATTGAACTGAGGTGACTGAGGCAACATAGAAAAGCATGTCTGAAACAGTGATATTGGTGGGTTAGCTTTGAGGTAAGACAGCGAGCAATGTCAAAGGTTAAGAGACTTTAATTGTATTGACTTAGTGCCTTCATTCAGTAGTGCTATTCACAATTGAGTTTAACCATTTCATTTCCTAATATATCTACATTTAGCAGTGATTTAATGACGTAGTGTATCAGATACCCAAATACAAACTGACTCTAGTGACATCACGGTCTAAGATTCTAAGCATGTAGCACTGCATGGCACCACTTTGATGGTTTCTATCTTGAGACACTTTCAAACACATAAACAACACTGTTCTCGCTCATTCGCTCTCATTAAAACTGGTGCAAACAAATCTAAACATCGTTCTCTGCTTGTTTCCATAACACTTCTGGCAAAAAATAAAACAACAGTTCCAACATTGATTTCACCCTAACTGAAGCTGCTTCGGACTATCAGGATTAACGACTAAAATCAAAAACACTCTTAGTATAATGTGATCTGAAATGAAACGGACTGATTCAAATTAAAATGCAGAATGGCTGAGGCACGAGCATAAAGCTCCGTCTTTTTCCTAAAATATAAAAATGGTAGGACTTAATGCAAACACGGCATCACTTAAAAAAACAATAAAAGTTACCTAAACGCAAAGCAAGGGGAAAGTTGAGTTTGAGCTGCTCTTCGTCACACAGGTTTATTTTTGCATGAACAAACTTTTCTTCTTTCACATTGATGTCATGGTCACTGCATTCAGCATTATAGATTATTACTTTTTTGTTCCTTTGGACGTGTGCCTTTTGTTGACTTTGCATCTGTCAAAGCAGGTAGATCAAGCTAGCATTACTCTGTGTGTGTGTGTGTGTGTGTGTGTGTGTATGTGTGTGTGTGTGCACATGAACACACATGCAGTAATCATCATGTATATATTTATATATTTCCCCAGAATAACATAATGATGAAAATTTAAAAAACAAAAACAGAACTCCCTTTTCACATCAGAGTTTAAGCTATAAAAACCTGCATGACAGTCCACAAAAGGTTTGCCTGGAGGCTTTGCAGTTGGGATGTGAGATACGCAGCGAGCTGTAGAGGTGCTTTTGCTGGCAGGGAGGAGGAGGAGTGAAGATGGCATCGAATGCAGCCTTACGGCGTTAAAGGAGGTTATGGGGATGGGCCAATTCTTCACCCTCTCCCTGTTCAAATGGGCCACATTCTATGTAGTTGAGTTTTAGATTCACATTATGCTGGAAGAAGACTAAACTGGTTGCAGACGCTGCCTGGGCAGGTCGTCACCAAGAACACTGGAGCAGAGTGTAAATGCATATCTACCTTTAGACCTGCAGAGAGAAAAGGTATCAATGAAATGATTCCATCTAAATGTTGAGAGCTTTAAATGATCCACACTCACACTTAGTGTCTTCACCACTGTGGGGGCACGTAGCTGTAGCTGGGGGTGCCGGGGGCCCGATATGTGGGCATCGTGACTTGATGGGGGGCCACAGGTGCTGGTGAGTGACTTGTCAACAAAGTTCCTGTGAGGCAGATTCAACAGCTTGCAGTTAAATTCTATCTTATTATTTCTGAATATGCTGAAGTGAAAAGTCACTGTAGCTCACCAGCTGACATAGCCATGGTTGTGCCAGCGACCATCCCCATGGTGACGCCGTTGGCGCGGGCAGGAGCAATGGACGGGGCGTACATAGCTGCAGGCATCCCATTGGGCTGGACCACCGTCGTGTGGTGGATAACATGAGGTGGTGCAGCATACAATGGCTGCGTGTAATAGGTGCCTTGTTGTTGTGATGGTATTAATGCCTGAAGCAGACAAACATGGTGACTCATTTGGCTAAAAATGGACTCATCGATATCAACAAATACGATTAAAGGCAGCCCCTTGCCTTAATGACAGTTTAGACTAAGATCATGTTATGTTGAGAAATTATGGAGTTACAGGTGATAGGTATGATTATTGTCTGTTACATTAAAATCAGTCCAGTGGTTCATGAGATATTTTGCACACACACACACACACACAAACAGAGGCAAAACCATTATAGTCTGCTTTTCACAGGCCATAAATACCAAAGTCTGCAGCCACGTCCATGCTCGAACTCACTGACCTGTGCATAAGGGCTCTGTTGGGGGTAGGTGCTCCTGACGGGGTAAACAGCAGCAGGGTAGGGGCTTGGTGAGGAAGAGTATGGTGGAACAGTCCCAGTGTTGGGAGAGCAGGACATTTTAAAAGGAGTTCCAGGAGCGTAGCCTGAAATAAGATGGCACCTTGTGTTATAATTTAGGATATACAGCAGCAAGAAAAGTCAAATTCTCAATGAAGTGACAGTGATGTAACCATGCAGAAAAGTACAACGCAGAGCCGAAACTCCAAAAAAAGGAGTTAAAACCAATTTATTATTTTATAGCGAATGAACAATTGTACTAATCTTTTCAGACATTAAATATGCAGCATCATCTAAAGCAGCAGCATCCAGCCCCTCCAACAATCGTCACTTCTAGTTCCTCAAACTCTGTTAGAGGTGTGAAAGTGACAGGAAGAGATTCAGTTCCTGAAAGATGCTTATTGTTTCTATGAGACTGAACAGAATGAAGGTATAATAAGTTCTCACAGTGTGGCAGATTCTCACAAGAACATGTAGTTTCACCAGAACCATGAACAAAAAGCAAACTTGGCACATAACAGAAAACCTACAATTCTCTTACATAAACCCTAAAACACTGACTTTTCTTAACTAGACAAAAGAAAACATGTTCTTGCTCTAGAAAACATAATTTATTTTGTTCCACCAGATAACACTGTAGCCATATTGGAGTTAAAAAAACTTTCAAGCTGGGCCTGAGACAATGTTCTCATTCAATTAAAAATAAAGAGACTATGTGCTGTTGATGATGTAAAGATGTATAAAATAAAGTTGCATACAAGGTTTTGGAGACTGAAGCTGATTAAAGATGGCAGCCTTTAGCTGTAACTATGCTCCAACTAGCTGTTAGCTCATCGGTCCTATAGGATATGAGTTAGGAGTCACCAACTCCATGGAAATGTCTGCCTCCAAGCTCCAACACACCTGATTTAAAGGGATGTCTAATTAACAGGCTTCTGTACAAATCAACACTATAAGAAGGTGATTAAATCGAACATTATAACAGCTAACACATTCACTCTTTTGTGTTCATCATTATAACATTAAACTGTGGTAAATATATGACTTATTCATAAGAATATATTGTGTGCTAAATCAGGAAACAAAACAGGATGGAGGCTCTTGGGGACTAGATTTGGTGAGTAAACTCTATGAATGGAGACTGTTAAGGATAAGATAGTAATTATTTACAACTTTTACACAAAAACAAACATAATGACCAAAATAATTCTTTATGAGACAAACTACCATGGTAACTTATCAATATACGTACATTTGTAATAACAAACTAATCAAACATTATAACAGCTAACACATTCACTCTTTTGTGTTCATCATTATAACATTAAATTGTGGTAAATATATGACTTATTCATAAGAATATATTTTAAGTTTTATTTAACTTGTTCAGTTTTAGACCTGAATGAGTCCAAAGAGAAAATATTAGCAGAAAATCTATAATTATGCAATTTATTTACATTTTTAATCTATTCTCTATTTACAAAATTCTCAAGAAATCAAATCAAATTATAATTGTAGTCTAAAGTACTTTTTTACAAAAAGGTATATGCTTATTTCAGAATATCTGAAGCTTTAAGTTTTTTATTTGCTATGTACTTATTATAAATTCTGGTGGGCTTCATTCTTACCACTGGGAAAGGCAGGGTTAGCTCCTGCGTAGACATTTGGACTGTATGTTGGGGCAGCAGCTGCATAGCCAACAGGGAATCCAGCTGTTGTGACACAATAGAGAAGAAGTTAATCCTTTGAATTTCATTAAACGTGTGACCTTTTTTTCCTCTTGTTTGACCAGATAAAATTACCTGGATAGCCTATACCCTTTGTGTTGGTAAAGGGAACCCCTGTTGATCCAGGGCTGTATACGGGATTCATTGTGGTCGTCTGCTCACAGCTGCTGCAATAAAGAAAACAAAGATTAATTAAAAAAAACATGCCGCAAAATGGACTCGGAATATTTTAGATTTGATGATCATTAAAATTCCACAAATCTGCTCCTAGGCAATTTTTGTAAGAATATTTAATACATTTTATTGCCTTTTCCTCTCCCAAATATTAGGGTACAGATATGCAGCTACAGTATTTATACCTCAGAATGCATCCTCTAATTCTAGGGATAAATCGACAGGACTTTACTGGACTTATTAATGTTGACTTGATAGAAATAATAAGTTCTCCCTTATGTTGCAAAAAGGTACATTTCAGCAGAAATGTAACTTCCTTCATGAGATATTTTTAGGTGGATGCAGCTCCAGATGTTTTGAAGCTGAAACAGGTGTTTGCATCCAGCTCAGAGACGTCTCGGTGCTGCCCCCTAGCGGTGATGATAAAACACCGCTTTTATTACATCACATTTCAAATTGAAGGAAAACCAAGAAAAGGGACAAACTTACATTTAATGCTGCAACAGATACATTAGTGACTTCAATTTATGCTTAAAAAGAGCCAGAAGACCGTGTGCAGTATTGATAACAGCTAACACGTATTCTATTTATTTCTCATAGCAGAAACAATTTGGATAATTTAACTTTTTAAAAATAAAATACTAATTTCTAAAACACCTCAACCTGTACAATTTCATTATGTGACAACATTTAAACTACTTATTGTTCTCATTTTAAATACACACCACAGAGAATAAAAGGTTATAACTCATTAAATCAATAATTTCCTATAAAGAAAAATAAAAAGTGTGTAATTAACTGACGCTTATTTCTTATCTCGTGTGTATCAGCACCATTAGGATCGCGTTATAACCGGTTAGTAGAACAGTCTGATTAGAAGATAACCTTCCAGGTGACATACCGACGCTTTACCACTAGCTAGCTTTAGCTCTCGGGGATTCGGAGCCGCAGCAGCAGCTGCAGCGGGTCGAGCCTGTCCGCTGTCCGCACATCGGCTCAGATATTCAGTCTAACCGGAACATCAACCAGTGTGACCGCGCAGAGCCACCGAAACCGTCCCCGGACAGCACACAGATGATGGGACAGGCTTGTCAACAGGCCGCTTGGTTCAGGCAACCAGCCAGCCAGCTGTGCTCCGCAGTGACGCCTGTCCCAGCATAACATACACCACACAAGTCTCACTAGTTTAAATAAAATCCACAGAAACTTACAGTTCACCGTTTCAATCGCGTGTTTCTCTTCTCTGCGACAGAGATGTTAAATAAAATTAAGCTAGCTGGTGTTTTGTTCCCAGATGCTTTGCTTAACTCTTTTGAGCACCGCGCGTCACTTCCGTGTAGAGTCACGTGATCTCTATAGCGCAACATTTTTCTTTTTGCCTTTCTTCTTTTAATTTTCAAATGTTGTCTTAAAACAATAAACTGAGCTTTTTTTCCTCAACATATATAGTATTGGAGACAATTTAAAATCAAATTAAACAGAAAATAACATGCCTGAATATATTTATTACTTGAAATTTGTCTAAATGTAATAATATATTATTATTATTATTATTATTATTATTATTATTATTATTATTATTATTATTGTTGTTGTTGTTGTTGTTGTTGTTGTTATAAATTGACAATTTTTTCTAAAATACTTTCGAAATGATGTCACGCAGCAGTGTCTTTGGCTCCACATCATTTAGACACCAGTGAACGTAACGGTGCACCCAGTAGGCGGAGCTTGCACACCTTACTGCAGCGCACGTCCACTTCGACCAATGGGGTACACATATCAGGTCAGGACAGTCTCACTTATTCAATTTCACTTCACGTATTCAAATGCGAATCCCACACTATTTATAAAACCACTGCATCTGTTGAATATCATAAATTATAGACTGTAAATTAACAAGACGTGTCTTTTTGTGATATTACATTTCTCTGTGGCACATTTGTGTTGTCAGCTGTTAATTCCCTAATAAACTCAAATTTATTTGCAAATGTTGTGAATGAGCATTTTAATTTTAAGGCTTTTCCAACATTTAACATAAACTCCTCCAATGGTCCTCGCTTCCAGTCGGGTCATACGCCGGTTACTGGAAGGAGTAGACCCCGTGAGCTCATTATCGTGGCTGCTCCATGGTCCTGACAGGCATATAAAAACAAATTACTTGTTTACTTTTCTTTTAGCTGACAATTCTTAAAGATTTTACTGGGGCATTTATGTAAAATAATTGATAGAATAAAAACGACAAAAACGTTATGTTGGTCTGTTTTTAGATAAGGCGGTTATTAAAATATGTGCTCTTTAAGGACCTTGACGCATCGTTTCCATTCAGCCATTGAACTGGGAAGACTAGGGTCCACACTGTTTTGGTTTAAGTGCGACCTGTTAGCGCTTTAACGGCGAAAATGATTCGAGTTGAAATATTTTAGAAGTCGTCCTACGTTGTATAGGGGGAGTTTATTTGGTCGGCTGGCGTCGTCGGTAAGGAGCAGGGGTGTAATGTCAGCAGCAGCCGCTTTGGGAGGAGGCTCGCCCTGTTTGGGCGCAGCAGCGGCTGCCAGTTGCAGCTCCGCCGGCTCTTGCTATGCTGCCGCAGCCGGTGGAGGCGCGGGAGTGGCCGGGAGGTTACCAGCACGAGTGCTGGAGCACATTTTCACCTATCTGGAGCTCTCCGACTTGATGCGGTGTTCGCTGGTGTGCTGGCACTGGAATAATATCCTAGCAGACGAGAACAGCGAGGTGTGGCGCAGCCTCTGCACCCGGAGTCTGAGTGATGAAGCACTACGGTCTGATGTCCTCTGCAACCTGCCTACCTACAAGGGGAAAGTAGGTGCACCAGAGCTGTTGTGGTTCTTAGGAGTGAGAAGAATGCGATAGATGATAACTTCTGTTCATAAATGTAGCTATAGAGGCCTCTCTGCTCAATGCAAGGCCAACCGGGAACAGTACGCCTCTGTTATTATTAACAGACCCTGGAGGATGTTCAGACCTAAACCAAACGTAACTTCTATGAAATAAGATATATTTAGAAAACGGTGTTATGGGCGTGCTTTGTTTCAAACGAAGCAAACACTGTTATTGTTTACTATTGCATCCCCCTCCCCCCTGTTTTTGTTTGTCACAATCAAATGTTTCCTATCAACCAGCAGATTCCAATGTCAAAGATAACCTGAGTAAATATTACATGGAATATTTCATTTATTAAAGGGAATATCTATCCAGACCAAACTGATCTTATGTGGGAAAGTAATTACCCTGCAAAATTATAAACAGGCTATAACAACCTTGGTGCTAACATCTACAATCATGCATTGGTGATAACTGGTAATGAGTCTCTCATCACTGTGGATGAATTGTGTCCCACTCTTCTTTGCTGAATTGTTTTAATCCCAGCATGAACAGCATGTTTAAGGTCAAAGGTCAGACATTCTCCTTCAGGATGTTCTGGTAGAGAGCAGCATTCATGGATCCATCAATTACATCAAGTGGTCCAAGTCCTGAAGCAGCAAGCAGTCACATACCACCATACTACTATCACCATGTTGGATTATGTGTTAGTTTCGCATTAAATGTAATGGGACACTAGCCTAGTGAACTAGACCAAATTCTTGCCTTGCAAAGTTTGTATATATTGTATAATATATGTCTATATTCACATATATAGAATGGCTTGCCAGGCTAATGGGACACACCTTCCAGAAAGTTCTGATTTTGTTTCTTTAGAACAGGGTTTCTCAACCATGGTCCTCAGCGCCCCCCTGCCCTGCATGTTTTCCATGTCTCTGCTTCAGCACATGGCTGCAGAAGCCTGTTAACCTCTCACTCATTTGTGTCAGGTGTGTGGCAGCAGGGAAACACTGGTGTTTGAAAGGGCAACATGGAAAACATGCAGGGCAGGGGGGCGCTGAGGACCAGGGTTGAGAAACACTGCTTTAGAACAAGGCATGATTTTGTTGCTTTTTGAGATCTTTTAGCCTAATTCATGTTTTCAGACAGTTTCTATTGAGGTGATTGTTCTACAGGTCTGGCAGTAATGACAGTGTATAGTGAAACTGAACTCAGCTTCCCAAATAATCTGGTTAATCGCAGTTATTAATGATTTAATAAAGGGTTTTGATTAGCTTTTCACAAAAGACCAGGTTGGTTTGGATATTTGTTCTTTTAATAGATGAAATCATCATTTGAAAAACACTTTTTCCATTTACTCAGTTAATCTTTGTTTGATATTGAAACTTGTCTGCTAATCTGAAATATTTAAAGTGACAAGAAATCAAAAACAAGAACTCTGTAAAGGGGAAATATTTTTTCACAGCATCGTAGGCAATGAAACCAATTTAAATAACGTTCAAAAGCGATTTTAAACACTGCTGATAGCATAAGACCTTGTCTTGGAAAGTCCAGTTCTATGTCTAACTTGTCTAACTATAACAGTTGTGTCTTACTGTTCTCCTGCAGCTCAAGTCTTTCCAACATGCCCTGAGTTCTCACGACTGCTCCCGAAATGTTTATGTGAAGAAGAATGGCTTCACTCTGCATCGTAACCCCATTGCTCAGAGTACGGATGGTGCACGGGGCAAAATTGGTTTCACGGAGGGGCGGCATGCTTGGGAGATCTGGTGGGAGGGCCCACTCGGCACCGTGGCTGTGATAGGGATTGCCACAAAACGGGCATCGATGCAGTGCCAGGGCTACGTAGCCTTGCTGGGCAGCGATGACCAGAGCTGGGGCTGGAATCTGGTCGATAACAACTTGCTTCATAATGGAGAGGTCAACGGAAATTTCCCCCAATGTAACAATGCACCAAAATATCAGGTAGAATTTAAGATATTTGACTTTTGCAGTTCTAGTTCTTTTTAAATTATACGTGTGATCTGATATGTTATAAACTCTGCCCACAGATCGGGGAAAGAATACGGGTGATTCTAGACATGGATGACAAGACTCTAGCCTTTGAGAGAGGCTTTGAGTTTCTTGGAGTAGCATTTCGTGGACTGCCTAAGGTCTGCCTGTTCCCTGCTGTCTCTGCGGTGTACGGCAACACTGAAGTCACCATGGTTTATCTGGGAAAACCTCTGGATGGTTAGGAGCAGATTGGCCCATGCCCTGATTAAAACTCATAAGCTCCTGAGAACTGCAGTAGTAGGACCCACTGACTCTGCCTATTTGGGCGGTTTATGGTTAAGGAGGTCAAGAGGTTCTTCCTCAAACTCCATCAACTTCATGACAATAAAAGAAGTGTTTCCCCAGCTGCTGAACATGAGTTCACAGGAGTGGAAACAAGCAGGAAAAGCTTTGGACACCATGAACATGTTATGAAAGAGTCCACTTTTACAGTTTGCTGCTTGACCCTTTTGTGAACAAGAAAGAGAAACTTCACTTGTTTTATAAAATTAAAACCCGTGCTAAATGATGATCTGAGACTTCATGTCTGCTTGAATGAGGCCAAAACTGCTAAACTGTGGCAAAAAGTAACTTTTAGAGTGTTATCAAAAGTTGTTTGGTGTAAAAATTAGTGGAAACACTTGCTGTGGTTTAGCACAGTTTAACTATAATAACTGAATTATACTGAATTTCTGCCAAATGGTTGTACCCTGTTACATTTTGATAGTAGACCATGGAGGACAGGAGGACTTTTGCATGAACGGTGGACTGAAGTATTCCTCCTTTTAAATAACCCATCCCATAATAGTGTCCGTTATTCCTGTTAAATGGCAACGTGTCCTTTCTATTGTGCTACTGTAGTATAACCTTATTTATTTTGTGATTTAATCTCTGGTACTATAGATACTGTATGGTTATAAGGCCTGGAAATAAAGTCCTTTTGGTGCCACTGGTAGAATAAGGATGTTGTGTTGAATGTATGCTTCACTCATAAAGCTCTTACACCAGTCTGTTAGTGTGTCTGAACAGCTTTTTAATATTTCACCCCAGTGCAGCTGCTGGCCGCTAATGGCACTAGGAGGAGGGGAATCTCTTGGGTTTATTTTCTTTCCCCCAAATCTAACGGAGGCTGATTAGGAATTCTTTTTTCCTAAAAATATCAACTATTTATTAATCCCACTAAATTATTTGTACAGACATTAAATCCCAGATGACGAAGGAAACCTGCTGTATCTAACTTCCTGTGGGATTTAACTTTGAAAATATTGTTCTTTCTGGTTGTGTTTAATGCTAACATTAGGGCTGCTCAATTATGGAAAAACAACCATGATTATTGATACAACACAAAAATTGAATTCCTTTGTAACAATACTACTCGGCATTAATTATTATATTATTGGAAATCCTGATTAGTCACATTTGTGTAAATTGTAACGTTTATTTGTGGAATTAGAATACAACTAAACATGGACATCCCCTCCAATATTCTCCATTCTAAAATGGGAGATTAGATATTGGTCAATAATTCATTGGGTCATCTGGATCCAGAGAAGGTTTAGAGGTTTAATTACAGCAACCTTAAAATCCTGCGGTGCATATCCATTTACTAAGGATCGGTTGATTATATCTAAAATGGGGGCAGTAACCAAAAGAAATGCTTCTTTAAATAATTTGGTTGGGATTGGGACTAAAATACAAGTTGACGGTTAAGATGAAGCAAATATTTTTGATAACTCTGAAAGTTCAACTGAATCAAAAAAGTTCAAACACAGTTCTCCAATTTTCTAGAGTTTTGTTTTAAAGTAGGCAGTTCAGAATTAAACCAGGGAGCCAACTACATGTGCTTAATTACCTTCGTTTTAAAAGGGCAACATTGTCTAATGCCAAACGTAAAGAGGAACGTAAAAGCAGCCTCTTACAGTTTTTCTCAGTCGCTTTGGTGCATTTCTCACAACAGTATTAAAGTTTGCACCACTGCTAAGACATTTCTCAAAACAATTAGTGCAAACTGCAAAACATGGTGGATAACCTGCTAAAGCAAGTCCCTTAATCAAAATGGATAATTTGTTCTTCAACAGCAAGTATTTATGTCAATGAAAGTGTCAGTGTTGTCAAAATGACAAGTTATGACACCAGCATCTTAAAACAAAAGAGTCAAATGGTTTGGTCATGCTGTCATTGTGACATATTACTCTGGAAGTGCTTCCCAATGTAAAGTCAAGACAGCATTATAAACCATGCATGGCATTTAGAAAACTAGAAGTGAATAAAAATCAACACACTGAACACACACTTTACTTTATACTGTATATTTACAACATTTCACAGCATTGTGCAACTGGTAAAAAAACATTTACATAAAAAATAAACTCCCCTTGGCTCAGTAAACCATACTGTAGTAGTTTAGAAACTGAAAATCCTGTAAAACAGACGGTGCTGCAGATCAATCATGGACATCTAGACGCTCCCGTCTGTCTGGCCACATATTTCCATCTACATCACAGAGAATGTCAGCTCTGTCACAGAGGAAAGAATCTTCTTGAGTGCCGAATCCACCCTCTGCAGGACTCTGCTGTGATGTCATCACAAGCTGCATCCATGGCTGCTAGCAGGGTCATTTGGGTATGTGGACGCCAGTCATATACCTCCCTTCGGAATGGAGAGTAGGGAGGAAGATGCTCCACAAGCATCCTGTCATGTGCTGCAAACCACTGGCCGACCACAGCAGAGTGGTGGAAGCTTACATGATCCCAAACTACTAGATACTTTGTCAGACTTTCACCAGGCTCCTCCCTTTCATTCTCAGGGATTCTGATATAATAGTTCACCCCCCCCCCCCCCCTTTTTTTTTCATCAGTGTAAGAGAAGGTTCACCTGAGAAAAGTTATTTATGGACATTTTCATGGAAACACAATAAGAATATTTAGAAAATGGATGGATGTACAAAATGGTGGCGTGTTCAACAATTTTGTGTACAATGACACAAGCAATGAAATGAAGATTATTAGTTGTATGAACAATGACTATTCAGTCTGTACAAGTATAGTTCATTTTGACAGACATGAGAAAAGCAAGTCAAAAGTGATCATTTTACAGATATTTGTACTTACTCAATTGCTTCATGTCCAAGAACAGTTACCATTGAATGAAATGAACATGAAACTGCCACTAGGTTGAGCCCAAATGACTACAGGTAGTGGAAGTTGCACTAACTGTTGTGCAAAGTTTAATTCTGTTGTGAGAAATGCACCAAAGCAACTGAGAAAACTGGAATTTATTAAGAGTAAAATCTCTCCAAGTCAACTGTGGATTTAGTTTTGCCGTGTGGCCGCCAGAGGGAGTATGATCTGATATGTTTGTAGCACCATACAGTTAGCCTAGTGAACTAGACCAAATTCTTGCTTTGCAAAGTATATATTCACATTTATAGGATGGCTTGCCAGGCTACCATACAGTGGTATAAACATGTCTGGCTTTAGAGATTAAGGAGTTTTGTCGCCCTCCGCTGGACAAAAACTGTAACTACATGCACCTTTCGTAACGCTAAACAAGGCTAAATTCATTGGTACTTCCTGTAGATTCCTTCAAAAATAAAACATACAGGGTTTAGTTTGTTACAGTAATAGCATAGTTAGCCAAAGTAACGGGAAAGCCAGAACGTTTTCACGTATACAAACTACTTAACTACTAAAACGCAGCAAATCTATGTGCTAAAGCAGGAACTATTAGCAGCTAGCTACACCATAGCTTTTGATTTAATCTTGTTAAACACAGATGATTCACATAGATTTATTGCGTTTTAGTAGTTAAGTAGTTTGTATAGGTGAAAACGTTCTGGTTTTCACGTTGTTTAGATTAACTCTGCTGTTAACACACGAAACCTGTAAAAAGTGGTATGTTTTATTTTGAAGGAATCTACAGGACGTGCTGATGAATTTAGTCTTGTTTAGCTTTACGAACGCTGCCTGTAGTAACAGCTTTTGTCCAGCGGAGGGCGGCAAAACTCCTTAATCTCGAAAGCCAGACTTAATGGACTGAGTTCTAGTGTTTCCACCATCCAGTTGACCTAAATAATACAAATAATCCCTTATAGACAGAGTATGTGGCCATCAATCAAGTCAAATGACAGATTACAAGTAATTCAATTAAAAGTTTTAAAAAAATTAAAATTGAGTTTCTAATATGTATAATGTAATAATTTAGGTAGATAATAATATTTTGGTGTGAAGCCATGTTGGATCTCAGATGGACACAGGAACCAGTTCCAGTCAGACCCCAGACGGATGGAGCAGGGCTGCTGTCATTAAGGAGGAGCTAGTTGGACCAAAGCTGCTGCCAGTTTCTAGATTATTTTTTCAAGCAGAGCTGGAAGACTTCAGCAGAGTTCAATAAGGCCATGATCTTTCTGCAGGAGGACACTCCATCACAAGCAGCCAAGTCCTCCACTGCTGGTCTTTCTAGAACGTAGTTCCTTGATAACTGAGATATTCCTGTGAGGACCAAACTTACATTTCATTTCTTAAACATTCATGTTTGAGCTTCAGTAACATGTTGGATCTACTGAGAGGATTGGATTTGTTCAACAACTAAAGAAATCTTCAGAAATTACATTTGTGTTAAAACTGGGCTGTAATGGTGAAAACTTTATTCTGTGTTACTGTTTGTGTGCAAAATGTTAAAGAAAGACCTGCAGACAGGAGAAGGGCTGTTCAGAACCCAGACATGTCTTACAAAGTCATTTGTCTCTAAACTCCTATAATAGAAATAGTTCTTTATTGTGTGACAAAGTCCTGTATGATAGGGAGTGGGAGTAATAATAATAATAGTAATAATGTTGAGTTTTTGCTTAAATTTCAGAGTCATGCTCACCTTGTGTGGTTCTCCTTGTTGTAACAATAATAAACTTTATTTATATAAAGATTCTGTCTCACTGCTTTGTTAGTGAGAAAAATCCACAACAGGGCTCTTTGTCAGTTTAGTGTTTTATGTCAGAACATCGTTGATATGGAAAAGGATTTCAGGTTATGCAAGAAAAAAGAAAACAAAATTGATTTCAAATTCAGGTTAAAAGCAGACTGCCTAAATCTCTTCTGACATGAGTCTGGTCAATTTAAAAAAGGTGAACCTCCTCAGTTTGGTAATCTGAGTCTGGATGTCGTTGGTCAGCCATGCTTCAGTCAGGATAAAGACAGCAGCTCTGCATCTCTGTAGTTGTTAGTGGGAGACATATCAGGTTCATCTTGTTGTCCAGGTTGATGAGGGTTGTTAAAGTTTCTCCAGTAAAACACAGAAAACAGTTCAGATTGACCTAAATGTTTAAATCTGTCCAGATGCAATAAAACAAGATTTATCATCCAGCAGAAAACATCTGGTAAAATAAAAAAGTGGAGAGCTGAAGCAGATCAGTGAAACTGACTGGAAATATCTTTAGAGGTGATTTTGCTGTTTCAGGTCAGCGTTTATAAACGTATGACAACCAGAACCAGCGGTGCCTAGTGTGTCCATCAGCCCCCGCTCTGTCAGTGTGTCCCAGGGCTGCTGTGGCTAAAATGTGGCTCATCACCACCAGCGTGTAAATGTGTGTGTGTGTGTGTGTGGGTGTGTGTGAGTGACTTTAGAAACATTTAGAATCTAAAAGCTGAAGAAGAGCTAAAAGACAGTTTAATTAATTTTCAGATTTAAAATGATGAGAACATGAACCATCCTGTTATTTGTCCTCTGGACCTTTCTGTGAACAGAAGAAAACACGACATGATGAGTCTGACCCACAGCTGTGTGATTATTATTATACTAAACTACAACCTAAAGCCTTCACCTTGAGTTTTTCAAGGAGACCTCCTTTACGAAAATTTCCAAAGGCTTTGAGAAGCTTTGGAGTTGGAGGTTTTTGTCCAAACAAAGCTAAACCTTTCTGCTTCTCTTCTTTGGGTTGAGCTCCTGTTGCAGCCTTGGATTTCATCAGCTGTCTTTTGAAAGACAAACACACACCATCCTCAGCAGATGACACATAAAACCTTCTGTTTCACAAGAACTTAACTGACCTGCCCTTCTTGGCCAGAACCTTCTGAGACTCTGGGTAGTGGACGAGGATATCAAACAGGTCCTTCTTCTCCAGAACAAAGAGGTTTGCAAATCCGTAAGCCTTCACATTAGCCGTACGCCTGTTTCCTCCGTCTTTAGCTGACTGAAGTAAACTGTGGAGGGGGTGGAGACAGTCCTGTATTTATAGTTTCTGCATCAAATCCCAGAATCCTTCTGAAATTAAATCTTTCATTCTGTTTTATTTCACTAATAAATCAAAGTCTTTTTGGTAACAATGTAAGAAATTATGTCGACCACTCAATACTTTTGAAAAGACTAGAATCGTGGGTAGGCGTTAAAGGGACCACTCTCAACTGGTTCAGATCATACATAACTGATTGCTGTTTTCGCATCAGTATTGACGAACACTCCTCAGCCGCTGCTTCTCTCCCTGGGGTGTTCACCAAGGCTCAATCCTCAGACCCTTACTTTTCTCAATAGACGTGCTTCCTCTGGGGAAGATCCTGGCCAAGCACACACTGAATTATCACCTCTATGTTGATGACTGCCAGCTTCAAATGTTGTTTCCTCTGATTGCTTCTTTGGGGTTTCAAGTTGGTTGGCTTCAAACTTTCTGAAATTAACCTTAAAAACTTCTCTCAGCATTCCTTCAGTTTAATCTGCTTGTCAAAAAATTGGTGTTACCAGCCTAGGGGTCAAATTAGATTCTGATCTGTCCATGACACCACAAATCAACGCCACTGTGAGCTCTCGTTTTTTCCAACTGTGCCGTTTAACATGGTTAAAAGCCTTTCTCAAGAGATCGTTATACATCCATTTAGTACCTCTCACCCTGACTACGCCGAATCCGTTCTAATCGGGGTGAACGCGTCCTGCATCAACAGAATGCAGAAAGTACAAAATGCGGCTGCTAGGTTTCTCACTAACGCTGATAGACAGAGCCATATTACCCCAGTTCTGGTCAGCTTACACTGGGTTCATCATATTCAGCATTGAATGACTCTGGGCCAACCCAACACACTTACCTATGGACTGATTGGCCGGCTGAAGTTAACGCCTACTTACTACTAGGAGCATGTGATTGGCGGGCAGAATCAGCCAGAGGCAACTTCCCACATGCATGATTCATTATCAGTCTAGATGCAGTGGGCCACGTTTGATTGTGCGAGATTTCTCGTCTGAGTGTGGAATGTCGGTGCCTGAAATGAGTTTGTGTGTAGTGTTCAGTTCTGACCGAGTTGCTGTGCACTACACAAAACTGGTATATCTGTAAAGTTTTATCACCTTGTGTGTCTCATGCTATGAAAATCTGTGGACAATATAAAAAATCCTGCTGTGTGAACTGCGCTTAACCTGATTTCTCCAAACACACAGCCAGCCTTCAGTGTAACAAATACGATGCTGTTGTCAGGTCCTCCCACCACCTGCACCGCCCCACTCTTGATGATGTACATCTCCTTCCCAATGTCGCCCTGCAGTGGAGAGCACAGGGCAGCAACACGGAGCTCCACTTAGATCATAGAACCTGAGTCAGTGTTGGTAATTCCATGATGATCACCTTCTTTACAACAAAGTCCCCAGGTAGGTAGATGATGGACTTGAGTCTCAGTAACATGTCCACCAACATCTGCTGGTCACAGCCCTGAAAGAGATGGCTGTCAGTCCCATGGAGGTAACTCCATGCTCAAATGTCTTTAAAAGAAGGAAACCAGCATTTGCTAACTCACCTGAAAAAGAGCAATCTTCTGGAAGGTGGTCAGGTTTATGTCCACAGCGATGGCGATCCTCATCACTAGAGGCATCTTGTCCAGCAGCTCAGACTCATCTGAAGAGGACAAGAAGGGGATTAAATGACTGTATCTCTCAGTTTGGCAGATTGTGTAGAACAAATAAAATCTAACACAACATCTGTGAGTAAATGTTGGACCATTTCAGAGATGAAACTCTAACCTAGCATTCCTTGAGAATCCCAGGTGTAGTTGTACCAGGTACGGACCCTGTTCTGGACCAGCTTTGGGATGGTGTAAGTGTTCATGTAGGCAACACAGCCGTCCATTGATGCCCGGAAGTACGTCTGAGCTGCTGTCGCTGCTCCTATGACGTCTCTCATCTGACAAAAAGAGACAGAACACGTGAAAGGCTGAAAACCTAAAACAAAAGTTCCAATCCTGTTTATTTTATATTAGTTTATCAGTTTTCCACCTGTCCAATCAGACTGGAGAACACAAAGACACCAATGAAAAAGTTTGCCATCTGAAAGATGATCTCAAAGAGTGTTACAGGTTCTGGAAGACCGCCGATGTTGATGAGACTGCGAACTGCAAAGTAATAGCAACGCAGGTATCTGTGGAGGGATAGGAGCAGAACAATAATAGAAACATCTGGTCTATTGTTGGAGAATCAACTTCACGAAGTTAAGTCTAAGTTGAATATTGATTCTAGTAAGATAAAAGCTATTTTGGTTTTATTATTTAGATTATTTAAGGTCAACTCTGCCTCATGGTAAAAAGGCCTGAATTTTTCTTGAAATGTGAACTCTTCATTTTGGGCCGATGACACAATTTTGCCTATTTTACACACGTGGCATTTGAACGGACTTGTCTTAGGGCTTTTGACCTATTGACTTCAAGATATCACATTATACTTTTAAGGCATTGGGGATCAAAAGTTGTACAAAGAGTTTTCAAAAGTCTAATAGTTGTGGGTGTGGCTTAGCCTCAAATGTTGACCTTCAGCCATTAAACTTCTTGGTTTATTAATTTTCTCACACGATCAGAGCTATATTAATCTTTGTGTGTGTTATCACAGACCAGATCTCAAGACAATGACGTGGTCATTTGCTGACATCACATAAGGCTTGCACCGTGACAACAGGAAGTCTAATGTTTTACTTAGAAAGGTCAATATGAGACTGTGCACAATAAGGACATACTGTTGTACTGAGACATCTAGTACTGATAGCTCTAGAGAAAGGGTGGGGCTTTGGAGTCATGGGGGATTCTGCCGTGATGCTGTGGCCATACATTTGGCACTTTCCACACACATCCTCTGATCTGCACCAATTTGAACAGGATGGACTTTAATCCAGCCTCTAAAAGAACTGTTTACAAATAGTTGGTGCATGAGGTCTAATTTCTCCACAGCGCCCCTAGATACATAAAACTTTAATAACTTCTTCAAACAAGGTCATTAACTTACTTTGCATGATCACACAGCAGCACTCAACGCATCCATGAGGTCATTAGTTGAAATCACTTTAGCTCCGCCCCATTAGAGAAGGTTAGCTATAATAACACCTGCAACATCTGATTCACACCAAACTACACATAAATGATGTTTGTCAACCTAAAAACAGCTGAATGGGATTTATTTGAATTGGTGACAGCGACCCTAGATAGATTAAAACTTTAATACATTCAACAAAAAAGGTCTCAACTGTACTAAACTAACTTTGTTTCATCACACAAAAATACTCAACACATTCATGTGGTCGTTTGATGAAATAACTTTAGCTCAACCCCCTGAGAGTATTTGTGGTAATAAATAACACATGCATGATCTCACTCACACCAAACTGCACACAAATGATAGTTGTTAACCCGGGTACAGCCGAGTGGCATTTTTAAACACGCTTTAAACATTTTAAAACAGCGCCCCCTAGAATTGTTCTAAAAATTCTAACTTGACACTGATGTATTATCAGATCCACACCAATTTTTGTGTGCTTCCTCGTGAATGACTGTTTAACACGTTAGTAAGATCAATTCATAATACCCCCCCCCCCCCCCCCCCCCCCCTTGTACATTGTACATATCTTTATTCTTAACAATTCTGGAGGGAGAAGAGTGGAGCATGACATTCTGCTTTGGAGCCTCACCCATTGTACCCCGTAGTGGGTTCAAGTGGGGATGATGTGGCGGTGCACGGGTCCCCCGGTTGCAACACTAGCCCAGAGCTGCGCTGAGCTGCGAAGGCTAAACGACGCTGCTTGCTGCTTTAATTATATGTACGATTGTGATTTTGTTCCATACCTGAGCAGCCATAAATGAACAACTATCACACCTTGCTGAGTCCTATTTAGTAAAACGTCCTGGCAGGTCCAGGTGCTTTGTAAACTTTCAGCACAAAGAGCTCAAAGCTACAGGGAACTCCAAGAAGAAACTTTCAGAGAGATCAAGAGACAAGTAAAAAACCCAAACGTACGCATTTCCTTTCCCATCATACACCCAGGTAGTCGTAGCGAGACCCTGAAACACCGAGGCAACGTAGAAGGTACATGCGTTGAGATGGAGCATGTAGAGCAGGTAGCCTGTGGTTCGGGCCACTCTGCATCAGGACACAAATATCAAAAAAGATGGGATTAAATAAATAAATATTTTCAGCTAGATTATGATCATCTTTTATTGAAATACTCAGCACAACGTATAAGCTCTTTTAAAAAAAGGAAAATACAGCATCTGACTTGAGTTCTGTCCAATAAAAACCAGCTCTGTCCCAACCTTTTTCATGAAAATGGAATGTACTGAAGAGCATTTACCTCCAGATGTAAGCTTTGGCCATGATGCTCTCAAGTCTGTCACTGAACTCAAAGAAAGACTCAAACTAGAATGGAAAGACAGAGATTATGAAGATATGAAATTAACTTTATCTTTGTTTTAGAAAATGGCCTGACAGAGACCCACCCTGATGAAACGGTTGAATCTGTATATGGAGGAAAACCCAAAGTTCAGAGAGAGAAGATCAAAGGGGAGGATGCTGATGACATCGGTCTGGAAAAGAGATGTTAGAAAACTAAAGTCAGGAAATCTGCTGCAATAGCTGCAGTTCTGTGGTTTCTGTATTATAATGTCAAACAATCACCAACAAAGATAGAAGAACATCAAAAATATTTTATTTAGTAAAAGTATTAATACGTAAAACTTAACTTACAAGTAAAATTGAAGGCTGTGATGATACTTAATAGTCAGAAAGACCAAGGGCCTGATTCATAAAGACTTACACACAGAAAAGGTGTGAAATGTGGGTGAGTAACTTTCTAAACAAACTGTGTGATTTATAGAAGAAAATAACAACCTTGAAGAACATTTTAATGGCAGGATTCAGACAGGGGGAGTCTTTAGAGACCGTGAAGATTTTTTGCCCATAATGATGACTATAGATGATCAGTCGATTTAGATCCCCTAGACTAGAGCAGTCCTATTAGATCTATGTGCAGAACTGGGCCACAATTCAAGCAATCCTGGCACGACGCCCCTGAAGCTATTGACCTCTCCTGGGTTTTGTGCAACCAACACCCTTTATTTAATATACGGCCAGGTGGGTTTGAACATTTTGTCCCTTAAATTAAATCAGCATTTAAAACTATATTTTGTATTTATTTAGGTTTTCTCTGTCTCTGTCTGTCTGAAACCTTTAAGTGTGACAAAAAAATAAAAATAGAAGAAATCTGTAAGAGAGGAGTTACATTTTCACAGTATAAAAACACCTTTAAAATAACTAAAACTAACTAACAACTACTGGAAACCTAAATAATGGTGGTAGAATTAAACTAAGCAGTGCTTAAAAACTTTTTTCTGAGGTATAGGTCAATTATTTAGTTGCTTTTCAATTCAGAGTGGTTTATAAAACTCTCACCTTAAATCTGTTTGATTTCCGATAATGCACTTTAGTCATGGCTCTGTGTTTCTGCAAGAAAAAGAGGAATTAATTGTGACTGTCGAGTGTTAAATAATAGATGATTGAAACCAGAAAGTTACATTCTGTTATATTCATGAAATTCAGTTCAGTTCATTTGTCTCTTAGTCTCTCTTTGCCAGGATGCTATCAATGTATGAATTACATTGATTGTTCTGAGGTGTACAGAGGCCTGAATGTGTTACCATGTGCTTCAGAACATGACTGCTGAACATATGTCAGGAAATAGTGTTTAATTTCTCTCACAGCTCTGTTCAAGGCAACTTCAGTTACTGACGTTGCATTATTTATTGAACCTGTATTTAACCAGATGAGTCAACCAGATTAACCAGATTAACAAACCTTAAAAATGAAGTTAAACTTGTCTACTGTCAAAGTTAGAGGGAAAGGAGCGTGTCTATCCTTTCACACTTGGGGAAACCATAGAAATAATCATTGCATGTCTGCAAATAAAACTTACAAAGCATATGCTCAGATTGAACCTTGGATAGCCCTCAGGCCTTAAGATCATGCACCAACTACTAGAAGAATCATAGCTGGTTGGGAGCAGAACCTTGACCTGCTGCATTTATAAACATTTATGTTCATTCTTGTGTACGTTTTCCAGCAAACCACAGTCGTTATCAAAGATTCCCTCATGTCATGGGAGCGTCTGAATACATTTGGTAACAGCAGTGGTTTCAAGCTGGAGGGAAAAAGTATTTAATGAACAACCAATCAAGAGGCACCTCAGGACAAACTCCAACCCCCCTAGTTTTAGTCTAGTTGGCACAACCAGACCGGGTCATGCATTAAACCTCTGGGTGCAATTATTCAGAGAAGCTGGACTTTGTGACTTACGATGATGTCTCCACTTTTAACAAACTGTAGTCGAGGTTGCCAGACCACAATGTCAACAACATTCACAGCGTCAGAAAGAATGTCAAAAAATATCCAGAATGGGTTGGTAGTTGTGCTGTGGTAAGGGAAGGCCAGCCGGGCAGGACAAAACCAGACGTTGTAGTTGTACGCCACAGCTACGACGGTTAGCCAGGCTATGTAGCGACGATCTGGTGAGAAAAACCCTGAGCTTTGGTTGATGCATTTATTAAATTCTTTGATTCCAAGTGCGACCTGCTTAGCTGTAACTAGATCTACCTGTAAAAGGATCAATGGTGCTTCCCAAAACAGTATCCATTTTCTCTTCGATTGGGTGAAGGAGGATATCGAAGAAGGAGCAGCTGATATCTGGGAGGATCTTTGCCTTTCTCCTGGCCTCCTCTGCCAGCCTCTCCTCTTCTGCTTTCTTCTCAGCCTCCAGCCGTTTCTCCTCATCCTTCTTCTTCTTCTCCTCTGCTTTTTTGGCTGCTTCCTCTGCCTTCCTTTTATCTTCCTCTTCCTTTGCTATCCTCTCCTCCTCCTTCATCCGGATGTAGTCCTCTTTCTTCCAAATCGGTGCTGACGAGACAAAATCAGACAACAGATTTGGTTCCATGTTTGTGTTTTCACTTGCATGATTGTGTTTAAACTTACTAACTGGTGGGGTGATTTCTGGCGAGGTGGCATACATGTCTATGACTTTTTCTTTGAGTGCCTCATTTCGCTCTCTTAACTTCTTGATGACAGCTCTGAGGACGTCATCTGCATAGCGAGAGTAGACAACAGGTGGAACCGGAGGAGATCCATTACTAGAAAGAGAAACACAAAATGCAAAATCAAACAGGGAAGGACCAACAGTATTTAAATCATTTTTAAATTTCTTTACTTTTTTTGTTTTTAATGTTTTGTTCTTGTAAAGCGCCTCGTGATTTTTATCTTGACAGGCGTCAGGCGCTATATAAAAGATTGTTTCTTCTTATGACAGTGGGAGTTGTACTTAATTTCTGTGTTAAGTCAGCAGATGAGGGAGATGTAAGTAATTAATGAATTTTGTGTTTCTTCACAGTTAAGCATGAGCTAGCTTGGCTCACGAGTTGTTGGTCCTGTAAGCAGTGTGGTGCTGAGATTATGTGCTTTTAAAGTAGCATTTAAATGCATAGGTGGGTGCATAAGGTCACAACCTAAGTGATTTCTCTATAGTGGTTTATCTATAATGCTGCTGGTAGAGAAAACAGGAATGTGACCCGAAATTTACCATTTTCCCATGTGATAAATGCCCAGCCTACCAGGGGATGAGTGGGCGTGGCCAGCAACAGCTTGCTTTGTTGCCCTGAAATGACTCATTCTGGAAGGTACTGAAAATGTCGAGAAGAGAGCTGATGAGATCGCTTTATTTGAGACTGATTTTGTGCAAAGAACTTCATGAAAACAGAAGCAGAAGTGAAGCTGCTTTTAGCAGCTTAGCTCTGAAGATCACAGTGATGATCGAAACGTCAGCAGAAATAGGTAAAAAGATCTCCTATCTGTGTTTTAAAAAGAACGAAAAGTAAAAAGATTACTTCATGAAAAGGTTTTGTATGGCCCATAAACCTATTGTAACTAAAAAGAAAATCATAATCTATCCCCTTTAAATGAGCCGTCTCTCTCATGGGAACCCCCTGATCGCGCTGTCACAAAGACATTTAAGCCACTAATCTCCTTTCCTGATTTAGGAGTCGGGTTGCAGGTCAACAAGGGATCATGGCTGCTTTTTATGTAGTAAAACTATTCTGTCTAGAGAAGCTGCACAATTACCTGCATTTTACCAAAACTAATCAACCTGAAGGTCTTTCAACAGAACACAAACCAAAGCAAGGGCTCTCTAAATCACTGTTTAACCCCGAAGTTGAGCTGGATGAACTCTGACGTAGACGCATGATCTATAATTGCCATGTTGGTTTCAGTCCTGGACCACCAATATTTTGGGTGGTTGCTTTTTTATTTATTTATTTATTTATTTATTTATTTATTTATTTATTTAAACATGCTTTTCTTAAATATTAAAAGTGAAAACCCATGTATGCTGCATGTTACCAGTTATGTTAAGGATAATATTTCTAAGTTTGTGCTCATTTAGAAGTTCATCCTGACCAACATCTAAAGAATGATCTTATGTCTTTAAACTTTTCTGATACTCCAGAACAGGAAAACCCTTACATGGACATGTCTGTGTGTCCAGTTAGCTCTTACTGTTTTCAGCATGATGCTGTGGTGAAGCTAATGTGTCTCATGGTTGACAAAGCAGCACTATAGTTCCTTAAATAGACTGAGCTCAAGCAGGTGCTGATCACTGAGCTGGTTGGCAAGTAGCTGCTGGCACGTCTGAAACTTTAAGTAGCGCAGGAATTAGCTTTGTTTTTCTTACCTATATAGGGTTGTGTGTCTCTTTGAGGACTTCATATAAACACTCAGTACACATGTTCTCTACATGGACTATCCCTGTTACTTTATAAAACCTTCCAGTGTGGACAGCCCCTGCTATGATGCATGCTAAAGGTCAGGGCTTAAAGATGTCAACAGAACCACAACATCTGCATAAAAAGACCCTGAGGTTCCCCATGACTACCTAGAAGTCTCCCTGTTGAGTTATGTGGATACTGAACATGGCCGTAAACATGAGTGTCTAACGTCAGGCAGCGTCATAGAGCCTCTGGCTGAGTGGACGAGGTAAACCAGTCTCTCATTTGCAGGGCTTTATTATGGGGTTGTATTTAGCCATTGATCAGGGCTCATGGGATATTTGGAACTTCAACAAATTTCCATATGTTAGAGACTGAAAGAACAGTTTCCAATTGTAAAATAAAATTTGTTCTAAGATCCCTTTAAGATTGTGTCAAGCTGCACCACCTGCAGCTTGAAGTCCTCACCTAGGTTAGAGTATTTTGTAGCGGAGGTCCAGACGGTTCTAGCGGTGCACTCTTCCCTGAAAGACTGTTTGAGGTCCAATCATGGAAACACAGGGTCTCCCCCAGGACAAAAACCCCAGTAGCCATGTGAAATGGATGATGGTCTACATAACAAAAGTGCAAGTAAAGTAAGTAACCTATACTGGGAATGTGCTTGATTTGGTGCTAGGGATGTGGATGCAGCTCCTGCTTTAGTTGCCCAAGGATCAGACAGCCCTTTCGCCAAGTTCACAAAACATATGAAGTGGGCTGTTACAGCCGCCGCCGTTTGTGCTGCTGAGACAGTGCTACAGTCCCCTGTTCAGAACCTCGGACAGCTCTGTCCTGATGACGCTCTGCATCTCTGGTTCAGCACCACGGACAGCGCCAGAGCAGAGGTAAATTGACTTTGACTAGTGTTACTGTTGGATAAGCTTTGTGCTTGGTAATAACTTGAGTGAGTTTTAGTATTTCCTTTAGATTTGGCTTTTAGAGAAACCTTGCTTTGGGTTTGCTTTTACAGCACTTTGATATAGTAAATTAGTATTTGGGTTTTGTTCTTCAGATGCTCCAGAGGGAGCTTGGTTTTCATTTGGGGTTCTTCTTTATTTTAAACCCCTTGCTAAGGATGAATTGAGTTATAGTTTTGAACTCGTTCTTTAGTTGTAGTTTGACCTCTATTTGGCCCCTTAGCTTTGTTTGTAGTATTAGTCTCCTGAGTGGGTTAAATTTCATTTGTTATTTTAGTTTTAGACTTGTTTAAGGCTTTAGAGAAAGCCTCTCATTTTGTTAACCTTCATCTCCCATTTTTAAACCTGCAAATAAATCACTTTTGTTTACTTAATCCATCTGCTCATCCTATATGTTACATCCTCATCCTCCTACCTGAGCCCAGAGAGGGTGTAAAATCTGGTTCACTGTTCCACGACATGTTCCAAATTTTATTTGTGCTACATTTCTGCCCATGTACAAACAACATTCCCTTAAGGGAAGCAATTTTATTATTTGATTGCATTGCTTGGTCACTTAAATGCTTTCAGCTATCAGAAGTGTTTGGTACGACATACCTACTGTTATATGTTCTTTAACTACCAAAAATGACACACGGATTGAGTTTAAATCAACCTAAACTGGGAAAGATGAGGTGTAGGATAATGAATGTGAACATTTACCCTTCACACCCCTCTGGATTGGTTGGGCCAGCTGGTTCCGGAGCAGCAGGTGGTGCTGGAGCTGATGATGCAGGAGCTGATGGTGCAGGAGCTGATGGTGCTGGAGCTGATGGTGCAGGAGCTGATGGTGCAGGAGCTGATGGTGCAGGAGCTGATGGTGCTGGAGCTGATGGTGCAGGAGATGACAGTCTTTAGTCTGTTTCTAACAAAAAACAAAACACTAATCCCCTCACGTTCAACTGCATCTTTGAATGGGGACATTGGTAGAGGAGTTACTGTCTGGCCCCTATTGGAGGGTTGCAGGTTTGCACCCCGCTAGCTCTGTTGTGTCCTTGGGCAAGACACTTAACCCTCTTTGCCTGCCGGTGGTGGTCGGAGGGACCGGTGGCGTCTGTGTACAGCGTCTGTCAGTGTGTCCCAGCGCAGCTGTGTCTACAACACAACTCATTACTACCAGTGTGTGAATGTGTGAATGACTGGGTGGTTGTAAAGCACCTTGGGGAGTTGTAGAACTCTAGAAGGTGCTATAAATACAGGTAATTTATTATTAACCAAAAGTTGGATACAACACAAAATATTGCAGCTGTAGCACAGGTTACATACAAACGTGAACAAAATTGTTGGTACCCTTCAGTCAATGAAATAAAAACCCACAATGGTCACAGAAATAACTGACTAAAGTAATAATAAATAAAAATTCTATGAAATTTAACCAATAAAAGTCAGACATTGCTTTTCAGCCATGCTTCAACGAAATTATTTAAAAAAATAAACTCATTGAACAGGCCTGGACAAAAATGATGGTACCCTAGAAAAGACTGAAAATAATGGGACTAAAGGGACGTGATAATTCAGTGTTTCTCAATAATTTTTTGTGATACATACCTAGGATACATATAATTTTTCTACAGTTGCACATATTATTCAGAAATGTAAGATCCATGGGACTGTAGCCAACCTCCCTGGATGGATGGCTGGAGAATGTCCTATGGACAGATGAGACAAAGATGGACCTTTTTGCTAAGGCACATCAGCTCTATGTTCACAGATGGAAAAATGAAGCATATCGAGAAAAGAACACTGTCCCTACTGTGAAACATGGAGGAGGCTCTGTTATGTTCTGGGGCTAGTTTGCTGCATCTGACACAGGGTGTCTTGAATCAGGGTACAATGAAATCTCAAGACTATCAAGGGATCCTAGAGAGAAATGTGCTGGCCAGTGTCAGAAAGCTTGGTCTCAGTCGCAGGTCATGGGTCTCGCAACAGGACAATGACCCAAAACACACAGCTAAAAACACCCAAGAATGGCTAAGAGGAAAACATTGGACTATTCTAAAGTGGCCTTCTATGAGCCCTGACCTCAGTCCTATTGAGCATCTTTGGAAGAAGCTGAAACATGCCGTCTGGAGAAGACGCCCTTCAAACCTGAGACAACTGGAGCAGTTTGTTAATGAGGAGTGGGCCAAAATACCTGCTGAGAGGTGCAGAATTCTCATTGACAGTTACAGGAATCAGTTGATTGCAGTGAATGCCTCAAAAGGTTGTGCAAAAAATATTAAGTTAGGGGTACCATAATTTTTTTCCAGGCCTGTTCCATGAGTTTATTTTTTTTTAAATAATTCCGTTGAAGCATGGCTGAAAAGCAATGTCTGACTTTCATTGGTTAAATTTCATAATTTTTTTTATTTATTATTGTTTTTGTCACATTCAAGTAATTCTGTGGCCATTGTGGGTTTTTCTTTCTTTGACCGAAGGGTACCAACAATTCTGTCCACATATACGTAGGTAAAATGGCAAAATGGTGTCTTTGATTCAAAATGACAGACTTCCTGTTCGGTTAAGACCATAACTCCATCAGTTATAGTAAAATCACCTAATTTTGTATCTGTATGTTATTATCTGGAGGGGCTCGTGTTGAACCTGAAGAGAAAGGGTGGAAACCAGTTTGAGCTTGTCTAGTTCATAAAATCCAAGGCAATACTGTTGATCAATAAATCAATATAAATCATTGTGTTTAAACCAGGATCACAATTTTACTTTTATTAAAGTCATGTTTGCTGTATTGTTTACCTCAAGTCAAAAAATGAGTTTTACATGAAATCCAGACAAATGTAAACAAGCATCTTACCTGGTTCAGGTTCCTCCTTCTTGGTCTCATCGTCTGTCCTGATCTCTTTCTTTTGTTCTTCTTTCGTCTCCTCATTTTTCTTCTCAACATTTTCACTTCCAGATTTTGGGTCCTCTTTTTTGTCCTGATTTTCAGGTGACTTGACCTCCTTCAAAAAACAAAAACGAATACAGTAAATATAATAAAAATGTATTTTGTGTTTGTAACGCTAATTCTTTTATAACTTTTAGCTGTGACAAGAAGCTTCTTTAACTTCCAACCACCAAATTTTATTGTGCTAAATCTTAAGTCCAAATGCTAAGAAATTCCCTTAAGAATAAAAATCTTTGACTAGAACCGCAGAGACAGACAGAAAACTGTAGAAGTGGCTTTGGCCAACACTAAAAACACATCCTTGTTAAAGAAATCAACTCCTCTTCCTCACATCAGTGCCAAGTTGCTTCAGAGGCTTTCAGTGATCCCAGTCACCTGCTTGGATGTCACCAAAGACAGACTTTGTGAAAAATCAGGAGTCAAAATATAAAGTTGTTTATTTTTCATCATGTGTAAGAACAGAAGCCAACATTTAGTTCTATGTATTAACAGAATTTAAAATACATTTAACATATTTTTCTCTAAATATAAAATACACTTTTTTCCAGCTATTTGCCTGTTCAAACGACAAGTTGGTCTGTAGATGAAGAAGGTGTAAGAAGTGATGGAGTTCTTACCTTATCTGGAGGAGGGGGAGCAGGAGGTGGAGCAGCTGCCTGGGCAGGGGGAGGTTCTGGAGCCCCTACCAACCTTTTTAACCAGCTGAACATGTTTCAGAGCTCTATGTGGACTACAGAGAGGTAATTCTACTCCTGTAGCTAAAAGAAACCCTCTGGCTCCTCGTCTTACACCCAAACAACCAACGGAGGCTTTGAAATTTCTCAGAATGAGTAATTCCTCTTGGCCACGCCTCTTTTCTTCAACAGAAGATGAGCAATCACATCCACCAATCAGGGTTTTCCTGCTGCGGTGACCATAGTCTGCCTATCCTAGGCATTTTAGGTGTCACTGCTTTCCATCAGGCTCTGGTAGATGTATAATAAAAGTTTCTGTGACATGAAAGCTCAATTACATTTAGATAAGCACTGGTGTTGTTATTTTTATACTGGATGCATAATTTGTATTAAAAATCCGTCTGATGTTTTTCAGACAAAATTTTATTTTTAATATACATTTTCATTGACAGGAAAAATGATGTGATCTACATCAGTAACTTATGGGATAACAGTAGCTGTGAAATGAGACGGTGTTTGTGTTTTTACTGCAGAGTTACGGAGACTCCGAGTTAATCAGCCTTTACTACTCCTGCCTAACCGGATTAGATGGGATCTACTGGGGAACCTCAACTATTCAAGATGTAAGCTGACTGACACATGGTGAAGTAACAAAGATAAAAAGTGTTCCACCAATAAGAAAACAGGCATTTATTGGGTTATCATAGATTAAAACAGTCAAACACATAAAACACAGCTGCTGTAGTTTGTTTCAGTTATTATAAAATCTGATGGCTTTATGCTGTAAAACTGCTGTTTTAAAAAACTGAATATAGTAAAATCAGTACAGGTCCTGGAGCATCAACCCTGAACACTAGATCAGGTTCTTAACCGGTCTGACATTTTATGCATTATTACCACTTCTGTTTAAGACCACCGTCTTCCCTAGACATGTTTATATAATCTGGGACTTTTTTAAAAATCCACAATGTAATTAAAAGCAAAAAAAAAAAGCCTTGGTACAAAGAATAATAAACTCAAGAAGAAGCATGTTTACTCCCAAAACGGAGTTAAAAGAGATATTAAAATAAAAAACAAATAAAAAGAAACCCCCAAAATCTTGAGTCCTCACTTTTCACTAGAAGTCTGTAAAAAACACAAAAAACAGAACAGTGAGTCTTTTATAACTTTTGTGACAGAATGCAAGATGAGCTCAAAATTGTTCAAAAGTGAAGCCAACATCCCCTGCTTATACAAGCTGTCCCATAGTATTTCTAAAATCAGTTTGACTGTGTTTTATTAATCACCAAATAACTGGCTTAACCCTAACCATAGCAAGATACCTTGACTTTTGATTGGAGGTGTATTTTCTATGTTTTAGTCAGGACTATAGCCCATTCATTTACATGGAGGGGGCGGGGCTTAAAACTATTACTGCAGCCAGCCACTAGGGGTGATATGTTCCTACATCTAGTGCTAATGTATGTTGATGGTATGCGGTTAAACACATACTTGTAAACAGAAAGATAAAGATGATGTTGTTACCTTCAGTTTTTCAGTAAGCAACTTATTAAAATGTCCTCCAAAGATTCGCATCATTTTGGGTGTTGGTGGTTTGGGTCCAAACAGCGCCAGCCCTTTCTTCTTCTCCTCTTCTACTTTTGCTGCTGCCGGGCCTTTGGCTTTCATTAGTTTCCTACACACACGCGCGCACACACACACACACACATACACACACACACACACACACACACACACACACACACACACACACACACACACACACACACACACACGCACACGCACACACACAAACATCAAAAATACAAAAGTTTAAAGAAAAATTCCAAAGGCATATTGTGAAATACACATAGAAAGCAGTAAAATTGTTTAATTATGTGTAACAAATTACGCTGTGAAACAAACACTATATATTCTGTATGTATTTATTTTTCATCAACTGAGGACATTGGCAAAAGTTTTACCTGTTGCCTTTAGACCGACTCACCTGCCCTTCCTGGCCAACACTTTCTGAGACTCTGGGTAGTGGACCAAAATGTCAAACAGGTCTTTCTTCTCCAGGACGAAGAGGTTAGCGAAGCCGTAGGCTTTCACATTAGCTGTTCTTCTGTTCCCACCATCTTTGGAGGACTGCAGCAAACTTCCATAAAAATACAACAAGTTATGTTTTTATTTTTACAAACACCTTTTTCTATTTGGCTGTGTTTTAACTTATTTTATATTCTAAATAGACCTTTACTGCATTGTGAACATATTGAACATCAATCACATCAAATGCACATACCACAAAGGTTTACAAAGAAGTTACCTGATTTCTCCAAACACACAGCCAGCCTTCAGTGTGACGAACACGATGCTGTTGTCAGGTCCTCCCACCACCTGCACCGCCCCACTTTTGATGATGTACATCTCTTTACCGATGTCGCCCTGCAGAGACACAAAGACAGATATACTTAAATAATTCAATGACAGTACTTAATAAAAAGCATACTACCACTGACTGCTTGGATTAATTTATATTAAACAACATAAAGTTTGAAATCCTGGACAGTTTGGTTTGAGATTCAGTTTAACTTTGGTATCTTCCTCCAATACAGCCTCATCATGTTTCGTGCATCATTGGACACATCTTCTGTTATGAATAAGTAGAATAACATGTTTAACAGGTAGGACAGTGATTTAGACAGAACTCTGATCTGAACTCTTCTGTGAAGCTGATTTGCTTTCTTTAGTCTCAGCAATGCTGTCTCCAGTCAGTTAGACCCAAGATAAACAACAGGGAGATGAAGGTAGTTACTAACACCTGGAAGACTATGGTTATTTAATCTAACATTTAGAAATGCACAGCCAAGCCATGACTTGGTCACAGTTAGGGTCTAACATTTGTGTTGGAAGTGAGATATAATTTCCATATTAATTTTTCCATCTATCTACTGTATATTTTACAACAGTAATATCGTACTGGTGAATTTCCAATCTATGAACAACATAAGTATTTGAAACCTAACAAACCACGCAAAACCAATTTTGTTCAGTTAACAAATAAAGCAAATATTTTAAAGGGGACCTAGAATGTAAACCAACATTTTCCTTGTTGTTGTTGAATAAAGACAGCTTGGGTGGTCAACAGTAGCATGCCAAAAAGTCAAAGCCGTGTGTGACCTACTTTTTATGTAAATAAGAAAGTTGAAAAAGGCGAGAGAAAACCTCCTGTTCTGAGAAAGCCTTCCTTAACACGTCATAAGGGGGAGCCACGCCTCCTCAAACCTGCATGTGTCTGAGGCCTTCTGGGGAAACCAACCAATCAGCATGGCCTGGCTTAGTGGGAGGGGTCAACAGCTCATTTCACTGAAGGCCTGAGTAAGGGGGTTTAGAATGGCCTGTATCAGGGCTCCTGGGACAGATGAAAGCCAAAAAAAATTTCTAACCCCCAAATTCCACTATCTCCGCTCCGCTCCGGCACGAACTCCGCAGCAAAAACGGTTCCTTTGTAGTCAATCAGAGCTGTTCCACTACTGCGGCCGTGCGGCGCAGTGCGCCGCCCGCCGTTCCGCCATCCGGCAAAAATAGGATCGATTCTATTTTTGCCGGACGCTGGAGAACCTCCGCAGTCAATCTACAGAAATCGCCACCGCCCAACAGGAAAGTGAGCAAGCACAACTTCCGTTATTTCACAATAAATCTATAAACAAAACCGTTTTTTGTTTCATATGCACAGGTATTTTTATCTAATGACTATTTCATGTATACACATATGTCTCAAAACATTTTTTACGTGTTTACACATTTGAAGACCGTGTTAAAAATATTTTAATCACAGAATGATTTGTTTGGATCTAACTTCCGCATTTATTGCTCGAACTGTATCGCGACATCTCGAAATTCCCGCGCATGCCTGTTTGCGCACCTCAGGTCTCCGCACCGGGGCGGAGCCGTTGTAGAGCGGGTATAGTGTGAATTGAGTTCGGAAGCGAACGGCGTCGGAAAGCTGGGGCGGAGCGGAGCGCAGCGGAGATAGTGGAATTTCGGGGTTATGCTTTTTGGAGGCTCAAAGCTCTGTTTTAGATTGTTGATTAATTGCATTCTAGGACACCTTTAAACTCAAACATCAGATAGAACCTGAGTAGTTTAATATCTCTACAGATAACCATGTTATAAATCTCAACTTACCTTTTTCACCACAAAGTCTCCAGGCAGGTAGATGATGGACTTGAGTCTCAGTAACATGTCCACCAACATCTGCTGGTCACAGCCCTAAGGAAGCAGTGGGATTAAAAACCTTACACTAAGCATGTTAGCAGTCCTGCATGAGATTTTATGTCCGAACCTTGAACAGATCAATCTTCTGAAATGTTGCCAGGTTGATGTCCACAGCAATGGCAGTCCTCATCACTAGAGGCATCTTATCCAGCAGCTCAGATTCATCTGAACATTTAGATGAAACAGAATCAGAACAATAATAAAATTCATCTTCAAAGTAGCTGAAATTATTCTTTCTGGCTTGCTGGAAAACATGCCATCAAGCTCTTCATCTACTGACCCAGCATGCCCTGAGCGTCCCATGTGTAGGTGTACCAGGTGCGGACCCTGTTCTGCACCATGTGTGGAATGTGGTTGGTAACCATGTAGGCCACCGTGTTGTCCATGGAGGATCTGAAGTAAGTCTGTCCTGCTGTGGCCGCACCAATGACGTCTCTCATCTGAGACAACATGATAAAGCAGTTATAAACACAAAAACAACTCAGATTAAACTACTTAGGGTGTCGAGTTAAAGTGTTACAGACAGTCAAGACTCCAAAGGGAACCACATGAATACAACATGGGTACCTGGGACTAATGACAGCTGCTACAGGTTTCATTCATCTATGACTACATGAACTTAACATGTGGAAGAGGAAGTGATGGTAAGCTAATGCACTAAGTATAGGATCCATAGAGATTTGTGCAAAGGGCAGCTTATGTTACCTGTCCAATCAAACTGGAGAACACAAAGACGCCTATGAAAAAGTTAGTCAGCTGAAAGGTAATCTCAAAGACGGTGTGGGGTTCATTAAGACCCCCGATGTTGATCAGACTGCGGACAGCAAAGTAGTAACAGCGCAGGTACCTGTGGAGGAGGTGACGGGGCGTTAGACGACTGGATTTACCCCAAAAAGTGAGATTTATACATAGATTTTACGGTAACACTTTACAATAGTGTTCCGAAAATCAGCTTACCTACTGAGTAACTAATGATGAACGAATGAGGATCTAATGATTACATAATGATTACCTAAGCTTCACAACCACCCCACTTTAATTCCTGATTCTGTATTAATGACTGATAAACATTAAGTAATTATTCAGGAATCATCAGCTAATAAATTTGGGGCTGGGTGTAAAGCTTTGATAATCATTATTGAATCATTAGTGGCTGATTAGGTATATATTCATTTTATGAATTACCAACCATTAAGTAAGCATTAAGGAATCATTAGCTAATAAATCCACTATGGAGTGTGTGTGAAGCTTAGGTAATCATTAGTTATCTAGTCATTTCATGACTAACTATGCATTAAGTAATCATTCAGGAATCAATAGATAATAAATCTAAAGTGGGGTGGTTGTGAAGCTTAGGTAATCATTATGTAATCATTAGATCCTCATTCGTTCATCATTAGTTACTCAGTAGGTAAGCCGATTTTTGGAACACTATTGTAAAATGTTACCGATTTTACATTGATTGCTGTAGATGTGGGAAGTACAGTTTTTTCTATTTCTTTGGAAAGTTATGAATTGGTCTTTGAATGTGTGATCCCCTTGATGTCTTGCTGCTGCTTTTCTGCATCAAAGACTGAGAAAACCAGAGGCTGAGAAAACCCTTCTAAAACAGCAACAGAGTGATGTCACAGCACGTGCTACAAAAAACAGCTACCTGGCCAAGAATGACGGACATAAAGAATGCCCCAAAAAGGTAGTTCATCATCTGAAAGGTCTGTTCGAACATGGTGTCTGGAAATGGCAACTCAGCAATCATCAGAAGGGACTTCTCCGCATAGAAGAAGCAACTGAGGTAACTGCAGCAAATATACAACATACAGGTTTTTCAATTTGGATTATTTGAAAAACACTCCTGGTTGGCCTTTGTTACAGGTCAACAAAACTTGTCATAACTCTTGGAAAAGTTTTCTTTCAACTCATTTTTTTCACATTATAAATGGTATATACAGTATGGTAAAAACAGACCAAACTTAATTATTAATTCCTACAGTAGATTTTTGTAACACTTTACTTGGTCATTGATTCTCTTTTAAAAAAACATTTATGAATTTTTTCTATTGTTCTTCTCATGCAAGACACATAATGATAATCTGGAAAAGTTGTGGCAACATTTTAACAAGCAAGCCAGTTTTTCCACATTATGGAGGTTTGACATAAAAGATTTAATCTGTGAAACACATCCAGCGATATCGAGGTGCGGTACTTACGCACTGCCTTGACCGGAGTAGACCCATTTGGTTTTCCCGATGCCCTGGTAGTCTGAGGCAACGTAGTAAAAACAGGCGTTGAGGTGGAGCATGAAGAGCAGGTAGCCGATGGTGCGAATGACTCTGAAAGAGAAAAAATATTATAATACATCTTTTAGTGGTTATGTTGGACTGAAGATACAGGAATAAATAGAAGAGCTGATTCAGATCAGTTTATTAAAAACTGAGGAGAACCAGTCCTCTTTTGTGGCTCCTCTAGTTGTTTACATGATAGAGTCACTGATGAAGAGGAAGTAATTTACCTCCAGATGTACGCCTTGGCCAAGATGCTCTCCAAGCGGTCACTGAACTCAAAAAATGTATCTAACTTGAACAGAAGTACAAAAATATCAGTCACAGAGAGAACAGCAGCACTTAAAGATCTAAATAACGTGGGTTTAATCACCTTCACCAGACGATTGGCTCTGAAAGCAGAGTTGAATCCAAACTTAAGGTATAACAAATCTAATGGGAAAACAGACACCATGTCCACCTGTTGAAGACAGGAAAAGCTGTGAGGACCTCAGGATCACACTTTTAATTTATGTTTACAGCTCTGACATGTAGAAACCAGATCAGAACTACAAAGGTCACAAGTTCATTTGGTGTGAATTCTTTTTTACACTGAAGCCTGGAAAGGAGATTTAAGAAAAAGGTGTTTTTTGATCCATCTTCTATTTCTGACCAAATTAAATTTTTCTCCTAGAAATAAACCAATATGGTCACCAGAGGGTGATCTCCGCCCCTGGAACCGTGGCAGAGAAGAGAAAAATATCTTTTAGAAGATGAATGCTAGCAAGAATACTTCATGCACAGGAGGGACACAGGAGAGACCAACACACCTTTAACCAGCACAAACCTCTGGATTCAGGTTCTAACGGGTAAGTTTGAAGATCTCCACATCTTTTAAAGACCAGGTCAGATTAAGTGCTAGCTTAAAAATAAACAGGAATACTAATGTTTACGGCTTTTCTCCAAACTGTAGTGTTTTTAAAAGTATCTGATCACTCCTCCAAATGAATGTATGACCGTTGTCGCTCTGTGTAAGGTTTGTGTGATTCATGTGTTTGAGTTACGATACCAGAAATCGCTCTGTTTCTCTGTAGTGTTTCTTTGTCATTTTGCGGTCTTTCTAACAGAGAGAAAAGTAATCAATCAGACATATTTCCATTTAGATCAGTGTGACCGTCAGGATCCATCCACACTCACTATGATGTCGCCTCCTTTGACAAACTGTTTGCGGGGTTGAAACAGGATGGAGTCTGTGGCGTAGACGAGGTCAGCCAGGATGTCCATGGCAAACCAGTAAGGGATGGCGGTCTCAGTGTGGTACGGGAAACACAGCCGGGCTGTGATAAACCAGGCGTTGTAGTTGTACGCCACAGTCACCAAACTCAGCCACGCGATGTAGCGACGATCTGTGAAAGGATCGATGGTGGCCCCCAGAATCGGATCCATACGGTCCTCAAAAGGCTTCAACACAAAGTCCACCAAAGCCCACCCGGCTGCAATTATCCTGGTCTTCATGGGAACTTTCACCTTCTTTTCTTCTTCTAACCTTTTCTCCTCTTCCTCCTTCTTTTTCTGCTCAGCTTCCTTCTTTTTCTTCTCCTGTTCTTCTTTCTTCTTCTTGTCTGCCTCTTCCTTCTTAATCTTCTCCTCCTCTGCTTGTCTAGCTCTTTCTTCTATGACTCTTGCATATTCCTCTTTGAGTAGCAATGGAGCTGAAAGGATGATGAGTCATTTTTATTTCCCAGTAACAATCCAGTAACACCAGTAAGAATGTTTCAAAGCTGTAGGTGTATGGATGACAGATGTGCTGTACTCACTGACAGGAGGGGTGATCTCAGGTGATGAAGCGTACTGATCAGCCACCTTCTCCTTGTACAGCTTCAGTCTCTCTTTCATCCGTTTGGCCACGGTTCTGAGCTGCTCATCAGCATATTTATTGATGACTATTGGTGGTGGAGGAGGAGGAGGAGCTTCTTCCTGACTAAAATATCAAAAACACCAACAATCACTTGACATTTTTAAGTTGTGAGAAACTTTGTCATGGCTTTCTTTACATCTAAAGAAAGTCTTGTTTAGTGCTAAAAATAATTCACATGAATTCTACCTGCTGGATGTGTTCTTTAAATCTGTATCTTAGATCTCTTGGATTTCTGAGACATGATTTTAGGTCATTATAAATGTTTTAGGCGTGTTTCTACAGCCTGCTGCACTCATGTTCTCTACTTCTCACACACATTTGTTTTAAACCACTTTTACGGTTTTCACAGCAGATTCATTTAACGTGTGTAATGTCTGTAGGAACATGAGAAGCTGCTGAGAATGTCAGCTACTCGAGGTCCAGACCTCTAATGGTTTAAAATCACTAAAATGAAAAAGAGCAGGCTACATCTTCACATTTTACAGTCTGCACATATTTGCAATTTAGGTGCAAAATAATTTAACTCACTAAGCATTTTATTTTTTTTAATCATGTTTTTCTATGTATCATTTTATGATGAGAAATGTCCTGAGGAGAGCGTTTGACAATATAAAATGTTCATGTTTTGCCCTCTTGTGGTGAACATTCAGTATTACACCTTACATGTTTCACTCAGGTCTGATTACTATGGGTTACCTATAAATTGTATTGATTTTATTGGGATAAAAATCCTTTAAAACATTTAAAATAAAAAAAATATTAAAAAGTGACATCATTTTTTTAAAGAACTGCTGAGGTCATTTAAAATGAGTGTGCTGTTATTTTAGGACACTTTAATGGTACCTATTTACAGTTTAGGGTCATGAAAACAAACGGATGCTCTGCTAAAACTGAAGCTGGGTTCAGCTCTGACAGCAGTAAGTGGTAGTGCTAATGAGATGACTCATCAGACTTAATCTAATCTGAAAGCTGCAGGTTTTCATCACACTAATGTGCTGCCTTGACAACAGGGACTGGTTCTAATACAGCAAAACAGACAGAATATTTTATTACATATACATGCTGAATTTGGAGTTTGTGCTGGACTGGTAAAAATGCAAACTCAATTTAAAAGCACGTGATTGTGCACTGTGTTATATAACCCCACACATCACCATGGACCATTAGATCATGAGATCCTTTGGATGAAACAATTATCGGCTCATGCAGTACCAGTTTAGATCTGTAGAGGACAGCATGTCCTCAGATAACCTTTACCTTCCTGATGGTCATTCCACATGTTGCTTACATCTCCTCCTCTCTGAGTTCTTCATCATCCCACCTAATTGTATTTATGTTTTTTGACAAAATGTCTCATGTAGAAAAAGTGCCACTGAAGCTGAGAGGATTAGCAGTAGCTGCTACCTTCATGTCTTTCATGGCTGAGCCACGAGTAACCCCGATGAGCTCCTTATGTGTAAAGAGCTGAAAAGCTTTTAATCCACTTTCAGGTCATACCTCAGTTAATACCCATGTAGAAGCAGGAGAGAAAGATCTCAGATGCCGTGCTCTCCTCTCAGAGGTACCATGCTATCTGGTTGATTAGCATGGGCCAAATGATTCTTGTGATACTAGTTTGTGGTGTTTGTAGATCTAAAATATACAGAGCTGGCTAATTGGAGACTCTGAGATAAACAAACTAGAGCTACTCTCTTTAATTGTTTTTTTTTTTTTACTTTTAATGCATCTCAGTGAAATGATTTATCAGGAGCAAGTGGAGGTGATGATGACACATTTACAGAAACTACAGCACGTGCAGGTCTTACCCTTCAGGTCCAGCTTGGTCTGGGTTAGCTGGTGCAGCTGTGGGGGCTGGCGCTGGGCCAGGGGCTGGTGTTGGAGTCGGTGCTGGTGCTGCAGCTGCAGCTGCAGCTGGAGCCGGAGCTGGAGCTGTTGTAGCAGCTGGTGAATGGTAGAAACATATCAATATATCAATGACTTAATTTTTCAAGCACAGAGAATGCATAGACCTGGTCTAGAGTTATGTGTCAGTGACGGGAACTCTGTTGAGTCTGAGTAAATGGAAACCAGCAGTGTTTATTTTGTTTAAATTGAGCCCTGATGTATTAGCCCTGGGTGCGGTTCGTTTGGTTAACACAGTCATCGCACCAGAGTCCAGAACAGAAGGTATGTCCACTGGAGAAGGTGGTATCGGCTTTCAGACAACTCCAGTGGTTTGTTTGTGTATAGTTAGAACTTGATGCAACTATGAGTATGCTGCAAGTTTGAGCCAATCGCCTTACCGTAGCCCGGTTTGTGCTGTATTTTGGGATGTGGGACGGTACATGTGCATCAAAAGTTAACTAAGGGCTTGCGTGGACACATAAAAACATGAACGAGTTCAAATATTTCTAAAACAGCTCAGGTAAGAGGGGTTAGACTGACTACCAGCTCAAGATGAAAACCTTTTTTCTGTAGTTACTTTTGGTAGCCCCGCCCCCTAACAGTCCGACCAGTAAGCAGACTGAACATTTTCATCTGGTTTGTTGTGACACATTGTGAATCGTTTGCAATTTTCCCAGAGTGACAAGAAACCAAACCAACTGCAAATGAACCGATTCAGAGGGAACAAGGTGGTGTCAGGGGGTGCAAGAGGCAGGAGAGTCCATTATTTTAGTGTCTTTTTTCATGTATGAATGCTAAAAGAGCATCCAGTCACTATGCGGCAGCAGCTCTCAGACTAATCAACAGGCTGCCTGTTTAACCCAGCAGAAGGAGGAACCTATAAACAGACCGGAGCCCGAGTTGCCAACTTAGCGAGTTTGACGCTACTTCTAACAACTTTTCAGACTCCTTAATTACTTTTTTCAAAAAGGGGTTGGGTGGGGGGGCATGATGGAATATAACTGAGAACCATTAGACTAGAGGAACTGCTACTTAAGGTGCTGATGCCATCTGAACTTGATGTTCATTAATAGTGTTACTGTTTAGAAATTTCTGATAAAAGCTATCTTAAGGTAGCAGCCATCCACTCTGGTTTTGGTGCTGCTCAAACTAGCAGTTAGCTCATCAGTTTGATCAGAACTAATCTGCTTCTCCAACCAGAGGACATAGAATGAGGTATCAACAGGTAAGTTATTTTAGGTTCATTACCTTCCCACAGAACCACAATTTAAAAGATCAGAACTGTAACTTTAATTTGACTGACAATTAAATGGCTTCAAACCCTCTAAAAAATAAAAATAAAAATAATAATAATAATAATAATAATAATAATAATCATGGGAATTAATTTGATCCTGTTTTAAAAATCCCAAAAATTACTGAGATCAACACATTTGACTTGTCCAGTGTCTGAAACCTAAATAAAATCCTAGATTTAAATGCATAAACATTTATTAGAAAGTGCCAATGCTGCACATATGTCAGTATTTTGATAATTCAGGAGACAATTATGTTATAAGAAATCAAACAAATTATTATCACACATATGTAAGTATTCTAAGATGGGTAAGTGAACATTTAAATAGAATAAAAAACAATGTTCTGTAATAAGATTCCTTGTTTTTTATACATGACATGAACCCCCAACGCTGAATCTCAGCATGAACATCTCAGATCACTCACCTTCTGGTTTGTCCTCATTCTTTGCTTCATTTTCTTTATCAGCTGGCTTCTCCTCCTACATGAAAAAAAAAACATTTTCCACAGATTATTCAGAGGATGGGCTTTATTCATCAACATCAACCACTGGAGAGACATTTGAGTTTTCTAAACACTTTAAAGGATGTCTGATTCATCCTAAAATCCATCCCTTACTTGATAAACACTTTAATAAGCTGCAATAAATCATTTTGGTGGAAATGATAATGATCTCCTGAATGAATGGAGCCACAGATAAGAAGCTAAAGCTGTGAGTTTAGGATGAATGAGACCATTGACTGTAATTACATGCTGGATGCAACATGTTATTTTGTGTGATGATACTTGATTTTAGTCTGGGATCCTGCAGCTATTGTGAATCCCCGTTTTTCTCAAAGCAATAATAAAACAATCTAATATTTCATAAAAGAAGACACAGAAGCAGGTCTTACCTTAACTGGAACTGGAGTTGGTGCTGGAGCTGGTGCTGGAGCTGGTGCTGGGGCTGGTGCTGGTGCTGGTGCTGGACCCGGTGCTGGAGCTGGTGCTGGAGCTGGTGCTGGAGCTGGAGCTGGTGCTGGAGCTGGTGCTGGAGCTGGTGCTGGGGCTGGTGCTGGACCTGCTGCTGGAGCTGGTGCTGGGGTTGGAGCTGGTTCAGGGGCTACTCTGGTCCCAGATTCAGCTGGTAACTGGGGCCCTGAAAAGAAGGCCTTGAACTTGGCAAACATATCTAAAGACCTCACAGGGCACTAGTTCTGCAGTCCGCTGCTGGCTCTAGAGGACTGTGCTGATACCAGCAGAGTGAAGTGATCCCTGCTGCAGCTTGACCCTCTCTTATTAGCTGGCCCACCTTGTCTTTTCCACCTGCTGTAAAGCAACGTGTCCTCATAACCAGGCTGGCCCTGATGGCATTACTGCGTTTAGCACCACTAATTCTCTTGCACAGAGAAAAGTCCACACCAATACCACTGACATCGCTATCTCACTCGCCCAAATAGGCTTATGGGTGACCACTAAAGCAGGGAGGACAGCCTTTACAGAACACAGGAGAAACAATAACAGACCCTGCTTTCATTTTAAGGGTTTATGAAACACAACATAATGAAAATAGTTCATCTGGTCATCAGCCAGCCTTAAAATCACTTAAACAACCACATAAAACCAACTAAAACCCAGAAAAGATGTGTGGAAAACAGACTAAAGCAGTAAGCTGCAGCTGCTAATGACATGTTTTATTACCTCACATTAGCTCCTAAAAGAAGGTGTAATGGTACACACAGGACCTGACTGGAGCAGATAATTGCAACAGACAACAAATGCAGGTTTAATATGTGCATCACTTGGTTCTTTTTTTAACACAGAAAAGAATTGTTTTTACTTTTATCTTGCTGATGTTTTGACCGCAACAGCAATCTTCCTCAGAGCTTAAGCTATATATATATATATATATATATATATATATATATATATATATATATATATATATATATATATATATATACTGTATGAATGAACACATGTGGAGTTATGTACTTAACAAAAAAAAAGGTGAAATAGCTGAAAACATCTTTTATATTCTACTTTCTTCAAAATAGCCACCCTTTGCTCTGATTACTGCTCCATGAGCTTCAAGAGGTAGTCACCTGAAATGGTTTTCCAACAGTCTTGAAGGAGTTCCCAGAGGTGTTTAGCACTTGTTGGCCCCTTTGCCTTCACTCTGCGGGCCAGCTCACCCCAAACCATCTGGATTGGGTTCAGGTTCGGTGACTGTGGAGGCCAGGTCATCTGCCGCAGCACTCC